>SJOL01006356.1:291969-324619 GCA_004794785.1 Opisthorchis felineus | reverse complement strand
CCCTGAGGCCATGAGTAGGAACTGTTTGCAAAGTTAAGAGTGAGAGACCAAATTCACAGCAGTCCAACCAGGACCTACCGTCAAATGCCCTGTCGGTGTTAGGACGGCTTTCGTTCACGACTCCTCGAATCGCTTGTACGTGATCCAAATGTGTGTTAGCAGAAGGGTTCTCCCATAAATTCCGGTTTGTGTAGCTACCCAGAAAACCATTCTTACCCGTCATGTTAGTTACTGTCTAGTTCGCTTTCAACGTTCCGGTCTTGGGAAGCACAAATGTGTTCAAATCTGATTTCGTGCCTTTTCCCCCTTTGATATGTCTGCACGACTTAGTTGTGCGCGCTGGTAGACAGACACTCCTGCCGCTTCTCAGGTCTGTGTAGATACCGGCAATCTGTTAGTGCAGACAGGAGAAGATTTGAAGTGCAAAACCTAGAGTTCGACTAACTAACCTGACTGATCTGACTGGATTACCTCTTCTGAAGAGGTAGCTTACGGAGGTTTTGTTCGGAATTTCTCCCTACCCTGCTTATTGCTTCTTGCTTTCGGTGCTGAATTTTTTAGACTTCTTAGCCTGTGGGATCCGTATTAAGGCTAAAAGGTTTCCAAGTGCTTCAGTGTGTGTTCTACGGATACGCCCAAAAGAACTGATATTCATGTGGCGGAAGTGTTCTTACCAAAGTGAAGAGCGAAGGCGAGTGTCTGGCTTTTTACGGGGTTGGCAGACGATTTGTGGTCTGTCTATAGGAGTTGTCTGAACTTCGATTTCAAACCATCCGTAGGCGGCGTACGAAACTTGAATGGATGATAGCGCAACTACTTTGGAGACCCTTAGTGTTGGTATCTGTCGTCTTTCTGAGACCCCAACTCCATGCTTCATCTGAGTTCACCATCACCTTCTTTGAAGACTATCTATCACTTACGTTGCTCCGGGGATTTAATTTTCTTACACCGCAGGAGCAGGAGTAATCCTGAGGTGCGCTGAGTGTACATTCTTGCTATTGACTCTCATAACAGACCCAGTATGACGGGCACTTTGTGTCTTGACTGTGCTAGCGCTTACCGCGCCTTGAAGAGCATTCAGCATTGTCCTTTCTTCGGTTGTTGGTCTTTACATGCGTGTCTCCATAACAAGCATTCTTACATACGTTGGGACTCATCTTGTCTGACCGGAACTGCTGGTGGCATGACTTCGAATGGGACACTTCTCTCGTTTTATCTGATATTCCCCTGTAACCCTTCCACATCTATCGCTTGCATTCACTTTTTATGTTTGTGACCATGCCCTTCAAAAATAAACAATAGTAGTGGTTGAGCCACCTCACTCTGGCCTCGGAGTGGATCAGGGTATGTACGCTTCAATCGATCGCTCAACCCCAGGTTGTTGCGCACTCTCGTTTAGTTTAGAACATACCTTTGATAGATATTCAAAAAAATGTAGCATTTGTAACAAAATGTATCCGTCTGCTTTACTGAGGAGCCAATGAACCCCCAGCGATATTATGAGCTGAGCTCGGGTGTCCAGTCAGCAGCAGATCGCACACTTGCACAGACAACGATCAGTATGGCTTCTCTTTTCGATAGTGCAAGCGCATGTGTTATGCCTCACGTCGTACTGTCGTGATATCTAGCTTGGGCAGGACGTGCAGCTAGGCGCCGCGTGGAGAGAGTGTACAGTAGTCTGTGTTCGAACACTCGGTTGAAGTGTGACACGGAAGCAAGAGACCCTTAGTGAAGTACTCAAACGAACAAAACCACCAATGTATTTTCAGAAGTCTGCAGAAATCCACAACTCACTTCCACGAACATACCGACAGTGCATGGCCTACATGAATTTCTTGACAATTAGTTTATAAATTTTACTGTTTTTTACGTTTCCTTGACGTGGTAATTTCCGATCTTCCCGTATCCCTGTTATATGAACAAGTTCTCACAACACTAAGTAACCCTCAGGCTGACTTGGGGGTGGGGAGCGGACTACGTAGAATCTTGGTTAACAGCCGCACTGTCGGCATCAGACTCCGAGAGCCACGGAAACATTGTGTGATCATCACAATATTTGTCGAAGTAAAATTTTTTACACACCGTAAAATTGCCTGCTATTCTGTTAAGACAATGGCACAAAAGTAGACAAAACCACCTTTTGCTCTTACTCCGAAATTCATGATACCTGTAACTGTAACTTGATTCCCTGAATGATCGGCTGGTTAATCTCGTCGATAATTTTCCTTGTTTGCTTTTTTCCCCTCACTTTTCAGACATGGTTGTTTGGGAGCAACGAAACGCGGATTGTCTGTAAGGCCCTGTTTTTATTCGAACTCTCGTCTATGCTTTTCCGGTGTTTTTCTTAGAATGATATATGTTATATTACCGTATGAAGTTCGACTTAACAGCTCACAGTCATCTACAGCGTTTTCCTCTGTAGAAGTCATTATTAAAGCGTACCAAGCAAGCAAGTAAGAGCTCAGGACTTGGTCACATGTGAAGTCTGTCAGAACCAGTACCGTTCAACCCTGTAGCATCACGCCTTACCAACTCGACCCACAGATTTTCTATTGCTAATTCTCACAACCTCTTGCGAGTTTTGCTGATACTCGCACTTCTAGGTTTTGTCTTCTCCCATAAACATTTCATCCGTACAAGTTCGCTGGTGTTCCACGTTCACCAATTAGTCGCTGTATTTATAATCGAAAAACAACACTTCCTGTCCAATATCCTCCAACCCCTGCAATATCGTCATGTCCAGGCCCGATCACTCAAAGATGAGCTGGTCGGTACATCCTTACAGATTCCATGTGGACCTTTTTACTTATTCTTCTATTTTTCTAGCAATTCTAGTTGAGCCCGAGGGACGAATATGAACAACTGCGTGCAGCTGATAGGTGGTACAGGAAGCAGGAGATATTCGTGTCCGAAGGTGTTTAGGTCAATCACTGGCAGGTGAACAAGATGTTGGGCATATGCTTGGACGACCCAAGTGCCATCCGTCTACTAGATACCCTCAAGGTAGCTGTTGGTCTCGTCTTGTTTCAGCAACAAATACCCAGAAAGTCCTTTTTAGAGTCACTATTCCCACACATTCATGGAAGTTTGCCATAACAAGTACGGACCTGTATATGTTCTTCCCTCCTTCTGTGTTGCACTGAAGAATAAAAACAATGGAAAGTATGGTTAAGCTGTGGCGTCCTTTCGGTGCAGAGGTGCCGTGCAGCTAGAAGGAAGCACGGGGAGTGAAATACTGTCTCGCTCTCCAAGAGCGCCTCGAATGGCCTTTTTGAAAACAAATGGCAAGCAAGCCTTGTTCCTGGTCGTTCTGTCATCCATAAGACACACGCATCATCCCTCTCTAATCAGTTTTAAATGGCTACTACAACAAACTCCAATTTACCGTATCTTTCATGTTTACCACTGTCCTCACCCACATAAACCTCACCGGCGTGGTTGCTCGAAAAACCGTCTGTTTTTGAATTTGACATGCCAACACCTTTGTTCAACACAGGTTACCACTGTCTGTAGTGTTAAATTCTTGTGATCAGTTATTCTAACTTCCCAAGTCTGGGTACTGCTCTTCGCTCGAACTTGCTTAGATCTACAGCCTATATTAAAGGATCGCTCAAGACAAAACGGAGCTCGCCCGCATTTACTGTTGCTTTGTCGTGCTTTTTCGATGACCGGCAGTTCCTGACACGTTAATTATGTTTTGGTACATTTATATCACCAGCCACTAAATTTTGTGAATCATTCTCGTCCCTTTGTTGTAGCCGAATAGTTGCTGAATGGTTTGACTCGGACCTGTTGCACCTACCCATATCCATTGCTCAGTGTACCAAATCTACCGAGCAGTCTAATGTCAAACATGTCACCGTGTGGCCCGAACTACCTTCTGCTAGTGCGATGACTTCTTCCAATACGTGCACACGTGAAGTCGTCGCTGCTAAGGATGAAAAGCCGAGTTTAAAGGAACTGAAACAAAACACTATAACAGTGTGTCTGTTGTTGGAGCTGTTTTCAACAGCTTCGCTGGTAGGTTGGCCTTTGTGCACCCGTCTTCACCAGGCCATATTTCGTCCACCCCCAACATGTTAAATAAAAGAATGGCAAGTTTTTCTGCATTGTTTAATGTTCCTTTCAGTTGTTCTTAAGGAGGCTGATTCCCATCGGAGATGAGTCAGCTCCATGAGTGTTCGGGAATCTGTCAACTATTTTCTGACGAATCACTTCACCTCCTTCCCAAATGTTACTTGTTATTGGCGACCTCAATATCCGTACTAGTGCGATGAACTACATAGTGCTCCAAAGCCTTTGCTGAAATTACAGTGTGCTTGAATTTCCTCCATCGCTCATATGGAACACCGGAAACAGTGTGAACTGGTTTATCCTTTCCAAAATTACCATAGGTGCTTGTCAACTGGAGTGATGTGTTGATCGCTATAAAAATCGCTTTGGCTGGACTTCCGCAATGCACTGCCTGAAATTAACACGCGGAACGCAGATGTCTGTTTTCCGTTCGCTGTAAAGTCGTGCTTCTCAAACGGGGCAAAAAATCAGGGCAGATGACTTACTGTAGCCCAGGATACATGTCAAAGCTTTGATTAAATCACTGGTGATAAATTCTCTCAAAACGCACCCTTGTATCTATCTTTAAGCTGAGCACCCGAGATTGTCTGAAATTTTGTCGGGAATGTTACGGTTTTACGTTCCCCATACTGATTTTTGGTATACCCTTCCGCCCATTGTGTTATATCAGTAGGTAACTTAAGATAGCTTAAGACAAAGCAGAATCACTGCAACTTTATTTATAAGGCAGTGACAGAAATATCCACAGGATCATTCTGGAATCTTCTGAAAGGACGAAAAGCGCCACGCTAAAAAAGTTCGATCCTGATTGGCTCACATTCTGGCTGATAAGGGTATACCTTCTCGGGTCCGTAATCGGTTTGTCCAATCGATGTGATGTTGGGTTATTCCGAACGGCTATCCTGTAAACAGAGAGACAGACTCGTGAGGACCAACTTTGCTCTAGCCCCGTGAGAGGGTGTAAACCTGTGCCATAAATGCCGACGTACCGCTTCCAGCAGTAACATTTCCTTTTGGGTTTTTTTACGGTCGCAGTATGTTCTATTGCCTGTCGGACACCGCAAGATGTGTATTGGCCAGTAGAATTCCTCCTGAATTTTAACGAGCGTTGTACGCTTTGATATTCACCGAACCCGGTGCCGTCTACGAAGCTGGGCCACCCCCTGCCATTCTTCTGATTAATTTATTTGTCATCGTTGTGCTCATGGTATTCCCCTAGTATTCCTTTGACAACTATGGGTACTTTTCACCAAGTGGATTAATAAAGTGGGTATCTGGAATGCTGCTGAAGTGTAGAATAATTAATTCACACACTACTCTGCGCTCCTAGCCTATTCAAAAGGTACTACCGGCTAAAACCCAGCTGGAGCTCGTGCTTAAGATCAACCGGTAAGTGTTTTTCGATAGGCTAGATTCGGTCACGTTCCTTATCGGAAACGTCACCTGCTAAAGTCTATTGTATCAATACCGAGTTGAATTGGCTGGGAAGCTTCCAGACCTAAACGGGCGCAATCGTAGCAATGACGGTTCGGGTGACGATTGGGAAAGCACGAAGAAAGCCTTACTCACAGTTTATGGAGCCGTTTGCCCGAGGTCGCTTACACAACCCAGGTGAACACTGGATCTCGTCACGATCAGCTATGCCAGTAAAAAACTGCCACTATGACGCACACAGATCCCCAAGACGCCGAAAAATGTAAGCTTCGGGCAAAGCAATCACATCGCTCAAGCATAAACATGTTTGGTCGTTGGCTTGTTCGCTGAGCTGGGCGATTTGATTGCAAACGCTTCATCACTAATCGAGGTGAAAACGACCTTCTACGCTACCTGACCTACCAACATTTTCCTGTAGAGAAAACACGTTTGCCTGTCTAGACGTGATAATTCAGGTGTATCCATCATGCGCTGGTGGAGTAGTGGTAACACGCTCGCTTCGCATGTTGGATTTCCAGACTTCAAACACCGGCACGGCAAAGAATATGTACTACTGATGAGCTCTAATGAGAGCGAAAATCGAGTCCAGTGCTTCCCCACTTTGGTATGACCTCAGCAAAATAACTGTGCCAGGACAGAAGTAAGACTGTTCAAACGAGAGTGGTGTGAATTTGAATAATGAAGGGCTTAAGGATTGAGAGAGAACGCTGGAAGTTGGAGGAGACCCGAGAAATGGGGTGAACTTTTGCAGCGGGGAACAATCATACCCCATTCCAGCTAATCTGACCAAACTGGTCCTGGGAAGGCAGTGAGACACTCTTCGAAAAGGATTAGGCCTCAATTCGTCCACAAAGATGTCTTCTTGGACGATCGGTTGAACACATAAAAACAGTTCAGCCGGTCACAATGGGCAACGGAGATCCAGCGTGCAATTTAATTGCTTCAGCGCAACATAGCACCTAGTACAGATGGCTTGCGTATTGCACTCCTCAAAGGTGGTGAATCCGTTGTGGTTAACCTGACTGGTTAACTGTAGAATATCTGGGCTGAAGAAAGGATACCGACAGAATGGAGTGCCCCGGCGCTGATTCCTAAATTACAAAAGTATGCAAGAACATCGTGCAAAACCACCGGGGCATCAGTGGCCATAACTTCGAAGTTCTCTGTTATTATGCTACGCAGATTGATCCATTGCCACGGGGGTCTCAGATTCGTGAGAATCAAGCTGCATTGCTCCCTGGCTAGGGTTGCACCGATCATATCTTCACTTTGCGCTAAGTGCTGGAACTACTGCACTCTTTCCGACCAACAACAGTGGTCGTTTCCCTTGATTTGAAGGCTGTCTTTGACACCACAGACACTATGGCAGTGTCTGGCAATGGGAGGTGTCTTTTCTGAGTCCTCATCTTTTATGATATCTCACTATGCCTCCTCCCGTGGACGAGTCTGTGTCTACGAAAAATCCTCTCCTCTTCACCACATCCAGCAATGTCAGTTAGAGTTGGCCTCGGTCGCCCTTTCTCTGTACACTCATGACCGTCTTGAGACTGCCTTAGTCCATCAATCACCGTCCTCTAGCAAACAAACTAATCAGATAGTACCGATTTTGGACGTATTATAAAATTTTCGACAGCTCTATGATCTTATTCCCTATTTTATAGCTGCATTTGCTAGGATGGGCGCCATCGAAACCATATGTTCGCAAATCTTTTTGTTTCATCCTCATTTTGTCCAAATCTTCCGTTCAGATATACCTGCCTAAACCAGTTAATAATGAGGATTTGTTGCGCATCGGCCTTGTGGCTTGCACCTCATTTGCCGCACATCCGGACTTGGTTGGGAAAACCGCTAGATGTTGCCTGCAGCAACTGGCCATCAACTGTGGTTATGCTGAGTAAGTCGTAACTGAGTTTTTCCTTTACATTCTCAAAAATTATATTTGAACTGTCTAGTCTGAAATAGTTTTTCTCAGATCTCATCACCAATCAACATGATGTGACCATCATAATCGCCTGTCTCACTTGAAACGGGTGTTGTGTGTCGTGTGCAGCGTGAACACAAATCCTCTGTGTTGTCGTTACCAAGATGAAACGAAAATTTCATCATTTATATGTCTCCCCTTCCTCAGTGTGCATTGTTCAAGTGACGTGGAACAAAGTTGGAGCTGGGTTTCCCTACGGCACTACTAATGTGAAACATTATCTAATCTCAACGGTAGATGCTCGTCTGCGTTTTTGGTTTCTCCACTTTAAAGCAAATAATTAATGATAATAATAATAATAATAGTCGTTCATTTGTGACACACTTTCGGTGCATAGCTGTCGCGTGACCTGAAGAAGCCACTAAGTCTGAGATACTGCCGGGTTGCCCAAACCCTGACAGTAGCAATCGGTAAACCAGGGTTATGTTCAAACTACGAACCTTTCGGTCAGTTGTTTCAGGTTTTAACCACTGAGCTATCTCGAGCTCATATTTTACAGTGGTTCTCAACCGTTCTGTCTACTTTCTTATCAGGCTGCGGTCGCAGACCATTCCCGTTTGTTTGAATCAGAATGCCAATTTTCGCGTAAAACTAATACTGATGCTCGATATAGAGTGCTACCTGCTACCCACGGGATTAGGGAAAAACGTCAGTGGTAACCACAGATCTCGCATTCTTTAGCACTCGTCGGTTAGCCACCGAATTTTCGTCGTTCTTCCTTTTGCTTGACTACTGAACTCTCGTTCGCAAACTGAGTTTATGTTGACATGACACTCAAGTAAACCTCTCGTTCATAGTATTTTTCATCCGATGCGAAGACTCCTTAGGGGTTCAGTGTGGTCAGTATTCAAAATATCGAACTATTTTTGCACTGTATATCGCTTAGTGGGTTAACTAAGGTAGATCGACAATCCACCGTCGGTTTCGCCCCATTTTGGGTTAATCAAGTAGACGTAGTCCTTGAAAAAACGTTAACCTAGAAGTGCTTCAAGCACACACCATCCCGGTTTGCGACTCTAATACTCTTGATAATCATGCAATTTTTGTCTGTGATTAAATGCAATTAGTTTGATTTATATTGTACTGGGTATTTTCGGGATTAAAGTTCGACGGTGGTCCTGCTAGATCCTTTTTGAGGTATTCACGCATGTTGTCAAATCGACTTGTTACCTTGGAGTAGTGTTGCAATCTAAGTCAGTGAGATAGCAATAATTAATATCAGGTGGGCAAACGTAAGTGTCGTGTGCTTCAATCACAAGGGGGAACGAATTGAGCATGCAGAAGATGGAGTCTGCAAATCTATGGCCTCCATCCTCTTTGAAAGCCTAAGCCAACTCCCGGCGTTGAGAATTGCTGCCATGTTACAACACGACGTTCCTTTATGTCCGTTTTTCCCCTCGCATAATGATAAATCTAATATGGAAGATTTTCGGGCCTCAGTTTGTGTAGTTGACGATTTGCTTGTTTTCTGAGCTCGGCAATCCTGTTGCAAACACTTCACCACAAATCGGGGTAGCACTATCATCGCATACACGTACCCACCTATGCACCACTACATCAGTGTGCTCCGCTGAGTTTGGTAACAAGCTTACCTGGTTCGGAAATCCGTGCGCCTGACGATGGTAGTCAGTGCTGAAGGAGTTTGATTGCTTAAACCTATTACTTCTTTCTGCGGACTATGCGGCTTCGTTTCTAGTAATACTCACCATGTTTCTTTCGGCTTTGCAGTGTCCACAGTTTGATCACAGCCAACGCAGACTTCCTCGTCTCTACTATCACACTTCAGTTACATCGCGTCATTCTACTCAGCCCAGATGATGCACAACGAGCAGTCCCGCCGGAGCTACTCACAGAGCTTCGTTCGACTTGCCACACATTGGAAACTTTGTTTGAATACGCAACTATGGATGTGCTCCCACTTTTGCGTCCGTTAGTGAAGCAGGTCAGTTTATGTATATCTGTGTAAGCTCTTCTGGCCACATTGGTTCACTGTCTTGACGTTACTTAATACTCAAAACGTTTGATCCAAATCTTACATACTATATCAAGAACAACTCAGCAGTCATTTCATCACCCTAACTTGTTTTTCAATAGTTAAAAGAGGAACGGACGGTTGAATATTGTAAGGACACCAAGGCACAACATCCCATTTTTCCGCAACTCATCAAGTTGTTGGCAGTCTATATTGTGATGGGGATTAGACGACCAATGTGCCGTGGAACAATGGTGGCAATGATCGGAAACCGACTGGTCGTGAGATCCTTGATTGACACCCATTTCACTCGTTACTAGTAGTAAGTCACTAGTCGTGCGACTGAATATAAAGGGGCCAATAGACATATCTTGCTGATCTCGGTGGTATTTCCGACGATTACGTCACCATCTTGCATGTCTCATTTCGTTAGGAATCGGTGTGGCCTAACGTTGCAACAAGATCCTACCATGGCCACTGCATTCTCGATTAGGGACTTCCTACTATGAGACTGATAAATGCTGTGTACTATTCAACTCAGCAGATCCAATCCTTTACAATGAGTCGGAGGTAATGTGTCCATGTATTACCATTCCAATTTATTGAGGCCACGAATAGTCTGTGTGCGGTTTTTTCCCATACTTTTCACGATAAATTAAAGGTGCAGCGTGGATATTTTGTAATGAAGTAAATAATAATACTGAATAATCGTTCAGCTGGAATACCCTTTCAGTGCTCGGCTGCCGTGCGACCCGAAGGACGCACGAGGGACGAGATACTACCAGGTCGCTAAAACCTATACAGGAATGGTCGAGTTACAGAGTTTGGATTCGAACTACAGAGGTCCGCGCCTTAGTTACTGAGCTCCCTCGGCAATAAATACAGAATACCAAGAAATGTCAGAGGATGCCCGGAAAATTTGCCGCAAATACCTCAGTTGGTTAGATTTGTGCAACATTTATGCCTACGTTTATTTAGCAAAGCCGGGCGCAGTTTGCATTGACAAAAGGTATGTAATGGACCACGTTGAACGCAGCTAACGTAAATGAGGTTGGCAACGATACCAAGCCGTTAATCTGTTTCGGATACGAAATTAGTCCGTCAAATGGTTATATCCTTAGCTAACAACAGTTCTAAGGTGCCAGTCTTGGGGATGGGAAACGAGCCGCTGCGTCCAACTAAATCCCATGACCGCTGCCACATTCGTTGTTAAGCACATTGCACACGACTGAACTACTGTATTCATCAGAAATATCACCCTGACAATGTCGATTCCCAAAACTTTTTTACAATATTTTACTTGCAAGCTTTATCGCGCAGTTACGTGAGTACGCAGGGATGTGACGCGGCAGCCGAGGCGTGAGTATCTCCGGTATCAGAGCGCTAAGTCCAGGGATCGTAAATGTAGCTTCGCAACGGCCGTGACTTCATCGATTTTAACTACCACGGTAAAGTGATTAAGAAACTTCTTTGTGTGAAACTCTATCCATCTTCACCGTGTTCACCGATAAGAATGTAATTATTTGCAGCACAGTGTATTTTTTACGGTCCACCATCAAGCATGGAAATAATAGCGCGTTAGTCTACTGAAAAATAGTTGAATCAAGACAAACAAGTAAATGAGCGTTGTACATCACTCACCAGTTAGTAAACGTCAACATTTCATCTCGCTCAAACCTTACTTGATCTTTCAATACCCATTCTACAAATTCTATCCACACAACCTTTTACGTAATAAATGGAACATCTTACCCTGCTTTCTTCGCAGATATTGACTTGTCTGGATCTGACCTACGAACATCATGCGGATCTATTTCTTCCCGCATTGAAATGCCTCGTGTCAACGTGTCGTTGGTGGAATGAGAAACATTACAAAGCCTCTCCTCTGTATTTTGACTGCCCTCCTCTGGCGCTGGATGAAGCACAGCCTCCGGTAAGTTGAGTCCTGCAACAGCAACACTAGAAAAACAGTAAATCTGCAACAACCCAAATACCAAGAATGCAGACAAAGGGGTTTCCTGTCTGGTTTATATGTATAATCTTGTAGAGAATTTAGAGCTCTTCCATAAACCGTGAAAATGAAACTCATCGTTTGAGAGATTGCACTGTAGTCTTCCTCCTACAGATGCAGTGGCTTTTGTGTACTAATCAAAGTTCCTTGAAGACTGATAATGATATCGTTACAAAAAACAAATGAATGTGTCCATAATCCTATGACATATTCAGAACGCCTTCGATACTAATGCTACAAAAGTTATACTGAAACTATTTTGATTTGCTCTTTCTAGCTTTCCCGAGCGATGCTGAACGAAAGTCGCAACTCTGTTTGCTAAGTCATCGTATATTATATAATACTATATATATATATATATATATATCGTACAATATATATATGAAGCCTACTGCACGATTTTCACGTTGTAAACTCACAGTTTCGACGAAAAACGAGTGTGAACTTGACTGAACTTTTCGAAGAAAAGGATCCACAAAAATATTTTCACAAAAGGGCTAGATTTTGCAACTTCCAGTCATTCGATCTCCTGCATGCTTAGCGCTTCCACTACAACCCCTTCTTTAGACCAGACATTCCTGGCCACAATCGTCCTATTCTTCCATAGTGTGCCAGCAAGACTAACTTTCAGGATTCGATTTCCCTCTTAAAACGTACCCCTTAGTGGTTGCAAAAAAAAAATATCTCCGCCAAATGTCCTCCGGTTGACTGTACTGTAATTTAAAACGGAACACTGTATTTCGTTCTGATATTCATTACTACTCGAAAATTAGTACCGTGTTTTTTCATCTTGTGTGAACCTTACAAGTTAACTGTCGATCAATCGTGATTCTGTCGGCCTTTTTCATATTTTCCAGCCATTTGAAACGATGGTCTCAAGTACGAGAGATCTGTATTGTTCTCCTCGTGTCTTTTCATCCAAACTCGCTTGTTTTTTGAGTTCTCAGAGTCACCCTCTTTCCAACGTACGTCTGAACTGGTTCGTTTCATGGTAATAAGGCATTGGATCAGCTGACCTGCAGGTCAGATCCCAAACCCATTGAGAACTTGTGAAGCGTACCAGCGCACCAAGTGTACAAGGATGCTGAAGTGCACTCCCCTAGTACTGAATTAGTTACTACTCTTGAACTAGGATGGAAAACGTTGCCCAGATATTGTCCGGACACTCCTTCAAAGAATGCTAAAACGTTGTATAGAGGAGAATATCTTTCTATCCCTTCTTGATAGCCCCGTAGTAGGTGGTGGTTCTATACTATCTTTTTCTCTCTCTTGTTTAAATCATCTTTTGTTTATATCCCATTCGCTCATGAATATCGGTTCTCCGACAGTTGTCACCTATTGATTATTCAGTCGGTTAGGATCAAAGATGTGGGGGACATGTTTTTTCCACATTTTTTTCGTGGATTGTATCAAAAGAGTCTGCCAAGACGGTCGCGTCCCACAGACGACGTATGCGTCTTCCTTATCAGCGGTTTTCACTTCTCGGTTTAGTAAGCCTGCTCCGAGTTAGGGAGGAAAATGCTGTTGTGTCCTGATCAAACGCCGCGGCATTGAATCAGTATGGCTACCTTTTGTTTATCTCAGTTTGTAGAATCCAAAGTAAGCAGTGCATCTGAGATTTGAGCACTTTCTATAATCGTTGAAACTCTTGTGATGAGAACACCGTGTCCTGCCCTTATATTATCTTGAATAAGTAAGCTCATTATTTGGGTTTTCGAATAGCATTAAAATAGCCAACCGCTTCTCTGGTTTTGCTCTAGATTTCAGAGCCGGTAGATGTGATGTCCGATATCTTCTCGTTGACTTTGCGTAACACCCGGGCGCTGATTGAAGAGACAAGACGCATACATAATATATGTGAACCATCAGTCTCTCCGGATGGGGACCGGTCTACATTGGCTTCCGATGATACATCGTCACTGACCAAACTGAAAGAAAAGCAAGAAGAGGACTGTGCTCGCGTATTTCCCGATCATCTGCACATCGTAGAAGAGGTAGGTGTTAAGCGTAACACACTACTTATAAAGTTGCTGAGAACTCTTCGACAGCCCACGACCGGTTTTGCTCTTCCTAGGACTCATCAGTAGGCGCAGTTCCCGAGTTTCTGTCAATCCAAATTACATGAAACTCGACAAATACACTTATTTGCATACCAATTTGGTTTCCACGGGGAACTCACTTGGTTTCCAGCTGAATCTCTGGTTTATGGTGTTCTTCTGGTGCGACACATTCAGTTGAAGAACCTCATAAACGATGCATTCAGCTGGGATTCCAGTGAGTCTCCCGTGAAAACCAAATTGGCACGCAAAGGTAGTTGTTAAGTTCAGCATATGCGATGCATGGAGCTGCACGTGCACTAGAAGCAAAATGAAAGAGATTCTCGTAAGTACCACGAGTTAATCCGTTCTGTTCATCAAAACGTGGGATGCCGTGGTCGAAGGTCTAGGTTCGTTCGCCTGTCAACTAAACTTTCCGCCTGTTTTTATAAATCTCCACATTCCATATGGGGTTCGGCGACAACTTTTTCCTTATTGTTGAAGAGCAGGAATGATGCACTAACTCGCTTCTACTCGCTTCAGGTTATGCTACGTTGCGTTCATTTGTTGGCTCAAGCACAACCCAAACTTCGAATGCTCAGCATGGACGTACTGATGGAAGGCTATATTACGTTGGCTGATGAGACAGGTGAGTAGTGATGGTATTGCTGAGTGTGCTTGCCTGAATTTGACTATTTACCGCCTATGGCGAGATTGTATCTCTTTTTGATTGCCTATTGTTTTGTCCACTCTCGTTATCCATCTGTTACCTGCTGTCCCTGTTGGTTTGCGGTAGTAGTCACACTTCCTCGCACAACTTTGCGGACGGCCTTAACCAGTTTGGGGAGAGAGGTGTATTCACAAATGTCCCAGTAGCACTCCAGTCGGCGGAAACGATACCAGTAGAATGGACGGAACGGAAGACTCCAAGTTCTAGTTGTGGCAGTGGCCTGTCTTGACGTTGCAAGGGTTCACTTGAAATTCCTATGGAACAGTCGATAGTCCGTTCGTATTGCATAAGAGCAGGAGACACCACTCTTAGGATTGTCGCATACAAATTTCTCTTAATGTGGTCCATATTTTATGTGGAATCTGTCATTCGCCTAAGTTTGGTGCGCCTGGTCAATTTCGGACCGACCCGGTACTTGTTGCTGACTACTTATGTTCTATCTGAGAATAATCCGGAAAATTATTTTTAAGAAATGTCCACGTGGTGATTTAGTATCATATTTCTCTAGTTTGACTTGTCTATGTTAAAGTCGTTTGATTTGCATCACGCGTTTAAACCCAGAAGTAATATCTTCGCTTTTCTGTACTATGGTGACGCTGGGTTTGTTTTCTGTTGAACGTGGGCCATTCGGATCCCAAATCACAAGATTTATAGATGGTTTCTTCGTACAAAGCATGGCAAACAGCCGGTGATGGACTTTGAAAGCCCTCTCATTTTTACCATTTCGTAATTACTTCTTAGGGCTAGTAATCTCCTCTGCTGCACACTTCATCCAGCATCAGTTTGGCATGGAGTGTTCCCCCCCCCCATGGTTGTCATATGCAGTCACTTCCACTTTTTATTGGTCCTCCAATGCTTCTTTACCCGGTTATGACTCTCTCAGAGGAGACTTTCGATTGGCCTCTTCAAAGATCTCGCCAGAAGGAATTAGCTAGCTATATTTGTCCATCAGGCATCTTTTTCATTTACTCATTGATAATAATGTTCAGTTTTCCTGGTTCTCTCGCAGAACTGCTTCTTCCGTTGGTCCACAAGGCCTGGGCTTCCCTAATGGCTCGTTTCAGAGACCAGCATGCTGTGGTAGTAGAAAAAGTAAGTTTGAACTACTGCATTTACTGTTGTCAGCCCTGATGGACGTAAGTCGCTGCACCATTCACCCTAACTGGACTCTATTGGATGGATGTAGTAAGATCTGTCGTCCTGTATTCTTTAGCACCGGACAGTTACTTAACTAACAGGCACATGTCATATATGATTGAAATAGTTGGCTCATCTTAGCCCGTTCTGCGACTTCTTTAGAGAACCGGGTTATTTTTAGGAGTCGAGTGATTGCAGTTTGAATGAGCGAATTAGGTAGTTACGTCATGAGGGATTAAGTCTAACCTGTTTATCCCTAAGTTATACAAAAAAGGAGTCCAGTCACACATAAGTGGGGGTTCGAACTCGCCTTCCGTAATCTGTCGGAGGAAAACTTCACCTTCACATACTCAGTGTGTTCCTCTGCAGCGGAAGATAAGGTTAGATAAGTAGTGCAGTTGCGAGCAGACCTCGATAAGATCATCTACGCTAGGCTTTTAGTTCCTATTAGAACTCACCGGGTGGATATGGGGACTCAGGTTAACTCCGGTTTGGCAAACTTTCGATGGGATCTCTAGGTGCAGGCAGTTTCGACGATAAGATAACTGATATGGATAGGAGTAGAAAGTAGTGGCTTTCTTGTGAAGGGCTAGAGGTTAAACGCGTCCGATGAAGTGCGTGTTCTAGTGGCAAGCAGTTTTCAACCCAGGACGAATTCGATTGGATGTGCTCCACAGACAAGCCATCAGTCATTGTCTTTCACTCAAAAACATCCACATCACCGCCGACAGCACATACTCACTGCTCAAAACCGATGTTCTGCTGCTGCTGAAAGTCTTATTGTGGAAGACTAAATGGTGGTAGAGAAGGGACTTGGTGCTTACCTACTACAAACATTCCGAAGTGCCTACACCTCCGGCACTCACTCAGATAATATGGATGGACACTAACAGCCAGAACGGAAGTGACATCGATTCACAACCATATCTTGCATCGTCTCTGGTCAAACACAGGGAGGATCACGTGGACCCAGTCCTGGAAGGTGAGTAGTACCGATAGTACCCAGGCTTTTCGTAATCGCTTTCATATCCCTCTACCAGGTCATAGTTTGACCCTCTCTCTGCTTGCGGTACTCTGAATTAGGCACCGAATACAGCACTCTTTTCAGCTGACGATGATTCCGTATGTGAAATACATGGCCAAACTACTGCAGCTTTTGGTGCTGATTCGTCTGTACAACCCTACGTGAGATAGAGTTCTGAGGCAGCGGTTATCGAAAACCTGAAGACACCTAGTTTCGCCGCTCGCAGAGGTCACTTCTCACAACCGTTCAACGAAACAGTCCGTACAATAGCCCGAATTACACGTCCCTTGAGCTTCATGGATGAACGGCTTTGTTTCCATTGGTGTCTCAACTTAGCAAACGCGATCCGAGCCTTGGGGATTCGTGCATCGACCTCATCTGTCACACTACGTTTAGAGATTATCGAACTTCCACAATGCATAAAACGCTGCATGACCCCGAGTGCCTCCTCTTGGATTGCAATTGGCTTGTTTAGTGTTTGCATGTCCAGGGACGTGGACTTTGCGGTTGCAAAATGCGTGCGAAAGATAGATAAATGCTCAACGGACCATCGCAATGTGATAATGGATAAGTGACACAGAAACTCTACAACGGGAGTCAAGGTAGTGTCCCTGCTCAGTTCAGTTGATCAGCTGTAAACTATTTATGTTGGTTCCACCTGCTGCAGTTTTGGTCACCAGAAAATTAGAGAACTGGGGAGGTATACCATTGGAAACGACGGTGTAATCAGCTCGCTAGTGTTTAATCGGTCTAGTTAGACTGATTAGAGAAACGGAAAAGTGGACTGTTACGCACTGCAAGAGCGCCACTGATCGCATGCTTGATCCACTTCTTTCAGTGTCCCTAACCCCTGATGAATCTAGTCCCGGGGTCTCCATCCGGGGAAGTGACAGTTGTTAACTCGGCTGAGTTTACTAATTAGCGTTTTCATGCTTCGTTGTCAGGTCATAGACTGTCCGCCTGTCGGTCGTCTCCACTCAGCATGATCGCACCAGTGTGGTCGTTGAAGCTTTCACTCACAAACGGTTTTCAGGAACCGGTCGAACGGATTAATTGAGCTAATATCAGGGCATTCACGACATTCTTCACCTCTTTTATCCTTCCATCAGGCTTCACGGTTGGTACGCACAATTATTTTCACTTGACGTCTGATAATTCCCTGGAGTTGAATTATGTTTGGCACCGGTAGCAACATTTTCCAGGGATATCCAGTACGTGAGTGAACTTGGCGCGCCATAGACAGAACTTCCGGCATCGTGCAAAAATGTGGGGATCTTGTGCCGGTGAGATTTGACATGCGATGTTTAAGCAGTCGAAAGAGAGTCCAGGAGGCAGTTCTGGTACATTCGTTTGATTTCGAGGTGCGGAGGCTTGAGTTGCCAATATAGTTGTCCGCCACTTGCGCAGCTCCGAAAAGCAGAGAGAAACTATTCCGGGCGCGTGCATAATCACAATGCACATAAGTGTTCCAACAGGCCACGGTCGGTTGCTGATCCAAGCAATCGGTAATTGATAGTAGTGTGATCAATTTTGATCCGTGACTGGCACACTGCTGGAGGATACTATGTAATCAGACGATTTCGGTTTTTCTGGAGGTTAGTACTGCGTAAATATATTCCGGTCCTCACAAAACTAAAGCAGCCGTTGTCCATACTATCCAAGTCGACCAGCCAATTGAGTCTCAGGTAGGATACGTCTGTCAACTTGCGCGTTCCATTCTCCGGCAACAACAGCGAGTATCCAGTCAAGCAAAGACCCTTCCGTCCAGTGACTTAGAACGATGCCGACCGCATGCACATTCTGTCACGTTGGCCTCTGGATCACTGGAGATACGCAGCCGGATGCGGGAGGAGACTGGTAGGACAATGGGCTCAACGATTGTTGTTGGGATCTTGAACTGTCGTCTCCGATACGCAGGTTCAGAGTGCGGGCATGATCAGTTTGTCTTGCTTGTTTTCTACTGCGAATGGTAATAGCAGGTAGGCAAACGAAGCGTCGGGGCGTGAAGATTGATTTCGAGTTGCCCGAGGCTCTCGGTTTCAGCTGATGCACAGGTGTCGCAGCTAAGGCTGGTGCAAGTTGAATGGGGTTCAGTCCTAACGGATCGGCCTACAAGGACAGTATTACTAATGTAGTGGGAGAGGGGAGAAAATGAATAGCTGGAAGAAAAAGAAGAGTGATGTCAGCAGTAGCATGTTTTCCCGTATCCACCCTGCTAGATGCAACGAGTAAGCTGACGCGACCGATGTGACCTGAGATTATTGGTGGTGGTAGAATTCATAGTTGTACATGGCCTGATATACTGCCAAGGCGCCCAAACCTAGGCAGGACAACGACTAGGGTACTCGGTCAAGACATGTGGCTCAAAATTCTGGTCCCTGAGCAGCTATCTTTTGCTGGAATGCCATCGCATTATGTATTTTGAAGAACAAGCTGCCACACATGTTCCAAGCCGCAACCTGGAAGGCCAAGAGACTGCTACTCGGACCTCAAGCTAATCCTACAGGTGCACTGTCCAATATAGCTCGTCTGGTTGCACAAACTGTTGCAGCACAATAAGGCTCAGTCTCTTTGTGACGAAGAGTTGAAGTCACTTCAAAAGTTTATTGTATTCCGCACGTCTTTCCCTTTTGGGTGGACATCAGTACATTCTTTGAACCAGTTGAGCATAGGGCTCGTTGACGCATTTCGATATCTAACCCAGCTGTCATACCTCAATGTCATGTGTACACGTGAAAGTACTCTCAGATCTCAATTCTATAGTCCTTGGCTCTTTACAGTAAGTCACGATGACAGTTAAGTGAACCACTGTGTTGGGTGATCGATACGCTCTCGTCTGCACTGTTTCAAACGAACGAACGTAAGATGATGCTGGTAATAAATGCCTTAGTCTGTGGACGAATAGGCTGCAGTCGGGCGTCGACAGAATCAGCCAATCGCCCTGCTTTAGTGGCTTTGATAGTCTGCCCCCGGTGCCCAGGTACGACTTGCGTGATGTCGCTGAATTTACTTTTTAAACGCACGAATCATGTAATTGATTGAGACGAAATTTAATGTGTATGTTCAAAACTAGATTTTGTAAAGGGTCATGAAAACCCAGTCTCCCAACTTCAGAACGTTCTACCGAAACACCACTCCTCCTTAGCAGTTTGGGAGTCTTTGTGTTATTTCAACCTTTGTGCCTCCTTAAAAAATGGATGGAGCTTACAAAGACTACTAGACATTTCTTCTCAATGCACGGTTCTAATAAAGTGTAGCTTTCAATGATCAAGAAAAGCGGAGTTCGTCTCTGTTGATCGTACCGTTTTTCATTGGTGACTGAGAAACTGATATATCAATCCAGGCAATTGTGGATGAACCACATCTGGCGGTATACTCAACTGGACCTCTCAGTCACCCCGCCTACACTTACTTGATCACAGCTAAGAAGTTTCTCCTTCACTAATAAGTCCAACGAATGACCTACATCGTGATGGAGTTAACTGGCGAACGTTGAGTCCGGACGGAGTTTGTGACATTACGGAGTAAAAGGGCAGTTTATTCTGACCATAGCGAGCGTTGCTTTGTGAGTCTATTGCTGACACTTCCTTGTTACAAAAACACTTTGGTAAGTACTTCTACCAGTGTTCAGCTAACCAGTATCTGGTTTTTATTTATTTATTACATTTCATCATGTCTTTCTTTACCTGACAGCTTACCTCATTGTTTGGAACATTCGAACTGTGTGGTTTACTGATACTGACATGTCTCTTAACGTCCTTTCCTTCACAGGCGTTCCAGTTGCTTACTGTACTCACCAAAGTTGCGGGTGATTTTATCCGAGCGCGAGCCTCATCAGATATCTTACCACCTCTGTTAAACTTCCTTACTCGCGGAGCCTCCGTCAGGTCAGTCCACTCATTAAAACTTAAATGTCTGTCCTTACACCGAACTCCATACTGAGCTGTGATTTTTAAATTGGCTTTAAAGGGTCTTTTCTAAATCGGTCTGAAATTCCTGGTTGATACCTAGGCTCTTTGATGGTAGTCTACCGTTCCAGTAGATCAACTCTGTCGACCGATCGATAGAACTAGGGGTCATGCGGAGCATTCATTGTTTTTCTTGTCCACTTATTTCAGTTCCGGAGCGAACGAATCTTTTCAGCATCTAACAGCCTATCGTGTTCAGAGGCAGTTGCTTCTCCAGATGGGATCATTATGTGTTCAGGTAATTTGTGTTATGTTCATGAACTATCCGAATACTGTGATCTCTGAATGCAGCTGGGTCTGATGTCTGAGTCACTGCGGTCTGTCATACGTATGCTGATTCTCTATCTGGAGGATGATCAACCTCAGGGACTGCAACAGGTGAGCCTGGCGCTTCTTGGCTAATGCTATGAACCATATTGCTTACATCCAACCCATCCACAGTGGTTGAAAAATACCGCCATCGCTTTCTGAGTTACTGCGTTTTTGTGCCTCCGGCCCACCACGAACATAGGCCTCTCACTATCAAAGGGTGACTTATACCTTCCAGAAATGGGGACTTCCGTAAGACGAATACGATATTTCGAGAATTACAACAAAAGTGTTATGCTGCTAACATGGGAAACTTTTTTTGTCTCCGATAAGAGTTTGCCAGTCATTTGTTCCACAGCGATGGTCATGTGGCTGTTTTCATCATCTGTGCTGCGAGTCCCAGCTGAACAAATCTAGACAACAAACAAGGAATGCGCTGTTTGGAATTTTGGTTACTACGTAGAAGAAACTCACAGACATAGGTTAATTACCGATTCGCAGTACACATGATTACTGTGTTGGGTGAGCAGCTTTATGCACTGATGCGCTAACTAACCAGTGTTTCTAAGCTGAAACGATTGTACTGCAAGATTGCGGCCATGACGCTCTAGCCCTTTCCGAGAAGGTCACGCAATCTTAATGTCACTCCATTTTGGTTGCGAATGGATCCCGTAACCTGAAGGTCGAGTTTACATCCATAGATTGATACCGTTGGGTCACAGATTACCGACGAACTGCAGTCTCTCTAGAGAGAGAGTCCAATCAGTACAGGAGAGAATGAAGATAATCGAGGTGGCAAAATGTTGTTGAAATTCTCCATCTGATGTTATTCTTAGTTCATCCCGTATCCACGTCTGCTACTCTGGTAAAAAAACACGCCAAAATGGCATCCAAATAAGAGAAAAAATACATCAAACTGAGGTAACTGTACCTTTGTTGTAACTGGACAGTGAGGTCCCGTCCCGCATCGGAAAATGCTTCTTTCTCAACTGTGTAGGCTGTGGGGAGGTGGTAACTGTTTCCGGTTAGTACCAACGTTTTCCTGGCAGTTTTACCTGTTGATGGTAGTGTGAAGGGATTGGGGAAGTTTTAGCAGAGTGAGTGAAGCCAATCTGTGCTGAAAAGTCGAGAAGTACTGTGCAGCTGTTTCATCCTTACTGGGAATCATTAGCAGCGCGCATCTCACGAAACTCCAGAGAGTTTCCAACCCGTGATTTCCCGTTAGTAGTTTGAACACCTAACCGTTCGGCCAAGAGCGGCTGATGAGCAATATGATTAATCCGCACTTTGTCAGAACAGCGCCAGTTTTCTTTCCATCATGGAAACCATATCACTGGTAGCGTGTTGTAGAAGTTTCACTTTTGTGGGATTATTCTTCCTCTGAGTTACTTATAAATTGATGGTAGTGTGAAATTTGACCATTTTCAACCAATTTCGCTCTGTAAGTAAAGCTGATCTATGTTGGAGCTGGGCAACACGTGACCACGTGATGTGGTTGAAGGGTGAATGAAGTTATATCCTGCCTAAATGCGATTTAATCGCAGTGCTGATCAGCCGCTCATGACCGAACGGTTGGGCGTTCAAACTACTAACCGGGAGGTCGCAGGGTCGAAACTCCCTAGAGTTTCGTGAGATGTGCACTCCTGATGATTTCCAATAAGGCTGAAACAGCTGTACGGCGCTTCTCAGCCTTTCAGCATACGTTGGCTTCAGTTGAGGGACAAAATCTCCGTTGAGAGTATCCTGTTGCCTATGGGTTTACGGGGTCTGACTTCCATTTACCGTCGCCAGCACTATCTTACGCCATTCTCTTTTCGTTCTTCAGGCTGCAGAACACAGTCTGACCAGACTATGGCGAATAGATCCCGGGCTTATATGGACGTGTATATTGGCGGAAGTTCCGCGGGATCTTCAGAATGAGGTCTTTGGCCAAATACCATCCGAAAAATTTCAAACCTGTGAGGTAAGCCTTTTTGAACTACTTCATTTCACCTATATTTTCCTCATTCAGACCTTACGTGCACAGGAGGAACCAAGTAAGAAGATTGCATTTACACGTGTGAGACAGCTGTTGTTGCGTTTATATCGAGTTGTCCCGGATAGTAGTCCGCCCCATTGAGCTCCATCGATCGATTGATTTTTTCTCCATTTGTTTCGCCTTATCTGAGATGCTTTTCTAGTTTCGTATACCGCTCGGCCGGTCAAATACACCCATTATTTCCAGTTGATTTGTGCCGTTTCGTAGTACGTCCGCAGGGTGGTCAAACTACGTACACAGCTTGGAGAACTGAAATGCTCGTTAGTTCCCTTTAGGCTAAATATGGGACGGTTCAGGAATAATCAAAATTATGTGCCGTCTACGGAGTTGTAAGCTACTAGTGAACGTCTGAATTCCCTTACTGAACGTTTGCTTCGTGCCATAAGTGGAGCTCTTTCGAGCAGCCAGGAGTGAATATGCCGAGGTCCAAGTCTTCGGGGAAACGTACCTCACTTAAGCAGCTCCTTTTCATACCTTACTTGGTAGTGGGATCTGTAACTTCCTCTCATCCTATGTTTTAAAGACAATCTCTAGTCCTCAGATCTCACCGCTTCAATTGACTCGTCAACGATAACGAACAGTTCAGTCATTAGGCGAGTGTCAGAGACAATGCCTGACATACTATTTTTATCTGTAAACACGCGTGCATAGGTGTACGTGGACGTAGATATCGCTCAGCTGACGATCGACCATGATAACAAGCCTTGAACTGACACGTCGGTACCACCGGCATGAGACAAAATGGACCGATTAATATTTGCTCTGTAGTCCATCTCCACAATTCGCCGTCAAGGTATGTTGAATCAACGCGTTAGCAACATGAACTCGTCCACCTACGAGTTCACGATTGCAGTTGAATAACCGAGGTACAAAATCCGTCACTTAGCAGTTCAAAAATATTCCTCAATTCAGGGTGACCCTTTTCGAAAGTTTGCTATATTTTGTTTTCAACTTAGTTCGTCTTCCGTGTTTTCGTGACGTCACACTTGAAGCCTACCGAAAACTGATTTATTAAGGAGCTTGCCTGAAATAAATGTGGTGTCGTATGGCTCAGAGATCGAGGTCAATCCGGTTATCATTTGATGAGGAAGCAGCCACGCAAGTTGATCGGTGCGCCAGTCTTCTACAAGGTATTAGTAGACAGCTTTGGGAACGAGTTTGTAATGCGCAACCCTCTATTGGTCTCATTGTTATCAACCATTATTGGTAGTAACATCCGCGTGAGAACATTTACTGCCGTACAGCAATGTCAGCTCATCTAAATAAAGCCTTATAACTAGGATAATAGAGTAGGAAATGTAATGGGGCCTAATTCTAGCCTGATGCATCTACGTCTACAAATAGTCGCCCAGTAAATCTGGATGGAAGATGAAGGCAAGAACTCAACAGATCTAGGCCGATGGTTTAACAGACTCGTATGGTCACTGGAATCGTTTCGTGCTCACACGTAAGGTGACACATTCAGGACTAGTAAGCATATCGTGGTTCCTACTGGGTTAATTTGTTTTCATTACCTACCACTTTGTGGTAAGACCACAGTTACCACAGTCACAATCCGTTTTTTATACGTTGGTGATTAATATAATAATTGCTTGCTGAGTACGAATAATATTAGCCCTTGAATCCAGTTTCTATAAACTGAGCTGGAGCCCTTCAAATTAAATCGCCGGTGGTCGTTTCATTTCGACGGAAGAAAATTACTCCTTGTGTCTTCCGGATTGATCGCTGCTTCTCGTATTCCTGCTACTCACTTTTCCGCATTTAGCTATGTAGCTACCTTGTAATGCCAGTAACTTCAATGGCACCTCCATGGATTGCCACTTCAGCCGATGTGAAGGGGGATTATAGTGGAGTTGTGAAGGCCACTCTTCCCCGAAGTTTTTGTCGAGAGGGGCAATAGAATTTATGACAGAACGTGAAAAAGCAAAGGCATATTGAAAAATGTCTCGACAAGCTGAATTCTTGCCACGTTATATTTGTTCTCTATGCGACGCACCTAAGTTTATACTCAGTTTTCAGTCAATGAGTGGTGACCAGACCAGCTTAGGTTAATAGTGGCTGTAAGAAACTGCTGCCTGAATACCATAGGCCAAAGCCCGTGCACCAGATCGACTGGGATCTGAGCGCGCTGTTTTTGTACAACCGTCAAGAAAATATGGTTCCGTTCTTTGATATGCAGCTTGAACTTCTCAACGTGGAATTTGGAGTGTATAAGCTACCGTGCCTGGATATGCTATATCTGTAGTATTTCATGCCCACAACCTCTGCGATTCCTCTGAAATGCTGTCCACTAGAACTATCTTCGTCAACCTAACTACCGAGTTTTCTAATACACTGAAGATGAACTCGATCCAGAAATGAGAGCACGCAAACTGGGCTGATAAGAACCATACTGTATTTGATCGGAATCTAATAATTCAACTTTTGGACAGATTTCCTGACTTACTTGCTCTGTGTCTGGTTTACGTAGACGGTAATACAGTGACCTAGTGTGCTAAATTTAGTAACCAACTTTGAAAAACCTAACAGCTCAATGCTTTCTGTGTCGCTAAACCAAGGGCTCTCAGTGGAAATCAAACAGCCAATCATACAAGCGCACAAATTATCCGTCTGGATCGGTTTTGTGGGTTCCGACCACAGCCTGGAAACTCTATAACTTCGTATTTAATGACCCCAAGTCTCTTTCAATCAGTGCGCCGATAAAGCAGGAACTAGTGAGTAATTGCCAAATATCTTATGGTGATGATCGTATCAAACCCAGTTTGATTCGTCGCTATCTGAAATACCCTGAATTATGGTCCCATTTTCGAGGATGTGCCGTGTGTGACAAAGAGGGCATAAGTCTACCAGACAAAAAAGTCCTCTTCCCGGGTTGTACCGCCCTACTTCACTGATTACCATGTGGAATTCTGTGCCTCTTTCCGTGACTTTCTATCTTCACCCGAGTCAGTCCGTTCGAACCCAACCTGAATCCAAAGGTGCGTTGAAGTTCGTCATCCTTAAGTCTTCGGTCTTAAACAGTCCTAAACCGTTATTTTAAATTAGTTTGATGGGAGCTCTAACCACTGACCTATCTCGCCCCCAGCTCTATGATAGAAATCTCTTAACCCGCTTACTTATTCATGTTCGATAACTGAGAAGGCATGTCGATAGTAACAGCATAACCATTCATAGGAGCATTACACTGTGGAAGGGGGAAGCCCTGCTTTCTGACCAACATCCAGATTCACAAGGTTTCATTCAGTGTCTTGATTTTAGGTTCTAACACTTGTAATGGATTAGAGTTTTCAGTCGTTTGTTCATTTCAAATGAGCAGGAGCATTTACAGTCAACATGATCTACACTGTCGCTAGGCTTTACATCACTCGGCTTTCTTCTGAGAAAACAATCTAGGATCAGACCAGATACCGGGATGGTGAACAATCCTCTTTTCCAAAATACTTCAAGTCGTTTAGTGAAAAACACAGTCAGTTCAGAACTTTCTTCGCTTGGAACAGAAATCAGTCACAATCCGTATAAATCCCAGTGAAGTACATGGGCTCTGTGGTTCGCATTATCAATGCATCCTATAGACGATCCTTACGCCTCTTGTCTGCAGCAACTCAGGCACAGAGCCGTCATGCATGCCGTAGACATTTCGACTGAAACTTCGAACTGCTGAAAAAAATTTGATTACCATAATGGCAAAAGTTTTCGTCCGTCGTTCGGTTGTGATGCGATCTGAAGCAGAGGAGAAACCTTAACGGTCGCAGAAAAGCATAGCAGCTTGGAGCCAAGTGGGAGGAGAGTGTGGTTCACGATTTAATGGGAAAACTCCACCTTCCTTGCCAAACATCAGGAACCAGTGTTATGTATGAAACACCTGCAAACTTTCTAACAAAGCTCCCATTATCAGTTTTTAATCGTAATTATGCTTCGATCAGGTGCATTTCTCAGTCTAATTGATGATTTCGTTCGGAAAGCCAGTTTCGTTGATTCGAGTAATTGGTTGTTTCCAACTGTTTGCGATCCTGATGAAAAAGATACTGGTTGTCTGGCTTTTGGGATTAGACTATAGGATACGTTTATAGAGGCCACACTGACTGTACCCTACTTTTTCCTTCACGATATTTATAGTGTTGCCTGGCGAGCGTTACCACCATATAAGATGAAAGAATAAGCAACGTAACCCTTACAACCGTAAGAAACTACAGGAATTGATTGGAATTGGATTAAGGTGGTCACCCATATTGGTTGCATCAGAAGGAAACCTCTCATACGGCTTGCAATCACGTTTACTTTACTCGCTTGACAATTGACATGAGCTCGATAAATGTCGGATCAACTTGTTTCGCTGTATCTTATTTCCAATTCTGGTACCAGCAGATCGTATGTTGTTCGACCGTGTACCAAATTTAGTGCTAGGATGTAAAAGCCAATGTGTTATGTCCAGTTTAGTAGTGTTTCGTAAACGGTTGATTTATTGTAACAAGTAGCCAGGCAATCGGACAAACGTTTATTCGCGTGCACATCCTAGGCCTCAGACACGGTCGTTCAGGTATTGCTTTCATTGGGAACCGGGACACAATTCACATAATTGCCTGTTCACTGCTCGCGTTTCCTTGATAAACGGATGCTCACGTGGGAAAATGGGCTAGACTTTTCTGTGTATATCTCCAATTTCTCTGTCCCGACCATTCTCGTTCATGGCTTACTTCAAAGCTCTCTGCTCCAGCCAGTCGTTTTTCACTTTCATTCTTGAATCTCACTTTGTGGCTGTGTTATTTAGTAGTTTTCTATTATTTTGCGTCTCTAATTTCGTTCCCTCTTTGAATTCCAAGCACGTTTCCCCCCTGATCTCATTTTCTGCCACTCGGAAACACTAGTCTAATAACTGTTGATCCCTCCTGCATTCCGAGATTCCTTTGTGCCGCTTTGCTGGTCAGACTACGGTTAGCTAAAGACTCGCGTTCTGGCAAACAAACAACTTCCAGTGTGTCCGAAGAATACACTTTTTCGGCGCAACTGGTAATACAAAAACACCGCATGCATTCCCAACTATAGGCCGAACAAGTAAGAATTCTAACTAAGCAACGAAATAGGGAAATGAATGTAGTTGACAAAGTGCACTCATTTGCTCATTACAATAGTGCCAACAAGAGACTCAAACGAATCTGTCGTTAACACCAGAGTAATTTGCAAATGACTGTATTTTGTCAAATACTTGCAATTTATTGTTCATTGGTGTTGATGGAAACTCGAGACTACGCCTATCTAACGAGCCCCAAGGAGGATGAAACCCGTAGTGAGCTGTCGAGGAATTTTCGGCAATCTTGTGAGTAGTGTTTTTTTTCAAATGAATGGGTACTGTTGAGGTCCTTTTGTATGAACGGCGGATAAAAACGTTTCATGCAAAAACGGCTGTCATAGCCGGCCACCCTGAGGTGTCTGTCTTGGGTTCTGTACCCTTGTCTGTATTACGTAATAATAACATTAAATAAAGCTGGTTGTACTGATTCGGTTACACCAGTCATGAAACTGCGCAGATGAGGTAAAACATTCTTTTCTCCCAATTTTGCAATTATTATTAGGTTTTTTTTTAGATTAGGTGGAAAAAATTATTAGTGGAGGTCGAAGTAAATGTGACAGACTGCACGTCATGTTGCTATTGAATTATAGTCTGAAAGATTTCAGTCAGTCGTGGGATTCGCTCTTGTACCAAAGTTGGGCAGTGCGTCTGCTATGTCACTTACGAATTTACGTGTTAAGCATTCAAGGAGACCTGCAGTACTGTTTTCTGATTAGATCTAGCGAACGATCCGTCAACTCTCTCACGTGCGACCTGTTCCGTATGGGCATGTTTACTCAGTGAAACATGTGTCGGATGATCTTACAAGCCTATGCCAACCGTGGTCAGTGATTTCCAACCAGAGGGTGATTTCTCTCCGGTGGGCAATTTCAGGGGAGGTATCGGAGGGCATGGAAAATGTAGGTTGTATTCTCTACATAACCTTTTGTTCAGTAGTTCAGAAATAACACTTCAACTTCTACAACTAATAATTAACGGCAACAACTTATCTAATACATCCAACGTTGATGAACAAAGGAAACAGAATAATCAAATTCCGCGATCCCTTGTCCAAGCTCTTTATAATTTTCACATTTTCCCGAAAACAGACACTTTATCAAGTGTGCTCCGTGAATACAATCCAGTGATCCTAAGATGGTTGATCTAACGTGGGGCTAGGTGGCTCAGTGGTTAGAGCGCGAATTTACTGACCGGAAGGTCCGTGGTTTGAGCCCTACCTCTGCTTCTCGACTTCCCCTGTCTAGGCTTGGGCAACCTGGTAGTATCCCAGCCCTCGTGCTTCCTTCTGGTGGCATGGCAGTTAGGCACCGAAATGGTACTACAGCTGAACGAACGATCCAATGTGGGTGAAAAAGGTTCTCTTTGAGGAGCCCTCTTCCAGAGGTCTCCGAAATGCCTCTTCAACAGAACGTTTCTTATTAGAAAGTGACCAGTGTGAACCGCATCGCGCGATTTTCTACAGAGGCAATGCAATTTCGGGTAACTGTCCTGCCACGCGGGACACAATGTCTATAGAACGTGTCTCTCTATGCAAAGTGCGGGGTCAAAACCACCAATAAAAATTGCTTTAGCTAAAGAATAAAACCTAGGTTTTGTAAATTTTGGGATCCTATAGAGTGACCTGAAAATGTGAAGCTGTGGTAAAGCATTATCGTTATCCTCCCTGCTGTGCTAATCAGTCCCCCAGTTTCTGGGGTCTGTCTGCCCGATAAGCCCCAAGAAGGGCGAAACCGGTCGTGGGTTGTCGAAGTGTTTTCAGCAAGCTTATGAGTAGTGTTAATTCAAAAGAACAAACTTCGGTATATCGAACACTGTACCAACTGAAAGAAGAGGCAATCTGTGTGTGGCATATTCAGTTGTTCAATATCACAAACAGTAGATTCATTTAGGATTCCTTTGAGTTTCCCTTTAAAACCAATTTGGTGTGCAAATTACTTTGCGAATTTCATGCACTAGAACACAAAGTTGACGAGAACTGGAGGACCGAGTCTGCCTTGTGAACCCCAGGAATGACGAAACCAGTCCTGGACTGTCGAGAAATTTTCAGCAGCCTTATGCGTAATGTCCCTTCAGGGAAATACACTTTCATTATATGGGGCAATGAGAGTTATGCGGTGTTTATTCCGCCTTTTCTTTTAATTTCGATACCTACAGCAGCAGCAGTATTTTTTATTAAACCCATCCTATAAACGGTAAGACTTTATGGACTTACACGAAGTAGTAAAGTAGCCACCATGCTCTGTTCCCAGATTCCTTTGTACTCAGCTTAGTTGGCACATTCTTTACACATTTCGGTGGCTATGAGTGAGGAGGATCACTATTTTGGGGATTAATGATGTATGTTTACTTTCTGAGGATCAACGAGTTTCTCGGGAGGTCTACTGTCATTTTTCTCAGACATTTCTTCAAGATAGAGACAGATGAATGGAACTGACCTACAAGGTTTGAAAGGGGCTATGGGATGTAGTTTGCTTTCCTTTACCAAGCATATTTTGAGGTCAAAATTTACGACACGACTGAGGGATAAAATGAGGAAGAAGTGATTTCTTTCCTTATGCTCCAGTGTTAGCTATTCGGTCCTCGGCAAAACAAATTGTCCTAGCCTTATTCCTGTGACCGTTGTCACCTAGCTTCGCTTAACGTGCCCACACCTGGTGACATTGACCCTTGCCTAACTAGCGTTGCGCCGATTAACGTATGATACAACGTCCGCAGTTGGAGTAGTACGTGTGAAATATCACGTAGGTGCAGAGATTAATTGCATCCAACATCTCATCACAGTAGTCAAGGAAGAGAATGATTTCACCGCTGAGAACACACTTTGGACGGGTCAACGCAACTCCCAGCCGCAGATCAGGTCAGATAGCCACAGGACACTGGAGCACATTTGACACGTGGAGACAAACCTGTTGTATGCGAAGTGTGTTCCATAAGAATGGAATCGCTAACCGGAAAGTCACCGGTAAGGGAACCAGCTGGCAATACAAATACTATGAGTCCTGCATACCTCTGCTTAATCGTTTATGCGCTAACTAAGGTATTCCGTTCATATGTTCATGCGAGAGAAACTTGAATTCTACTCATAATTTGTGAATGACGCACCCGTAAAAATGCTGTATAGCACTTATTAGCGCGTAAGCCAATCTAGAAGAAAGCCATGACGACATCAATGGAATGATTATATTCAATCATACTTGTTTCTATGCGCAATGGAACGTGAATAAATCCAGTAAGTTCTGGATACGGAAGATGCACTCATCTTCACTTTGAACAGCCTGTGTATTTGCTCGTGTTAGCGAGTGAGATTTGCTGAACATTTTATCAGATATGAAAATCTCACCAACAGAAACTTGCGCAGCTTTTCACACCGGCTATGGGTTCTGCCCGTGCAACGATCCTCGAGTTAACGTGCAGTCAAAATGATTATGATCAATAAGTCGATATCAACGGCAAAAGATAATTGGTGAGGGAAGTTTGCTACGGTGCTAAAATAACAAAGTGAATAAAAATGAGGACAAACCTCGAAGTTGCCTTCACTGACGAACGGGCGAAAATAAGTAGCGTCGATGAAACAGAGGGTGGCCACGCAGTCCGATAAGCAAACGAACAAACAGATCATTAGAAACAAGGCGATTATTCGAGAGCGCACTGACAACCCCCCACTGCAAGTGCGCTCAATTCAAGTGCAGGTTTTCACCACTAAATGTAATGCCTGTCGCGGTGTAAATTGCATTCCCATCAGTTCTTCACTGATAACTGAGGAATACGGAGAACATTTTAAGAGAACACTTTGAGAAGAAGACAGTCTGAAACTGAAGTCTTTCTACGATACTATTTGAGATGGACGAAAAGGTAAAGTACCATGGTCGAAAGTTGCCACAGGAAAACTACCCAGAGCTTAGAAACGAACTGAAGCAATTTTGTAAAGGAAGAAACAGAATGCATTCACTTGGCTCAATGAAGAAACACGTTCGTCGTGTCTACCTCCTCTGGCTAGCGATTTTCATTTAGTTAATTAACCGAATATATGAATGTGGGAATAAAACTGCTGGGTTTACTGAACAAAGCTGTTTAAGTTGGAGGTTAACACCAAATATTTCCCAAAGTTTGACTGCATTGCTTCAGTTCCTTTGCGAGCATTCAGAGATGACCATTCGCCGAATATTTCTTAGGCGAAAATGTGAAGACGAATTTCGTCTTTTGACCTCCGCAAATTTATCGCGATGGTGAGTACAGTTCTAAACCATTCTTCGTAAATTCTAAAGGTGCCAAGTTGAACTGCGGATATAAAAATTATCCAAATTCTATTGCAGATGAAAATAGGGCACACTGGTCAGCAGACAAAAATGGTCATCTTTATGCCTTTTATGATATTTCTCCATGCCCCAAAGTGGTGATGAACAGAAGGCAGCCGCAATTCCTCTATTTATAATTCGAATACTGCTGCAAAAGTCTGCGAGAAAGATATCACTGCTGAGAAGGGAAAAACTTAGCCTCTTCCGGGTCGGATCCATCCTTCCACGGAGCTGGGCGGCCAAATCGCACTGGAGGCCTTGACCCAATTGAAACGCCGCTGCGCTCTCTCGGGAACAGTGGCATCTCAGGAGAGCTTTTCTTGGGAAGATTGCCCTATTACCTATCTCCCTGGATTTTATCCAACTCGCTCACTATAGTCACACCATTGGTAATCGTCAGCAATGCGATAAAAATTCGGCAGCTGACCAAAACACTGAGTCATGGTTAGCTTATTAGCGGATAACTTGGCTTTAACATTACACAATTTCGAACCACTCCGAATAGCCGGATACAGCTATGTATATACAGCTATATATATATATATATATATATATATATATATATGTTTATAT
>SJOL01006356.1:130223-290176 GCA_004794785.1 Opisthorchis felineus | reverse complement strand
TGATAGTTCTCATTTTCAGAGAAGGGACCCGTGTCCAGTGCGGTAATCACACGGAGATCAGCTTGACCCCGATGGTAGCGACACTCTTGGCGTCACTTGTCATTTATCGCCTTGTAGTGAGTCGTGTAACATTGACTCAAAAGCACCAAAGGGGATTTCGGCCTGGTAGGGGTTGCGTTGACCACATCTTTACACTCTGTCAGGTGCTAGAAAAAGCTCATACATATAAACGACTCATAATTTTAGTATTCCTGGACTTTCAGGGCCTTTGGTTTTGTTCTCCTTAACACGCTTGCCCAGCAAGGGATTCTGTGAACATAGTAAGTTCTTTATATTCCCAAACTTCCTGATGTGTGCGCGTACACAGGGGTGTCCGTGAGCACTCTCTCAGTTTCTATTTAATTTTGTGATGGACGAGATAATGAGGCGACGGCTGGAAGATCTTCAAAACCCTGGTGTTCAAATAGCTGCTGGCGAAAGCCCTGTCAATTCTGAATGTGCAGACGACATCTTCCTCGCCTTCAAGGAGGAGAAGAAAGTGCAGGTGTGTTTGGGTGAACTTCCTTTAGCATGCGCTTTGAACCCGCGAAGCATAAGATTATGCTTTTGGATATGCAGTCATTGAAAGCTCCACTTACAATCCAGGAAGAGACACTCGAGTGGATGGATCATTTTGTGTGTCTTGAGAGTTGCATACATTCTGATTTTAGTGTGACAGATGAAGTTAATGCACGAATCCACAAGGCTGGGGTCGTGATTGCTAGTTTGGGATACCTAAGACGGTAAAGCGGCATATCCCTAAATCTCAAGGGACTGTGTGTCAGGCCATAGTACGCGACGTTTTGTTGTGTGGTTGTGAGACGTGGCTTTCGTGAGCAGCTGAACTGAGACATCTTCAGGTTTTCGATAACTTGTCCAAGAAACTCGAGCTCGTGTAGGCTGGTGTCAGCGAATTCGCAACCGGCTAATTAGAAAACGAGTGTTCGGTCGTACAACAGGGATTTTAATCGAATAATGTGTCCAAAACCAGAAGCCGCACTGTTTTAGTCATGTACTCGGCATGCTGATTCATCGTTTTCCATGCCATGCTCATTTCAGTGCGGCCCAAGAAGAAAGGCGGACGAGCTATGACATGACAGAAGCGTGTGAGAACGGCTACGAAAATTCTGGGCATTGTTTGTGCCATTCGCCGCTGGCTCCCTTGTGCATGGAGTTCTTGTTATCAGTTTCTATCCAGCTTGTCTGAATGACTGTCTAAAGGTGTAGGCACCTCGGAATGGTTGTGATAGGCTAGTATTAGGTTCTTCCCCCAACCACTTGTTTTTTTCTTCAAAACACTCCTTTCAAACAAATTACGGTTGTAAAGCAGCAAAGCATCAGTGTTAAACACGAATGCACTCTCAATGATAATGAGCATGTTTTAAAACGTCCAGCTTGCTCTCTTTTTGCTGGGCTGAGAAATTTATAGGCTAAAAAACACCCGACACTTCCTACGTAGGGAAAGGCCTGGCCTAATAAGCAAAATCATCAGAGGCCGGGACGTCTCACCATTGGGTTCACCGGGCTATGTTTATTGCCACAATAAGGTAGTACGAATATGACACGCCACCTTGATTTACTGGAAAGTCAAATTCATGCCCGACTTCTTGTTATTTAAGGAATACAAACTAGCCTCCCATAAGAGGGCACGCATCAAGTGCTGTTGACCGGCTCACCAAAACTGTGCATGCTACCTTTGGCCCGTAGAAATAAAGCGGAACCAATTCTGAAGGTGGAGCCTGTCTGAATGTGATTCATTCCAGTTCTTGATCGTAATTTTTCGACTTAACAATCAGTATGATATTTCAAAATGAAGAGGAGTTCTCGGTTGTACGACTGATTGCTCGACTACGACTGATTGATTGCTCGGTTTTTACAGGCTAGAGCTTGGAGGAATTATTGTTTCTGTGGTTGAGTGGTCGGCAAAGCACTTGAGACGGAACGCCGTCAGACTAGATGGAGGGCGCAATCCATAACTAAATGTGTCGTATGAAGTAGTCTGTTGTGTATTAATCTACGGGTAACTTGTAACTTCGAGTGGGCTGTACAAAAAACTGTACAATTTGGTCAAATTCTCCATTAATGGCTACCGTACAAACTTACCTGAATTATTTATCTGGGATTTTTTGGACCGTTAACCGAATTATTCTGCCGTTAACCGACCCTTAAAAATCGCAGTCTCTGGTGGTAAAGTATATTCCTTAGTTGCTGAATACCAGGAAGAGTAGTGCGAACTTTTCCCGCAAAATCAACGTAATATTAAGTTACAATAAAATATTAACTCGTGCAATTCTATAATTTAGTTTACTCGTGTCTGCCATCGCAAGATAGGGAACAAAGTATTCATTTAAAGCACCCAAGGTAAGTTAGTCTGATGGAGAAATTTTTGCTAAAATTGTTTCCCAAACTTTTTCACCTCTCCAAGAGGCGACGGCACATTTCAAGATGATTCCACTCAGCAAGTTTGGAAATGAATTGCGTGAATATAGGAGTACACAGTCTAGATAGGGTCCGTCAATATCGAGGATTATATTTTGAAATTCTGACTAGTTGTCAGATGATACGCACATATGCCGCTGAACCATAGAATGCACATGAAAGTTTACTGCACATTCTAGCAAGGAAATGGATATAAGTCTGATCGTCTAGTTTACTTGACTAGCCTACTGAAGGAATTCTGTGATTCTGGCACACCAGACAGTCTATATCTTGAAATTAGGAACACTGAACCACACTATGCTAGTTCATTATTCGCGTCGATTGATCACTCAAACCCAGTTTATTGTACCTTTCCTCGTTGTGGCGCCTAACTGCAATTTGCCACCTAAGGTCTTAGAAAACCGACACAATGCAAAGTAAAATGCACCGCTTGCGAGGATATGGTGTTATTCTATTCTACGTCAGTAGTCAAACTGAATCCCTAACTGCTCAGTAAACCAGCCATAAACTTCAGTTAGCCGATCCAAGGAATGGAAAATTGTACCAACCAGCTTATCATAGCGATAGGTTGTACGTCAGTTACTCAGGCACATCTTACCACCTACCTATTGCTGTCTGTAGGCTGCCCGGTAGGATTAGTCACTGGTCGATTAAACGCGCTCACGAAACTGCTGTCGTTTTATGTGCTGCCTCTGATGATACATCCTGTTACTTCGACCAGGCTGGGACGACCCAACACAGACCTAGTGTGCTAATCGGAAGAGATCTTGCTAAATGATTTTTCGAATGCCCTAAAACCTGACCAACCTGGTGACCCACTCACTTTGCCTGACGAAGGTTCCGTATCGAACATGCTACCCTGCTATAAATTCACCGAATATTTACCAAAACGTTCCATAGCGGTTTATGTGGACCGTCTTGGTCCACATATAAACATATTTTGACAGAAATATTTCACAAGAAACCTATTGATACTCAAAGGGGCAAATTACACTAATATATTTCTATATGTATAATCGCTATTTAATTATCATTGCCGTTAGGCAATATCTTGTCCAGTTGCAACTTCAATCGATTCCACACAAAGTTTCCGATTACTACAATGCTGGTAATTGTTGTTTCTCACTTCCTATATGTTAGCTTCTGTCTCTCTGCCTCCTGTTTCAACCTTTCATTCTCCTCTTTGTGCATTTGTTTCCATCCAAACCTTGAAAACTCCTTATCTTAGTCAAGATCATGTCATCTTACCAAAGATTAATTGTTTCCAATAGTTTGTGTGCTTGATATCATCAGTGAACTAGTTAATTTGATAGGACTGAGGGAGGATATGCCAGCTGAAACCCACTTGGGACCATTCGAACAATAGGGGCTACTCATTTACACGGTGGATTCTTAGTTGCATTACCTGTAGTCTAAAACCAAAATGAGTTTACTTCCTCATTCATTCCAAAGCGTCCAAAATATTTCAAGTTCTGTTTACTCCCTTGGCAATTGAAAACGAACGGTATTCAGCTCAGTTTTCCGCCAACACGAATTTTATTTGCAAATAAGTGCATAACTCCGTTTACAACCAACATAGTGTTCAAGTAGAACTCGGGGTCCAGGTCTGCACCATCAGCTCCAAAAAGAGCTAATGCGTTTGCACGCTGTCGTAGAGTTTTCAACAGTCCTATAGATAGTGTGTCGCGGAAAGAAAAAAAGAGACCACAGTCATCGTCATCCTGGTTAGAAGGTACATCATCTTTATTGGTCCGATCCCATCCGGACCCTCCACAGAATTACGGCAAGATCTTCGGCTGAGGGTCCTATTCATTTCGGTTGTGCTATCGCATATATGCAAAAGCTTTGTCAATTGAAATTTGCCATAGCTTCATGTAGATGTAGCGAGGAAGAATAAATGTGCAGAGATTGAAGAATCACCAAAACCGATGCATGATCACTTCCACTTACCACGCGATCGCTCTATGCTCTTCCTAGGAGAGACATTGAGTGGCATCAGTAGGATAAGCTTTGGATTCTCAGAGTACAATGTACAACAGCTTTTGAAAATACAGGTGCATAGTCCTCGCCTACCAGCCTGAGTACGAATACTCAAGGGTGGCGATGCTTGGACTACTGTAACTGGTTTCCTCAGGAAATCAATATAAAGCTGCTCCAGTCCGTCTCGTATTTATTTTTGGAGCAGACATCGAGAACCCGCATTCAGCTGGTTCCTAACTGACCCACACACCACCGTGAAGCTGATGGTTTTACTCAAGGACATGAGACTGGAGGCCAAATCGTTGCATTTCCATCATCGGTAGATTTATGAGTGCGTAAACGCACTTCGATTTACCTGTGACTGTTCTTTTCTGTTTGGAGGGAATGCCAGTAGAACAACTGGTCAACGTATATTTTCAGCTAAACAGCAGGCCGGCATCTAGTAAAGTACCTAAACAACATTCTATCCCACAAATAGACAGGTTTTGGTGTTTCCAGGAATGGCTTTTAAAATCACCGGATCTGAGTACACTATACCTTTTTTACGTAAGTAGAAAAGTTCATAAGTCGGTGCTTTAAACCACCAGAGGATTCAAATTTAGAACTGCGATGGCATATCTTTTCACAAGTAGTGATGCGGTACAAATGGTTCGAACCGCTACGTGGATTGACCGATCTGAGCGCACCGACTGGGCCTCGCCCGGCGGAACAATGATGCAAGCGGCATTAGCTACTAGTGGGCTAATGAGTAGCTAGAAATAACTGATTTTACGGCATCGCGCAGATATCCGTATGCCACGAAAACCACGGCAACTGGTGCTAACTCGGTTACTATGTAGTAGATTATCTTATCCTTCAGTTCCGATACTTTTAGTTGGGATTGTGACTTCAAGGTGTTCCAAATAATGTTCACACGGGTGTATCCGAGGTAGAATTATTAGCCAATTCAAGCCTAGTCTGTCGAGTAAAAACTCTGACGGCAGGGTACTGTACCAGCAAAAGCTGTAACAGGAAAAGGGTTTGAAGTGCGGGCCCAGTAGTTGATCTGAGTAAATGGCTTGAGGCATATCTACCGTGCTGTTGAGAATTAGACTGCCATATAAGGAACCAGAGAGGGTTTTAAAGGATTAAATCGCTGCCTTCAACCTTCTTCCCTGATAAGGATGCTTCCTGTTGTTTCCTTGATCTATGAGGCGTTCCGTAGCTGGATGTTGTTTGCACTTCACTGAATGACTAAATTTGTGCACCCTGGTTACAGACATTTTAGCGCGCTGGGTCTTTTTCGTTAACTATGGTGTACGACCAACTAAAAGCGCAGCAGTTTTAAGCAGTATCACATTATGAACTTTAGCGGTACGATTGAACTCTAAAGCACTGAGGAACCGGATGATCGCCTTCCTTCATCGATTCACTGGATCATTTGATGAGTTTGTGAAATCCGGTTGATGCAGCTATGTTCGTCTGACCATACTCGTTGGAGCACACAACTTCATCCCGATCGATCTGATAACAGCACACGCAGGTAGCATCAATATCTGAAATGATGTGCTTGACTGGTATGAAGACGACAGTGTACGGAAAGCTGCTGGAGAACACAATTATGTTCCTTCAATGTTTCACTCAATGTTTCGAAATGAATGCTACTTTTGGAATTTTCTGGCGAGATTATGTGTGCGTCACCACTGGCATGCTGTTCCATCATTATTCGTGGATAGGACGAGGTAGTGTAGTGGGAGTATTTCACTATCTTTAGCGGTACGAATATGGTTGATAATTCTATGATTGCGGTACAATGTAAACCTCGAGACAAAAGTTCACCAACGCACTTGATCTCTTTGGAACTAGAAACTGTTTGCTACACCCTTCGGAAACGGTGACTTCTCAGTCGGTCCCAACTTTATCCAATTGATTTCAAGTGCTGTTTGCTAGTTTGCAAAAGTGTAGATTGTGTCGCAACTTGAAGCCGAATTTATCACAATATGGGAGCTGGCCTTCAAACACTTGATATGGCTTGCGAAAGTGGGCTCGAGGATCAGTGTTATCCAAAAGCCTTCACTGTAGTTTTCCGAGCAGAAGCGGTCCAGTTCATTTGGTAAAACAGTCCAAAACTCTGAATTTTCGTTAACCCTTGTACCTATGTCTGTGAGAATCGGCATCTGTCAGATTACTATTGATAACTAACTAGATTATGGAAATCTGGAATCCGTGCAACTCTTCTTGATATTGACACCTCAGATAAGAAGGAACAGTTGCTCACATGCGGTTCTGCCTTTTTTTCAAACTGTCCTCCCGTCACATTTGTTTCCCAAAGCTCGTAGTTCTTACTTCACTATTTCATACACAAACGCATGTAGATCCGTTTTCCTATTCCCATATTTAGCTCTTTCCAGTTAGTAATCTGATATCATGCTATCCCCCACGGACGCTAGTTTCTGATCTGTTCATACGAACGCCCTTATTCTAGGGGTCAACTGAAGTGGCAGTGATGTTATGAAGTACGTGAAGTTTGGACATTTACCTTTTTTGGGCATTCATCACATTACTACTTTGCAGTTCGCTTTCAAAATGAGCAATCAGAAGTACGCAGCGGTGAACAAAATACTTGGTGGACGAAATATGCTTTATTTTTAAAACGAGATGTGTACAGATCATTGGGACGAAAACCGGCAACCAATTCGAAGGAATCCACGTGGGGTTTGTCGAAATAGTGGTCCACATTCTGATCCATTCGGCCATCTTCATGTGAAGAATGAAGAACACTTCAAAAGTTGGCACAGAACATGATGCAGAATTTTTATGTAACAGAAGATTTCCTCAAATTCACTGGAAGCGTCCTAATAAGTCGCCGCACAAATACTGAAGTGATCAACTCAGACCCACGTTGAATTTGTTGAGAAGCTGACCACTTGTGAATCTAAAGAGGATTGTTCCTATACATCACAAACTTCATGCCAGGGATGCCTACATTGACAATCCTAGCATACAGGGGCATGTGATCGACAATCTTGGTGAATTTGTTCCTCGTTGAAGGTGTCACTTGATTTTGTTCTTCGGAATGGCTTGTCACTCCCACCTGTCCACCGGAAGCAGTTTCGTTATCCCATATAATCGGAAAACATAGGTAACCGTCTGTTCCACAAGCTTTGCACACATTTTTTCAGATGGCCCAGGCAAAGTAATGGTTCTGTCGTCTACCTTGCAACCTAGTTAGGCAAGTTCGACAAAAAAAGCAGATGAAGCTGAATACGCCTAAAGATTCTGACTTCCCGCCAAACTTTAACGGATTTTTAACCTTGACTTACTTCCATTAGCGATGGTTCGTCCTGAAAGCGAAGCCAATCTGTGTCGAAAAGTCGACAGGTACTTTGCAGCTGCTTTATCTTATTGGGAGTCATCAGGAGTTCTCACATGTTTAGGACGATTCGAACTGACGACCTCCTGACTAGCAGTTGACGATTAACGCTTTCGGCCAAGAGTGGCTGCCCAGCAGTGCGATTAGCTCGCATCTAAATGGGATTTAGCTCCACTCATCCTTCAGTCACGGAATTCACATCACCTGGTCGCCTGTTGACCGGCTCCTTGGGTGACGATAGAAAATTCAAGCGTCGTGTGGGTTATTCTTGCGCTACTTGTGGTTTGTTTATAGTATGGTGGATTTGGAAATTTCAATCGAGCTTTCACCCTTTAAGTGATGACGGGCAACCACAGTCGGTGAACGATCGTTATGATCCCAAAAGACAGACATTGGTCTTCGATCCCGTGTGCTACAGACATCAGGCTTTCACGAAACGGAAGCGAAGTTATGAACCGAAAAGAGGTCGTGAATTTAGGTTAATATAGACGAGTATATAGTCTGACTAGGTTACTGCAACAAGAGCAGTGATGGAACTACAGTCACATAGCCTCTCTGCACACGAACCAATGGACTTGTGTTCAGATCAAAGAGACTGTCAGAAGACTCTAGTTAACCTGATTACAATCGATAAAATTTCACACAGATGCTTCCATCTAATATTTGGAAGTGCTTTATCATCTGTGTCGTGCGAAAATTCCATCATCAAATGCCAGGAATCCACGGGTCCTGTTCTAAATTTGATGATAACTTCAACAATGAATACGTCCGTAATCTTAAGACAAACTGGGTTTGGTTCTGTCTGAAGTACTGAATGTCCCATGGCCGAGCAGCACTTTATTTGCTCTGTACAATGGCATCATAACAAATCGCTCATCATGAACATAAACGTTTTCGCACACCAAAAAGGACAAACAAGTAGAAATCAGAATATTATAAACTAGAGTCTGAGATGGATTCAGATGGGTCTCCCATCAAAACCAAATTAGTGTGGAAATGAGTGAAATTCACAAACGATGCAACCTATGAGTTATGAGACTGAGGCCGGTCTAGACTATCCATAGCTGTTCACCTATGGTTGACCCTAGTTCCTGCAACAGTTACCGGTGTCCCGAAAATCACGCAGCCCTTGTTGGTTGAGGATTTAGCCCTGTTATTAATCATACAGTAATCCACTTGGAAGAAAATACTTGGTAGATACCAGTATTTCCCCGATCAGATGTTACTACTCAAGGACTGTAACCAATGACAACATTATAGCAGCTTATTGAATCGTAAGTGTTTTCTGATGTCTTGATCAGCTTCCGTCTGCATGTGATGGAAATTTCCACTTTGTATTAAATGGATAATCCAGATATTTGGCACTTTGCACAGCCTCAGCTTAGAGGCGCTGCTCCCCTTTGGTTTTCACCATCTGAACCGTTACCAGTGGCTTAATCCACCTAGGTCAGTCAAGACAAGAGCACCAAAACGAAGTAGTTTGTCACGGGGCTCTTTGCTAATATAATGGTATTACATTAGCACCCGCCTGGAATTCGATATAAGTAAACCTGGTTTAGTCATGGAAAGTAAACAGACTATTTTTGAAATCAAAATCCGTTTCTTTGTCGGTTTAAGAACGTTTGCTTCATCGAAGGCGATCTAGGTGCCAGCAACGTTGCTCCCTCGATGAAATGTTTCCTCCGTTAGATTTCCTCAAGACTAGAAACTATGTAAATACTTCGGCCTAACATGAATTTCATGGGCGAAAACTGACAGTTTAAGCACCTCCGATCAGACGTCTTGCTCGATTTTCAGGCTCAACCAAAATATGCAGTAGGTTACTTGGTGGAGCTGATAAGTCTATTAATTCCCACTCCTCAGAAGAACGATGTCTCCTTTCATCAGTTACCTCTTGTAACAAATTCCTTTGATCTGTTATTGCCCCATGCTGTTTTTGACTCCCGGTCAACCACTTCAATGCAACTTGTAAACTCTTTACCGATTTAAATTTCAGTCAAAAGAGTCAACGTCCTTCCTTATTAGGCACGCTGCTTTCAATGAGGCCCTCAGAAAACAAATTATTACTATTTTCCTTTAGCCAACTTTTTGGAGTCGATTGTCTTTCCACAAGAGGGACAAATTAATTTTTGCTGAGCGCAGCTGGTAAGAAAACTGATGTGAAAAGGTTTCAGACTAAACCAAACTATCTCCCTGCATACTTGTTCGGGACTACCAGCAAGCCCGGAATGTTTGATTTATGATAATTACTCCTTCACACAGGACATACCCGTCTCGGTTTCCGGCTCTTGACTTTGGACCACGTTTAACAACTTGGACGATCTTATGTCCTACCTCATCCAGAATCAGTGAGGTGATTTTCGTGCCGGTCCGTATAATTATTTTTTTGTTTGATGTGGCGTTCGTCTATAGGTCACTGCGTTTTCGAGTGGTCTGCAAGATCCCATTGGGCAGCTTACTGGTCATATGTGCCTTACAGTCGAATTCCGCTTGGTCTGGTAAACAGTGTTCCGATTTGTATACACCCAAATTGATTTATCACAAACTCGTTAGTTATGGACGCAATTGGGATGGGCGGAAATGTAGGACGAATAAAGAACACGAAAAAGAATGTTCACAACAAAGGTTCTGGAGTAAGCCAATTTAGGAGGATTCAGCTTCTAACTACGTGATGTTGACTTTTCCTATTTTCCAAGTTCATAAAACTACTCTACCATCTTCAGTTCATCGCCTCCCCGTTGGTCTACTTCCTGGACAGGTGTGTTTGGTGGAGGCACCAGATTGTCGTAATCTTTAAAAGTAATTTGAACAAATCAACGGAAACCCACCTAGAGCTCACTAGCACCTTCATTCCATCTGCTGTTCCTCTGGTGAACTTAAAGTTTCAACTCTAACAGTCCAGATTTGGGGCAGTTTCCTTCTGGCAGGTAAAAAATGGCTGCACGGACTCTACTTATCAATTCATAATTAAGGTAAAACTCTGCCTTCACTTTTGAGCCATAACCCACATCGGACGAAGATGATCGATAAGTTGGTTTTGAATACTTTTTAGGAAAATAAGTTATTGACGTCATACAGTCGACGAGTTCATGGGTTCTCACAGAGGGAGGTGTTCGAAGCAGTGTGGTTTCTACTTCGACAAAATGGTAAGAAGTGCACACGTTTGTGCCAAGAACACTGAATAGCTGTGTGACACGCGTCGGGCTTCTCCGTATTTGCACTCAAAAGCGTAGTGGATCACAAAATACTGGTCTCTGCTTTGCCGTTAGCGTACTGTTGTCCAATGAAATACCGGTTACTCCCATTGAGCAACAAGCCATTTCACAGTATCCCTGCTCACATGCTTTCTATAGGTCGTTTGTCATAATACACTAAAAGAATGCCTAAAAGGATGTTAAAAGTACCTTTGGTTCACGTAACCGAAGTTGATGAATGCTGTATACTGAGGCTAGGTATAAATGGCTAGACGAAAGACCAGTGTGTACTGTGAAAGGGCCGCTTTGATCTCCGAGATGAAGAAATTTTGACTGGATTCGTAGTACACTCATCCAGTAATCAACCGATGGATTCACTTGCCTGAGTTAACCAAGATTCTGAACGAGTCAGTCAATCAACTCAATCAAAGTTTATCGATGCTGATGCATAAAGTTAACCCGGCGTTTTTCTCCTGTATTATTTTAGCTCCTGCAGACTAGGAGAGCTTCACGCATGTGATGAACGTCAAACGGTCACCCCACGTTTTATTTTGAGGACTTAATGATTACATCACCCAGCCTATTCAGCATCATGCGTCATAGCCATGAAGTAGCACGAATCAAGGCTGGGTAGCGTGACGATCAATCAATCAATCAATCAATCACTGGAACAATCAATCAATCAATCCTGGGACAAAAATTTCTACACACATCTTTGCAGCTTTCCAACAATCATGGTGATTTCATACCTCTAGGTGGTTGGAGAATGAGTGTAGTTGTTTAGACAAAGAGTCCGTAAATGCTTCTTGAGGTCGCTAGTCATCCGAAAAAATACAGTGGAATTCGAAGCGTTGTCCAGTTCGTATCACGCGATTATTTTCTCCAACTCAGACTGGAATAAGTGCGCAGGCCATCTAACCAAAACCTCGTGGTTTCACACAAGCGTTTCGTAACATCAACTTGGTGAGACGCAGATGCATCTAGCTCTGAGTTTCTGGGTCACGCGCTTTGCGCCTAGCCGTACTGAAGTGCCGATATTCGTTACTTTGCAAACTGCTAGAAAACACTTTGAAAAAAAGGCATGAACGCTCCGTCACACTTCAGCTCAATGTTGAAAAATTCGTTCGGTAAAACGTTTCTCCACAGGTGTAGGGAATTCAGCTTTGTACCACCGTCACATACAGTCTTTTTTTATGCGAGCTGGTGATATGGCTTTTTGGTTAGCTCATCCTTTTCCGTAATTGTAATTTCGCACATGTGCAGCAATTTTTCGAGTCAATAAATACGACTGTTCGCACGATGTTGAATAATAACTCCAAAGTTGGACTGACCCACTCGACGTTTTTTAATCACATTGACTGAACCCATTTCAGTGACCCAGTCCTCCGAATCACTGCTATTCAGGCTGCTCTATTTTTATCAAATCTGAGAAGTCACAAATAGTTACTCAACTTTCTCATCAGCAGTTTTACCCAATTAAGGGGAGGGATTTGTGAAGTTTAGTTTAAATAGTCAGTTTACTCACAAATTTCTCTTGGTTTGAAGTAAATTATCCACAAGCTTCTTGAGCAAGCTCAGAAATAAAGTTTCCCCAATTCATCGACGGGGAAACTGGGTTCAGCTGCTACTACACCACTGATGAACTTACCACATATCCGCAGATTTTTACCTGTTAATATAGGACATGTTTATGAAAATGAAGCCTGTTGTTGCGATACTTTATAGTTTAGGCAAAAGGTCATTATCTGAGGTTACCGGTACCAACCCTTACCATACCTGTTGGTACGCTTTCATCATGATAAGAAAGGAACCAGAAAGTTCCGAGCATTTGAAGCCCCAGCCAAGCTGTTTCAAAATTGCTTACTTCTACTAAATTCTGAAATGGGAGCAGCCTAGGAAGAGTCCGCGGAAAGTAGTGTTTTTCCATACGTGAATCATATCCTCAGAGGCTTGTTTCACCTGAAGATGGTAGTATCTGGTCGCCCTCATCATCGTCCGTATCAATAACAATCTCTCCGGTTGACAAGATTCGCTTCGTTTCAGTTCTCATACCTATGATAGCGAACTCCTCGTGAATTGTCAGGTCGAAAACAGCTTTCGAAAATGTTGAAAAGATTGAGCAAGAGCAAGCGAAGGCTTTTAACAAGATCACAGGAACAAAGGTTTTTGGGTCGTCACTATACCGTGCAGTTTTGCAGGATCAGACTGACATTCAGAAATTAATCTAGCGGGATAGTCCGAGTAAACCTAATCAGGTCTGGAACTGAGCAGTAGCTGCTTTTGTTGGCACTGTACCCACCGAGAGTAAAATATTTACGGTAGTAGGGATTTATAAGTTACGCTTTATGACGAAGGGAATACAATAACTCAAATACAATGGCTGTTAGATGCATCCACGATCATGACCCGCTGGAGCTTCCATACGATCGCCGATAGTCTTTTGGTTTACCAGAGTTTCAGCAAGTCGGACTGTGCTGCACCCGTACCTCTACTGACAGAAAATTACCACCTGCATTCCGGGGAATCTAACCGCGGTGGCGTAGCTGGCGGACTCCGAATAACAAGTTAACTTCGGCGCGGCAAGCTTCGTAGTAAGTAAGTAAGTAAGAAGTAAGAAGTAGTAAGTAGGAGGTAAGTAAGTAAGAATTAAAGAGGGAGGTAAGTAGGAAGTAAGAAGTCCACAGGCACCGGATGGCTTTAACAAATGTTGGTACAGTCTGGAGTATTGCACATGTGTGATGTATTTTTTTCTCCAGAAGATCAAAACTGACCACTTATTGTTGTTACAGACATGGTCGTACCCACCAAGATTCAGACCTCAGAAGTAGTTTCAGTCACTCTGATAGCCTTGCATAAATCATTTTTTAAGACTGTGACAAACCGACTAGACCGCATTACGGATTGACGGAAGTTAAGTGTTGACCACCAAGTGAGTCTGTTTCTCAAGTTATTTTATTTTTACTCGAAAAGTTCCAGTCTATGTTGTGCTGATTTTAGTGTAAACGAACTGACAGTAGTAATCGTAGCTCAGCTGCCATGAGCATTCACTTTAATACCGGCTGAGCAGGATTACATTCTTTCTTCTATGTACGTAACAGGTAAACGGAAACCCTGAAAACATCCACAGTTGCATGCTTTGGAACGTTTGAACCCCACTTGAACCTCTCTTGCTGGCGCGCGCGTTCTGTCGCGATGACTCACGCGTTTTTCATGTCAGAGAACCCGGGGCGAGTGGGAGTAGTGGTAGTGAACTGCAGTGTGCAAGCGGATGATGATTGATGGCTCACGTTGGCTCTCAAAACCAAGGAGGCAAGAACACAGTAGCCAACCACCACAATGCGTTGTCTCAATGATTTATCTGCTATATTCGTTCACTCCACACGCGCTTGCATGCATGCTTTTGCGAGTGTGCATGTGCATGTTCACAGCAGCTCAACGTCCTAAGCTTGGAGCTTCTTCTGTCGAACAACAGACCAGCTCCCCCAGGGAGAATGAAGCTCACGCGCGCACGCCTAATAACCCAAAACAACCGCTTTCACACTCCATGTGTGTTGCCGGTTGAAACCAACAATTTCCCCACGACGGGACGCGTACAAAATTGGGGCTAACGACATGTTTGGATGTGCATTTCGTGTCGTTTTTACCCCATACACATGTATGGTAGCTTGATATATTGCTAATTTCATTTGCAGACCTCTCCATAGGACAAAAACTGAACAGGAAGCTAGCAGTTCTGAACACAGGCCTAGTTACGAATGTCATGAATTGTCAATGTGTCCGACTCGGGTCGCTTGCCTGAACTTAGTACGCAGAGTGTGGAAAAAGTGAGACTCGCGTAATGTGTGGAAGCCTAGAGAAAACATGCGTTCGTGCATGCATATCGGACTGCACTTTCATGAGACTAATAAGTTCGTTCGATTTTATGAACTACATAGTTGTCAGAGTTTTGTATGACCTTCTCGAGGGAGGAACTACGATAAGCTGTGAACGGGCTTGTTAGGAAGCCTACCAGTGTCTTTAAATCGAAGCAATCAATTGTGTTGTTCAATCTTATGCACCAGGTATACCGAATCATCTAGCTTCTCCACAGATCCCCTCAACAACAACCCAGGATTTAGCACCGAAGTATTAGAATTGAACAACCTGGGTTCGATCCCAGCTTGGCGATTGGCCATCGGCTGAGAATTTAGACACGCACGTTTCGGGAACAAAGATTTACCATATCAGGTGTTAAGTAATGTGAAACTAGCTTCGTGACCAGATATTCATGATTTCGCTACGTCATCTAGTAGGAACATAGGTGTGCCTCTGTAATAATGATCAAACTTTGGAGAAAGTCATACAGTGTCATTTAGCTGTTTCTCAGTAGTCCTCATTTTGTGCCTCGCTGTCGCGGACAACATTAAAAATATCCACTCATTCAAACGCCCATCAGATGATAAAAATGTCCATTTTTTCAGTGTTCGCTTCGCTTTGTTGTTTCTGCTGACACATTGACAGGGAATTCGCTGTGGGATTTTTAACTGCTCTTTAAAGAACAATATTTCTGATAACCTCAGTGAACTGCTGGCTGTGTAAGATAAAAGTACGTGGCACAAATATGTACAATTTTCCTACACTTTTCGTTACTGATGTAGGAATCCGTTCTTAACTCGGTGAGTATAGTACAATCAAGAGCTGTAGTCAATCGTCCCCCAATGTTGTAAGGAAAGCACCGGATGTCGCTGCGACGAAGGCAGCGCTACAACTGCTTACTCCGTGTTCTGAAACAACTCCCTTTGCAAGGGGATGTCTCACATCTGTAAAGTATTCCAAACTGGGTTGGATGTTTCATACGACTGACTCAGTTGGATGGGTTTCGTACAGTGGCTAGTGAGCGTACTTAAAACCAGAGCTCTCGTTTGTCATTTTTTCACCTTACGTCTGTTAGCTTCCCAGGCCGTTCCTAATTGTGCGAATACACAAATGGATTTCGCTCGACTTTGACATAGGCAGATCGACTTTGGTGTGTAAAGTGTCAAAACAGCTATTCATTTGGCGGCGTCATGGCAGACACATTCATGAGAAACGAGAGTGGGTCACACCTATGTCGGGCGGTTGCTGTCCGGCCTCGAATGTGAAAATAACATAACCAGTCGTTTGAATGTCTCAGTGGTCATCTCAGTTATACCAAACTCGAACTAGCATTGATGGGTCAGTTCGCAACCCTCACTGGGTGTGCAATGAAAACGATCATTTCTACACAAATTGCACTAGTGTACACTTCTGGAAACATCGGATGGAACCGCAACAAATATGAACTGCGCTTATCACAATTCTGTTAAGTTCAAGGCCACATTTACACAAAGACATGTGTGGAATTATCATTGGGCCCCATAAATATAAATAAATGTATATTCTTGACTCTCATAGGTTTCTTTTCATGAGTGAGTGCTTCTTCAGCGGTCCTGGGTGCCTTGTCCGGTGCAAATTAATGCTAGTTTGACGACTTTTTAAGTTTTTAAGTTTCCAATACAGCGGGAGTCTTAAAACTTACGAACGTCGTGCCAAAATGGATTAGCTAAACCTACTATGAAAATTTGAAAAATACATAAATGTCTCGCTTGTGAAACCTGCCGATATGGAATGTGCTGTAAATCTGGGTTTCCTAATGAAACTTAGTCTCGCCTTTCAGTGGAGGATCCTTTTCGGAAATCGACCGATATACTCAGAAAAAATCGTTCATTTTTTCTGACTACCTAAACAACTAGGCACCTTCCAATGATATCGAATGTCCCTCTTTTAGCACTGATATGAACTGCCTCCTGTGCCCACTTCACTCGGTTAAGGCAAACTAATTTGTTTGAGATTGACTGAGTTTGTTGACATTTTCAATTCTGAGCAAAGTAAATACTACAGACATATAATAGAACTGCGCTCATATGGGTGGGAATATGTCGCTGCACTACTACGACAAGCCTAGTTGTTGATCAGGTGGCTGTTGGCCTTCTCGTTGATTTTGACGGGTAGCCTAAAACGTTTTGTCACCAGATGAGTAGACATCATCAGTGCGCGGTTGAGTGACTGATGTTGTCGTTTGGCGGCGAAACGTCTGTAAATTGATTGTCAAGCTCAGTGAAAAGGGCAACGACCGCCTGATCAACAAACAATAAACGCACCCTTGCTACCACTATTTCGATACAGTGCCTATGACAAACCTGCCATCCAGACGACCACGAACTGATCATTTATGTGCTATCCAGCCAGACTAAAAAATGGACAGTGAAGAAAGATAAATGGATTATTAAGATGCAACTCAATGCTTTGGATATTCATCAGGGCCTTGATAAACACCTACCTGGAACCTTTGTTCATCTCTTTGTTCGGTACCTTCGGTTGCGAAGACATAATCCTTCTGAACTGTCAACCAAACCGATTCGATGTACTCAAATACCGCTCGTATAAACATCAAGATAGGGTCCACTGCTGATCATCAGTAATGCGACCAGTTTTGACATCTTGCCGCGGTAGACTGAAGCCTAACGTAACATCTACCTGGGGATAGCATACAAGTGTGGTACGGGGTAGCATTCGCAGTTCGTTCAGTATGTCATCAAGCGTGCATTGGTTTTCCAACTTCGGCAATGGTTTTTGGTTTCATCCTGCTTATGTTGGCCCCTTTTTCAAACAATTACACTTGTCTACGTCCCAAGTGACGTGCCCTCTATCTGCAGACAACTACTGAAAGGAAAAAGCAAACAATTGGCAAAAATATCTTATGGAAATGGTGTTACTCTGTGGGGCAGCTGTCATGCCGGTTATGCTGTACTCTGATCGTTAGATGTGCAACCTCCAAGTTGTTTTTACTTGTATATGGTCTGAAGTTGTTCACATGTTAGAACGAGGGAGAAGGTAATTATGTATGAATAACAGTTAATCAATGCAATCGACTATGAGGTGTATGTTATGGTCAGAAGAATATAAGGTGAGTCATTCTCGCAACATCTGTCACCGAAGTTAGCTGTATTCGAGCTAACATTTAGGGTGGCTTGATACCAAGTTAAGGGTGTCGAGAACAGCATGCGGCCAGAACCGTCATTTTTTACATTTCTGTACCCCAAATCACGTTCACAATAATACATAATGAGCGCAGGAACAAGTTTTTTTGATTTGTGTTGTCCGAGGAACATCTGCTTGCAATCAGTAACTTCTCAGAAAAGACGAACACGTGTCTGAGGATTGGACAAGTGATATGATGAATAATTGGCCTCCACGTGATCCAAGCTGAGTTTGTGAATTGCGTAGCATCTTCAAGAAACCAATCAAAGGCTGCCTGTTCCCATATGTACTTTCTCCTGAGTTTGGCTTCTTCGTGTAGAAAGGGGAGCTGCAAAGTTGTATTAAGGGACCACATGGTTTGGAATTTTTCCGCTTTTAAATGTCCCGATACTCACGAACTACACTCATATACATACCAATTCGGCTTTGACGGGAGACTCACCTGGAATCTAGCTGAATCTCTCGTTTATGATGTTTTTAAGTGATTATTTTGGTTTATATTTCTGGGCGAATGTTTAGACAACCTCATGAGTAGTGTATTACGTCCCGACATTAATTTATGTTGGCCCAATAGCCACTGATTCATTCAGGAACTAGACTGACGTAAATCTCAAATTCGTCCAAGGCAAACGGAATTCTGTAGCACATCCAAGCAATTCTGCGGCTAAGTAAAACAGGTCCGCGTCACGCTGTTGTACTGCCGGGACATTCAAACCCGTACAATGTGCAGCTGAAACGATTTTGTTGATGTGGTAACCCAGTCCAACTCAAAAACTTCAGGCTATTTTATGTAAGAGTGTTCCCTCCTTCCCATTTCCGAGGAGCAACTGCTACGGAACAATGCCCGAGTGTAGCTTGCATCAAGAACAAGACAAAGGACTGATAAACGGGTGACTTTCCAACTCACTAATGAGAAACAGCACATTCACTTGTGTTAGAATGAACAGGAAATGTTTGGATGAAACAGTACGCCCCACTTTCTTGCCTCCGTCTTAAGAACGACTCTCGAACATCGGCCTAGAAAAAGACAATCGTTCTGGCACTTATCTGACAACATCAGCTTGACGTCTTTTGCTTGACAATGCATGAGATATGACAAAAATAACGCGCACCTATAGAGGCCATTAAGATGTAAGTCATCAGGCGTAATGGACAGAAGAAAGTTAGGGTGGACACGGGGGTCGGAACAGCATGTGCACATATCCTAGTGATTTTCGCCTGCTGTTGGGACGAAGAAACACCAGTACTGACATACCCAGGCCCCACGCCTACAATTTAACCTACAAACATACTCCCATTAGTTGTCAGTTTAAGGCTTTTTCTCTCCACTAAATTCTGATTTTTCATTGTTCTCCACGAGCCGCTCGTCTGATAATGCGTTCAGAGCACATTTCACCTAAACGTGGAATAGAGAGGCGGTACCATTAGCAAGGATGTGTGTGTGTGTTTGTCAAACGCATTGAGTTTGTATTTCTGTGTGTGAGATGAGGAAATTGTGGACCATGAGAACCGCCGTCCATCATTTCTGTCATAGTTTTCGTGTATTCAGTTGTCGATGGGCAAAATGTCTGTAAAAACCTAGAAAACTGCCGATTTTATCCAAATGCAGAAAGGTTAAATCCGATTTTTTTAATGGGAACTCCTTCTCTATCTGCTATGCACCACCCAAATAAAACATTTATCCAGTCTCGGTTGAAAAAATATGGTTTCCGTTTAATGGTTTCATGGAACAGTTGGCCACATATGTTACGGACAAATCTTCAGTGCCTGTGAAATAGACATATTCAGTGCCACATTTTTACTCCGCCGACTTCTCCTGTAGAAGTGTGCCGTAACTTGCAGTATTTTTAGCGCCTGTATGGAGCACCGGTATATAGGTCTCCGTTTGTAATACGACCCTCTTTGTACGGGACTTCACTTTACCGAGGGTGGATAAGTTCATATTCTATGGCCATCTTGAACTTACTGCAGCACAATGGTTCGTGCTACTCCAGGTGAGCCCGTGTGTCTGAGGCAAACCTGAAGTCACAAGATATGCAGGTAATCTCACACTGATATTACTTTATTCATAGCAGTGTAACTTTCCATTTTGACCTCATTATTTTCAGAAATAATAGTCGAAATAATAGGATGGTTTTACTTTGAAAGCCTACAACCTCTTCTTTATGACCTCTATTGATCGTGTTCGAGATTTAGGTATTTTTGTGACTCGAACTGGCGAACAGCTGATAAAAGTTGTTTTTATCGTCCTAATGAATAGTTCTTCTTGACATAAACCATAAATTCAATTCATGCTTCCAAAAATGAAGAAAACTGGTAGAACATCCCGGGAGAAAACAGAGGAAAATGTAGCGGCTGTTTGGTTACTTCACCGAGTAGCAACGAATAATACATTAACCTATCTAGGTGAATCACCCTTTTAATGTAGCACTGATCAAACTCATAATCAGTACTCAACCTGCGGGCAGATGGGACTGGACTAGTTGAGGCTGGTTTGGAGGAAAACTGAGCAGCGAAAACTACGTAGTAAAGAGGGAAAATTCATCAGCTACATCGATACTTCATCTTTAAGAGTAGTTAATAAGATCAAAGTCTTGGAAGTCGTAGAGAACACATGGGATATGTGGTCAAAGGGTCCAGGACCACTTTGCAATTTTCCCTAAAAACGGTTCGTTTATCTTCATTACAACTGATTGCTATCCAGAAGAGGACAGATCTTGGTTCACATTTATCACAATCCATTGCGCACGTAATAACTGACTGAATTGTGGTGAATCCTCCCATCAGTGACCGTGTGATCTTTGGTTCCTTCCCTCTGGAACGAATGCGAATCTACTGGCGCTGACGCGTTCTGAATACCCTGACAAAGAATTCTTCAAAACGTAGGAGGACAGCATGCAGCTTAGCTTTCGGGTAGAAAGCAGATGAACTCCGGCCAGTAGGATCAAGCTACATAAAGAGTAGTGATTTTACGTAGTAGTGGCCTATGGAACACTGTTTATAGCTGATAAATTGAAATTGAATTGAATTAATAATGGCTGCCACTAGTGGGTTCAATTATTGTCAATCTGTGCGCCGAGCTTGGTAATTTGTTTGCAAATGTTTCATCACCATCAAAGGAAGCATAATCAGCTGCGAGCAATGATGACAGTAGAAGAGCATTTGCTAAATCCTAGAATGAAACTTCCTAGTACAGACAGTATGAGCGAAGAAGCGCTCGTGGTGAACTCGAGAGTCCTTGGTCGCACATATGCACCTGAACTCCATATGGGGTTAGCCACACATCTGCCTAATTTATTAGTAGATAATATCTATTGGTGCCATTGGTGAACGACAGGAGACTTCGATACTGTCAGACGTTGACATGGTCGGGACAACCAAAGGTCTCTTTTCGCACGTAACTGGGCCCTTCATTTCAGGACTGATCAAATCTCCCCCTCCATAGTTCAAACGATTAACTCCATGATACTTTGAGTACGTAAACGATATCAACTTCTGACCCACTGCGAAAGTCACCTAAGCGGCTCAGTAATGGCACTGACGGCAACAAAGTACTTTCCTCCGATAGGAGCACGGGGAAACAAGTACACGAATGTAATGGGGGGCAATCTTCCTTCGAAGTTCACTTAGTAGAACAGCAGCTGACAAGCGGGAGGTCGGTGGTTTGAATCTTACAGCGGGGATGTTTTGGCTCAGCTGATGGTATGTCAAGGAGGCAAGCCCCGAGTTGATCAACTGCTAAGACCTTCCCTGATCCAGCTGAAGTGTGATCAGTCTACATCCAATGGGTTGTCCCCTCGAGTTTTTGTACAGCATCGCACCAGTGAGTTATTAACCTGGACACAGTCACGTACAACTTCGCGAATTCGAATGAAGAGTTGGGGTCTATTAAGTAAAAATAAACCCGTTGCTCAAAAAGGCATTGTTCCTTTAGTGAGGTTTTCGGCCTCTTGGGGGTTATTTACTATTTCTCATTTGGTCCAGTGAAGCATCTCGACTTCCTCAGGTAATTTTATTGAAAAGCCTTTGGGGAATCAAAAAAAACCTTAAGTAAAATGAGATCGGTATTGACAAATCCAACTGGATAACATCTGACTACAGACGAGTGATCAGCAGCGGGAATCAGATACATTCAGACGGGTTATAGTGCCGCTTACATTCAGTCATGCAGTTCACGTTACATGGTTCGATTTTGACGCCCCTGATTCCCAACAAGGAAGAAGCAACCAGATAATGTTGCTCTGTTTTACGATTTTATTTTATTTTACAAATAAAATGAAACTTCAAAATCTCACTACCGGCATAATAGCAGGTGGGAACTCTCACAATGCCAATTATGACATTTTTGGGAAATATGGACAGCCCACTACCGTCAACACGAAGTTAATTTACAAATGAACGTTTGTCGCAACGTAGGGACTCATTGTTCTTTACCACAGTATGCCCTGAGGGACCTTCTCTACTTGTAGTAAACAAATGAAGGTGAAAATACACAGAGTCCGTCGCAATATTACAAGTACACGTAGAAATTTCGCACAGTTTCTAAATTCTTCGCTGTAGAACACTCTTTTGTTGACTTCTGTATAGGATTTGTTCACACTGAACTGACTAACCAAAGATAATCACATTTGAGGTGAGGACCTACTTGACGTGAAAAGCTGGAAATTCGCCCTTTCATGGAAGAAGAGATGTGAAAGGGCTTAACGTTTCAGTAAGGGAAAAGACTCCATTTGTTGCGGAATTCAACAAATGAAGTGTGTCTGGCGCTTATGGTCGTATCGAAGAGTATTTCTGGCTTCTAAAAATCACGCTCATCATACATCACTGCTCGATGGAAGAGTGCTAAACTCTTAATGAAGTTTTGCGCTCCATTCGCTGATTTTTTGGGTACATAACAAATGAATCGGGAATTGTGGAACAGTTTAGTGTTGTGCGTACACTTTAATGTCCGTACGCACGCACCACTTGGTGTACCACGTGGTGAATCTTTCGAAAACCTCCCTAAATGGAATTCTACAACTTGCTTCCAGTTATAGGACGTTAGCTCACCACCTCCATCACAGCTAAAGAAAAGACTCATCAGGCCAAAACCGAAACAGACTGAAGAGTGAATCGATAACCAGTAACTGAAACTTTCCCCAAATCATCCCAGTGCAATATTCCCTCCGTCGAAGAGGTTACAGAATATATCGTTGGAGGGGGGTGATTTTTTGTAAGGCGTTGGGCAATGAGGACCATATTCCATACTTTGCACTGGTGTAGTGGTGTTTTTCGACAGTTTTCACAGATGGGATGGAAATTTTCCTTTCGGCTGAAGTAGATATTCCAGCTATCCAGTACTCTTGTGTCTCTGTAATAGACGTAAGCTAGGACAAAAAAGGCAACCTGTATTGTGGCCGTCAGCTCCTTTCTCCTAGGTCATTGTGAACCAGTGTTTTCTCTACTCCACAGAAATCCAGCAAGAATGAGGTAGCAGCGATATTCCTACGTGATAATAAAATCAACCGCAATTATCGGAAAATCCAGTTATTGTGATACTGTGTTCCGTTTCATCCCATACTTCCGTTTTATTAAGTTTAGCCGGGGATATTCCAATGAATGGTGCTTTGTGCTTAAGCAAGGCTATATTGTTAGCTAATTCTCATCAAGTCAAGTCAAAATATTTCATTGCTTTGATGGGTCAGTGTACCGGCTGAGCTCATGAAATAATCCAATGAACTTGGGTCGATGATTTAGGGTAGTTTCCAATGCTCCGTTTGAGAAGTGAATCAGCCGTTCGTTGCACTGAAAAGTGCATCTTTTCGGCCCCTGGATGTTTTTTTCCCTCGAGAGGGAAATGAATCCGGAAGAACCCCATCCCACCGAATTTGTCACCTCAATGGGATGTTGAACCCTTCAAATCTGAAATTTTTGCTTGTCTGTGCTGCATTTTACTTTGCGTTTTCTCCATGGCATACACGTTGGGTTTTATCATAGGGTGTCAAATGGGAAATTCGCCGAATCATTCGGTGGCTAACTGTTGACTACTCCAAAGGCTGCCACTTCCGAACGGGTGATAACCAGTTCTGACTTAATTACGCTCAACCCACTGAGCAGTTGAAGCTTTCCGCCCTATTTTCCTTCCGCTTCTACTCGGGCTTGTTCCTGCATTGTTGTTCGTTTCTTAGAGCAATACGGAAAAATCAGCGTTGTGAACGTTCCACCAAACGTCTGTTGTGATCACTTGTTAATAGCACTAATACTAATAATAGTAATAATCATCATCATCATCAAGGACAACCATTCACTGAAGCTTTGCTGAGCATCAAAATTGAGTGATCTGTTGAACTTCCTAGAAGAAATCTCATCTGCCTTCCACTTTTCCCGGTAAACCCCTTTAGACACTTGCCGCCCGAAAGAACCCGCATTTCTTTCTATTCAAGTGTTTGGTTGCGAATTACTAACCCAAGGCTCATCACAGTCTGTGAAGGCTCTTCACCACTACTTGACTACCCATCTTCTATTGTACAATAAATGTATGTGATTCACGACAAGGTGACCTAGATCTAGTTGAGAAGGTGGATTGATCACGTCTAGTTAAGTGGTGACGTACACGCCCAAACAGAATCAGTTGACAGCTTGCGATGCGGCAGTTGAACAATCAATGTGGAAATGATCGATCTACGTATGCCTCCGCCCCACAATTCATCTTGAATGGACATGTTTTGTGCAAGGACCTAGGGCGTAACCTACACTACCAGTACATGAAACCGTTGCTAATCACAAGAGCCTCAACACATCTAACGTTAGCTGGTGATTACCACCACTTACGCTTGCGTGTACATGTGCAGCGGCTTCCTCTCAGTAAAGATTATAGAGAGTAAGTTATATTCACACCACATTACGGCTGACATCAGCGGATCATTCCACTGCACACAGTAATTCGGTCAGCTGAGCACTCAGTGCCTCGGTCTTTTGGTTACCGGTGAGAACTTACACTTGGTATCGTTGTTAACAGATCCGAAGATACCCAAACGTTCACACCTACGAATGCGTTCACCTATTGAACATCGACACTTACGGATTTAGGACACAGCCACGTTGTTAAATACTGTGAAGGACCAACTGACGGCTACCAACACAGAAACAGACCATCCGTGTTTGACCCTTACTAAGTTGCATTAGCGTATCCATTAGCTATGTGTGAGCGACTCTGGTCCATTTAAGTCCCTTTCACCAGTTTATTAAGCTAAAAGCTTTGCATTTTAGTCAGCTTAAACAATGAGTGGGCAAGTGCACGCATGCATACAAGTGAACCTGTACACATAGACAAATGCACATATATATTGGAAAACAAAAAGGGATATGGGAAATTGTTTGTACTTATCAAACCACTAAAGTGGCCGATGAGGAGGGTGGTGAAGCCAACGATAATAATCTTTCTCAACTGTGGTGTGGGTCTTGGTGGATAACAACGGGTATATGATCAATGGTTGCAACTTCCGAAAATGTTTCACCTAAAGTGGTGCGGCTTGGTCACTCCTGATTTCCCGATTATTTCATTCACTTTAGAGGTGTGAATTTTTGGTTGCTGGTTTGAGCAGTGCCCGTCAGAAGAAGATTTCGGGAACAATTTTCGTCCATGTAAAGACTTCGATCACAAAGTTTGCTTTGAGGTCAAGAGTCAAGAAGCCACCATCGCGCAACCTGTTTCAAGTTGTTGTTAATTAGATGACGGATATCCATAAATACCTGTAGAGTATGGCCAGAAAACTAATAAATCCAGTACTGGTATCGGCTATATGTAAATTATTTGAATAAAGTGTGTGGATGTTTCAAAGATGGAAGCCGGAAACCAGGGTGAATTCATCTGTGGGAAATTGAGTACGACGCCCTGTTCATTTGATCACTTCGACACTGAGAAAAACATATTTTGTTTCGGAATAGTGTTGTACACATTTTTCACCCCCGGATTTTATCCGGCGAGGTAAATTCAACTGACATTGAAAAGATTACCAACACTGTAGAGTCTTTTTGATCATTGTCGACGGTAGTGCGTCCCTGCGAAACTCGAGGAAGGTCCGAATTCTGAATAGAAATCTGTAGACAATCAACGAATTAAACTCACTCGCAAATTAAGTTGGTATTAACAAGAGACCCAAGCGTTTTCCAGCTACATCTCTAGTTTATCATAATCTTCACCCGGTTACCGGTTGTTGATCAGCTTGCACTCGCAGGAATTTTTGAGTATCATTGACCACGGGATCAGTTTGCGTCCCACACTATTTCATCCCTTAGAAAAGCAACAAAGCACCAAAATTGCCAACATAGTAGTCTGTCCAAATATTCGTGTAACGTACCACATCCGACTGTCCCATAGACTTAATGCCACGCTAGTGTTTTATAGGTATGTGTTGACTGGGCATAAAGGATAAGTGAATCTGATGTGTGAGGAGTCTGGAACATAGGTCCAGTGAGTCGTTCTCCGAGGTTCAAGTTTATCCAATCTCGTCGATTCCAGAAGCGTTTAAGAAATCTTGTTACATGGAAAGAACGACGAATTTCGTCTTGAAACGTTTTCCCTTAGGAGTCTACCTTATGTGTATCTTATCAAGGGGAAGATATTCTTACATAGTATGAGTGGCTCCTGTGCATCCAGTAATAGTCGGGCTGGTGATTCTTCCCAGCAGAAGAATACAACCCTGTATACATGGACGCAGGCGAATCCAAAAGCGGTCGATGCTTGCAGGACACTCCACAACCCGAGGTTCATGGCGCGGATCAGAATAACAAACGCGCAGTCTTGGTTTACGCTTTATGAAGTAAATCTTACGGGTATGCAACCATTATCCTTACTGACTATGTTCATTCTGGAATACACACTGTTCTTGCAACTGCCGTTTACCGAATGAATATTGACGCGGTTCCGGCATGGAGAGCTGCCCTCAGTTCACACCTTGTTAGAAATTTTCTTGCCAGCACAATGGATCGATCGAAACGGACAGACGGCGACCACCATGTACGCCTGACCTCATCCCGTTCACCTTCCTCCACAGTTGTGTTGGAAGGAATGTGCATCAGATAACAAAACTGGAACAAGACAAACTCAGCATTGTTGGGATGAACGAGGTCTTACAATGAACCTTGCGGAAGTCCTGTTTGATAAGGGTGCTCCAGTGCAAATAGGCGAATGGAAGATATTTTGGGGAAAACGGATAAATTCAACGAGGATCTGTCGTTGAACACATGCAAAAAGTTTTACCAAGCTGCTCTTTTGTTGAAAGGAGGGTCTAAAGATAACCAGTAAGGCAGTAGAACATGAAAACCTATCAGATATCCTGGTTTGATATGAAACAGGTGCCCTTTTTTAACCAATGTAAGAGCGTAAGAAAGCCCTCCCCATAAATACATGAGTGAGAGCTCGGAAAAGTGAAATACTTATGTTCCTATAAGGTCAATACATTCCTGTCAACCCAGATCACTGAGAACCGTGGGTAACAAAAAAAACTTTGTTTATGATGTTATCGAAGCTGAATTGTTTTGCACACTCAAAACGGGTTGTTTCTAAGCCCTGAGTCTTCCTCTTATTCTAACATAAGCGGACCCACCAGAACCTGCTCATGACATCTCAAGCGCCAGTGGTGGTCAGTTGATTCAGTGGTCTAAGGTAGTTCCATATTTCCCAACGTCAACATTGCCACTTAATTAAGTTCCAGGGCCACTAAATTTGCTGTGAGGTATTTGGCCAACATCGCCCGAACAACGGTTGTCTGTAGTGAAACCTGGGCTCCAGATCGCTCAGTTCATCAATAGACAGTCCACTGTTGTCTGTCTTGACCATAGCATGTGGAGGACAAAGAAGGACAAAAATAATAGTGATTCTGACGGAATGTGAATACACAGAGTCCGACCAAGTTCCGCACCATCTCTTTCCACCCCTAACTAGTCTAGAAACGATTTACTGCTTCATTTCAGTCAGTTGTCAGATTAATTAAACTAGGTCTATGTAAAGGTGATCAGCATGATGTAATTCACGTTGAGGTATAATGACAGTTGCAACTCGGTTTGCGGACTATCCAAACTGTTTTGGTTCAGAAGAAGCATCCCTCTTTAACGCATCCTGCGAAGCCTGCTACCCACAAGTTGAGCACCAAAGGGCACTGAATTTGACCGGTCGCACCGCTTTTGGAAAACGGATGTCAGACCCCGGGCGAGGGTTTTCTTTCGGTGTCGTTGACAGTGTTTTCAGGTCTACAGGGACCCATGGATTATATCCTAAAGCTCAGTTTACTAATCGCTCTTGCAAACAACTAAACACTTATTCACGAGCAATGCACTGTGGGGGAAGGTATGCTACTAAGGTGCGACAGGTTTAAAGGAAACTAAGTGAAGTAGTTTGAATGGCGATAGTCAATGAGTTACAACACATTTCGCAGAAAACTTCATACCAGACCCTTACTGCTCGAAGCTGAAGAGGTTCAGCGAGATTACTTGGAACATGTTGCCTATGCTGTCCTAAAGGGTAATGTAACAATAACTCAACCCTGCCATTTCAGCCAGAATATTCAGAGGTCATTTCGGGATTGTTAAAACGCACAGAAAATCACTAAGTCCTACAACAAAGTACCGATAGGAGAGTACTCGATACATAACCCCGAAAACAGTTTTCATGTTCACATTGTGATCGAAGGTTGAGCTAGTAGCTTTCCTCTTTAACCGATGATATGAATGATATGAATGATATGAATATTTGAGACAACCTGTCCTAGGAGCAGAACAACTGCCTGTCGGCTAGTGAACGGGACCTTGATTTCGACAGGATTAAAAGTACCTGTTTTGATGTCATTATACGACAACTAATCGCATCACAATAAGTGCTGGTGACAAGTGGGATGCTGATGAATAATTCAGTTTTCCGGACAGTCTCCATTGCAGTATTTGAACGAGTTGAGCGCATGTTCTCCAGAAATTATTCCGGGTAGATTTTGTTAAGCTACCTGCTGATGATTTAATCTGGCGCCATTTGTAGGGACACATTTGGGCAAATTCTGTGAACTGTTAAAGTTAGATGTTATACCAAGTTATGACTCCTTCGGGATGGAACCCCGCTGAGAAGGTTCGAGTACCGACCGGCCAAAGTTCACTTTGTAAGCCGCATGACTGAAACGTCCAAGAGTGAGGTAGATTCGTTTGGTTCCAGTTTATGTGTGAATGGTAATAAAAGCCAAGATTTTGCCTTAGAGCAACAAAACTGTCACCCGCAATGTGACGTCGCATCATTGTTCATTACCGTGCCGGTTCCGCTGCCCACGAACTACATATTATGATGGCAGACGTACATTTGATATGTAACACCGTCCCCTTCTGAAGTCACACTGTCATCAATGGACCTGGAGGTCGCTGTAAAAGTATTTATTATGACAATCTTCTTTCATGGAAAACAACCATAATGTCAGCATTCAGTGAAATGTACAACTGAATCCGCGGGCAATATATGTGCTAAAGAATGCACGCAGCACACTCACTTGGATTAGCTACTTCTAACACTAAGAAACTGGTGATAGTTTGAGGAGATCCGGAAATTTTCCATTGAGATTTCGTTCTGTCAGTGAGATCAATCTAAGCTGGAAAGCCGAGAAGCACTGTACAACGTTTCCTGTCTAAGTGAGACCTAATCACACTGCCAAATAATCGTACTGTTGTGCAGCCGTTATGGGCCGGACAGGTTGAGTGTTCGACCACTGGCCGGAAGGCAGAGGGTTCTAAATTAGATGAGTTTTGTGAGATGCGCAATGCTAATGACTTGAAGTGAGGATGAAACAGCCGTGCAGTATTCCTTGGCTTTCCAGTATAGATCGGCCTCAGTGACAGGACAAAATCTCAATTGAAAATAGTAACATGTTCCTTTGTCATGAAGTGATGCATGGCTTTTTACTAATCAGAGTCAGTAGGTTCCAGTTCATTGTCACTTTCCATGATTCTATTAGTAGCATGAAATCTTATCAGTATTCATTTTGTTGAAAAATCGAGTAACAGGCTCGTTGTAAAAAGCATAGCGACGTGGATAAAAATCCACTGACAAATTTGATTCCCACTTTCACTCCGATTTAATGTGCAAGTAAAAGGTAAATGCAATAAGTTACAGGTTATTGAGACAAATTTCACCGTACGACAAAAAATGAATATAGGATCGAAACAGGGCTGTCCGGATCACCTGAGATTTTTCATCAGTAGGCTCAAAAACATATTTTGTAGAATCTGAAAGGGTACCGCTTCATTCACCTTTCAATCCCAACTTTTCAAACCTCTGATAGCCAGAACGGAGGGACACTCCGTTAGTCTGAAGACCTTTTTTCTAATACACTAGTCCACCACCACACTGTCGTGCACAGTCCGCCGATTTTTATTCAGTAGTTTCCTTGGATTATCCCTGTATATTGCGGCATCCGCGAAACCCAACTTGAAATGTTTAGTGGATTTGTATTTATTTGTCTATTCCCTTCTTTGGCACAACTATTAAAGTTGAGGGAAGCTGTCTACGGCCCACTTCATATTCCACCCTCCTTGGGGCTCGTCGGGTAGGCTAGATCTCAAATTTCCTACAAGCGTAGTTCGTACTATATTTCGTGATTTATTCGTAAAATTGAACTTCATAATCATGAACTGTGAACATTAACTAAAACTACGTAACCCAGTACCAGCAAAGAACGATATCCGGTACAGTCCGTATCACCTATTGCACGATGGAAAGAACACCTGGTATTTCTTTGGCAGAGCACATCACTCGTAGGTTTTCCCTGAACTTACGATTAGTGTGCTTTAACAAAAAAACTGTAATTCGGTATCTCAGATAACGTTCTTGCCATTTGAAACATGAGGTGGCCTTCGTGCAGCACATGCAGTTGAAGAGGTTGAGTCTCTTGTTAACAACAATGCAATTTGCAAACGAGTGTGCTTCGTCAACATCTAGCATTGTTTGCCAAAACGCGCTCTGTGATGCTGAAACGACTGATCACAAGGCATTCGCCGAAGAGCCGTACATACTCCGCTTTGTTACGGAGTAAGTTTCAGCGTAAGCATTGTCAAATTCGGCGCCAAGCAGCTAATTTCTCACAATCGTCTCCATATGTGCCAGGTAACTGCACATGTAAGTAATAAATTCATTATCAAAATCAATAAAAAATAATCTTCCGGCTGGAACCCCCTGCCACGCCACCCAGAGTAAGCGTCATGGCGGAGACAACGTCAGGTTGCGCAAGCCTAGACATGAGCAGTCGAGATGCCCGGGCTGGGTTCGATCAGTGGACCCACAGGTGATTAAGTTGGCGCCTTAACCATTGAGTTATATCGAGTTCATTCAGTATTTGTTGTGCCACGTATGAACATAAATATGATGTTTTACCAATTCTACCCCAGATTCAACAAGTAAATGTTTTCATTTGTTTATTTGTAACCAGTATATATTTAGAGCTTTGGGGAAATAAGTTAGCGTCCAGATGATAAGAACATTTCAAGGAGTAAATTCCGAATATCACGAAAAACCCGTCTTCCATGGAGGTTTTCAGAATACAGCTCTTACTCTCCCACACACACTCATAACTCGCTCACTGTTTCAGCTGCGTTTTTGCCTCGATTGACCCATTATTCACCGAACGTTGACACCTCATATAATGAAGAGAAGTATCACTGATGCAGTGTATCTCATAAAACTGCTGAAAACTCTTCCGCTTCGGTTTTTAGAGGTCATTGTGTTGGTTGAATGGCCAAATTTCCAACATTTAATGCGTGACCTCTGAGCTGGACTTATATGAAGTTGCGCAGTCATTTGCAAATGAAACTCAGTTGTGACACATGCATTATGAGTTTGTGATATTCTTTATAGATAGTGTATTATTGTGAAACATCGAGAAATTCATTCGACGATAGTTTTCGGAAATCCTATCGGCATGATCGTTTCTGATGCAAAGGAGGAAAAAGTGAATTTGATAATCCAGGTGAACTCAACTATCCTTGAGACGACTTCTGAGAAGAAGTGGAAACCCGTAGTAAATAATCATTTGGTGGACGGCCATTAAGAGTCTGGGGGAGTTGAATGTCGGCCAAGCAGCCAAGCAGCACATCAGCGTATAAAACAAGGATACGATAACCCCAGGAGACTACCGCGGTCAACGGAGTATTGAGCCTTGAAAGCATTGCACAATAGGTCACGCGATTGTGTTTTTGACCCTCCAGAGAAATAGCCTCTTTACACAAGCGGCTCTATTTGGGGAGAAGGAAGTATTAAACAGCATCATTTATCTTCAACAACGCAAGTGCACATCATGCGATCTAGCGTTGACTGACTCTCGGCAGTAGACACCCACAACTTTACATGGTTTTCTCTATAGGTAGGCAACTAAGTTTAAGATAGCCTGAAGTCGGTAGAAAGCTATGACGATCTGTAGGCCGACAAATTACCGGTGAATGGTCGGATCGAAAAAATAAAGAAAACAAGCGTGGCGTGGAGTCCAGGAGGAAATAAATGAGGATACTTTGAGCTGGGATGACGTAATGTGATTGCTAATTATCGAGTTTCACCGTCACACCTTTCGAAGCCCAGTGCGATGCTTTAAACTGATGACTCGCCACAGAGGGATGTCCATGGTCTATCAGCTGTGATGTTTATTGTCCTTCCGAAATAATCGGGCAGGGATATTGGCAATATTTGCTACAAAATACGATACATTACACTACTGAGTTACACTTTTGAGGCACCGGGGGCAGATAAGCTACAATGCCTTGAAATGGTTATAAGACAGATCATAGTGTGGGGAGATTTTTTTATTCTCCACTGACATTTCGTGCTGCCAGTGAAGCCGATCTATGCTGAAAAGCTGAGAAGCGCTGTACAGCTTTTTCCAGTCTAAATGAAATCATACTGCGGTTCGGCCTCTACAGACAGGACCGTTAAGTGTTCAGCCGCTCGCTAGAAGGTAGTGGGTTCTAAACTAGCTGACTTCTGTGAGATGCGCAATGCTAATGACTCTCAATAAGGATGAAACAACCGTGCAGTACTTCTCGGCTTTTCAGCATAGACCGGCCTCAGTGACAGGACGAAATCTCAATGAAAGTCTATAAAATGAACTGACCTGAGGTGCGGCAATTATCAAGCTCCATTTGCCAGTCACTCCTAAAGGAAGAACAGCCTGATGTAACGACTCTTTAGGAATATGTCCCTATCTGCTATCTATTTGAGTATCTGCTACTGGTTTAACTATCTCCTCTCACTAGATTTTAGCTGGTCCTTATGTAGAAAATTCTTGTATGGAATTAATAGGTTATCTGGAGTGAATGAGAGCTGTAGACTAAAACAACAAATTTTTGCTGGACTGATTCCACGCAGAACAGTAATGTAATGAGTAAGGACGTCTTATTTTGGAGTACGCTCATACCTTTGTGTCATAAAAAACGTTATCGTTGTTTTATTGCCTCAGAGTGAAAAGAGGCGAAATTGCTCTCCCATCTACAAAACTACGTGCTGTAGCCGGATGCACATCAATTAATTGAAAAAAACGGTAATTTCCGGACCTGAAGAATGTTGCGGGTAGTCCAAAAAAGATGGTTGGGCAGCTGAAAAGACCATCATTCATTTATCGGCTTCCAGTCGATAATTTTTTAGGCCTCATGTCTGGACAGCGGAAAACTGCCCAGTTTGCAGAGCGGCGGCAGTCAGAGATAGCGTGTCACGTGATTTTCTAAGGATAGTCGGGATGCACAATATTTCCAAAATTATAAAATATTACTATCTGAATAAAGTGGTTCCTAGCTTCTCGTTGGAAGGCTGGAAGAGTATGGGTAAAAGTGGTGAAATTCCATGAAGTAATCTTCGGCAGTTTCCTCAGTATCACGCACGTCTACACTATGTTCAAAACACTGTAAGAAACCAAGATTTATCTAACTGGATGGTAGTTTTATATACACATTCGGCATCGAGGCTTGACACTGATATGGCGAAACGCAACACTGTTCGGGCAAATCCCTTATAAGAATCGTATTCGAGGTATGTCACGAAGGGGAACGCGATCCAAAGCAGTAAATCCCGTCATAGGGAAAATCTCTTCACATATTCTCCACATTTATTCTCATGCGTTCATAATATTTTCTTTCCCACTCTGACTGATACATTAAACTCGAACCAGTCTGTAACATCACGACAAGACTCATACTGGACCGAGTTCACGAGGGACTAAGTCAGCAGCCACGTACTAGGCGTTTTTTTAAAAAAAATCATATATACTATGCAAATGTAGTCTGTATACATACGGGCTGGTCAAACGCTTCAGTCTTGTGCGTTAAGGCAAAAATTGAAACGACTTGTTAGCCCACCTCATTATGAGGAACCTTTGCTGTTGGCGATCCACCCATTGACCATCTACGTGACCGTCTACCTGTCAGATGCATGTCATAGCAACGAGAAATCGTTTATTCCATCCCAATCGCCAGAAAAATCAGTTAGTTCCTTCATGGCTTAGTACTTGACATAGTTGTCGGAACACGAGCAGTGATTTGGCTTGCAGTCATAATTTGCCATTGATTGGGCTTGCCACCTTCATTCAAGTACACGTGCCTTCTGTGTTTGGATTAGGCATGATGTTTTACCCTGTCATTTATGCTAGTTGGGCAAACGCGATCAGCCTGGCCAACCTAGTCTGGCACATCGCGTACGCTGGCAACGTCACGACTGACGATATGCAATAATATGACAACTGAGAGCCTGTGGCTCCACGTTGGCCCCTTTGTTAAGCTGTTAACTCAAAGAGCCTACAGCAAAAACGTTAGCTTACACTGACCTAAGGCGAGAGCCGGTAGCGAGTCACTATGTCCACGATCCCTCACTCCGGTTGCTGTTAGATATAGCCCCGCCATGAGCGCTTTTGCTACAAACCGGTCTTCTCTTATCCGCTTATTTACTGTTCGACTGACTGATCAAACCATCATGCAGAAATTACATATACCACCGGCCGGCTCACAGTGAAAATTAGGGTTCATGGGTGACCTAGTTTTCAAATCAAAGAAACGTACACTGAGTGACAAGTGGCTGTGATTCCTGACACAAGTGGCATATCGTATTTTATCCACTTTGCATCAGTTTGACAGGCGAACTTGCTGCGTCAATCGTTTTGTGCACAGTGTAAGGAGAGAAGTTTCATACTCAGTATTCTGATGACATCATTTGTATCACGTTCTGCTCACCCAATACCAATCTGAACGCAAACCGAGAACTGAGCTGTGTGATAAACGTTTAGATGATCACAGGAAGATCCACTCTGTCTTCACCTCACAGGCACCATTTCGTTTCTCTCTGTGGCACCTCAGCAACTTAAAGCTAATGATCGCGTACACAATGGTTCGAGAACCTCGAAAGCCGTGAACCAAAGGGCAAAACAACGAAGTTCGGCAACTGGCACACCAATTTATTGAACTACAAAGACGGAGGAGGACTTCCTGGAAAAAAGGAACAAACTGTCAGAAAAGAAAGAGAGAACAATTGTGATAGAGAATGTGGGGATAAATTTTGTGCGTGATGATCCCGGGGGTTGGAGCAGGGATCCGGCGACTGGTGTGGTCTTCATTGGTCCGCAGCAAAAGCATGGAGATAACCGCACAAAAGTTTGTCATATTGTTCTCGGTTAGAAATAAGCGGTGCTATGTGTCACACCTTCGGAATAGTATACAACTGAGTTTGCTGAAGGTGTCTGGATGGGTACTTGGTGAACTGTGAGGTTGAACAAATGGGTAGGGGCTGTGCAGTGGGGTGAACTGCAAAAAGTTAGCTTAGTTACAGTAACAGATACATCATATTGGGGTAACCCATTAAAATAACAAGTGTTGGGCCAGAGTAATTCGGTGCGATGGGAGGTATCGTTCCTCTTCAGCGACAACAGCCTTTAGGTAATTCACCACAGCATTATGTTTCTTGAACTTCTGCTGCACTGCAAAATGTGTGGGAGCGGAGTGTGCATTGGTTGAGCTGGGCGCTGACTGCTGCCTGGTTGTTTTAAATGTCGCGGACAGGCAACAGAAACAACATTATCTGGACTGGGCGGTGAGAATTCAGACATCCCATTCTTCTTAGTGGATAATGTACAACATGGGGCTGGTGTGTGCAAAGGATGTCTTCAGGCCCAGGCCATTGGGAAGTCATATCATCCACACGTAACTCCACTGTACACACATCAGCTTGACGAGGTATTAACTCAAGTGAGTGGGAGCACCGGGATTGTGAAATCGGATTCTAACCAGGTTAAGATTCATAGAGGGCAATAACTGTGCATTTCATAAGATAGTGACTAACCCGCATGTATGTCTTGCAGAGAGGGCTGTGGTAAGCTATCCTGACCACCCACAGAAGGAAGAAAGCCTCCCGTATGGGGATGAGCACCTAGATGACTGCTGTGATGCCCATAATTAGGGAGTCCCAATGGATGGCGATTTGAGGATGAGAACGGATTGGGTGAGGTAGACCCAATCAATGCTTGACCATTCGTTCCACCAGGTGTGTGAGTTTGCAGGTGAGCGGGTTGAATAATTCCAGCTGATCCACCAAACGCCGTAGTGCCAGAAGAGTGATGCGTAGAACTGGACTGTGGTAAGTGTCCGTTGGTCATGCCACGATAAGATCCGTTTGGCGGAGTGTATGGAACACCAGGGGGAGAATTCGAAGCTCCTGTGTTGTTAGATGTGTAGGACGCTCGTTTTTGTTGGTGCTGCAGTGCTAAGGCAGCTGCAGCATAGTGCGCGGCGGCCATCGTAGCTTGATGAGCGGCCGCTTTCTGGACAGTTTCTGCATCTGTGGACCCCCGAAGTTTACTGTCAGGTAAACCGTAGTTCATATCTGTGGTGTTATTGGTGGCGTTCGGAAATAACCCAAACTGCCCGGATCCCGAAAACGGATTACTTGGTCGACCGGAATTTCCATTACCAGCAGGCGGTGGAGAGGGAGCAGAATAGGAAGATCCATAGGGTAGGTGACCTGTCAACATTGATGGATAGCCACCAACTGTCCGATGGTAACTGGATAATGCACTGGCCGGTCCGAATTCCGAATCAGACATACCTCCACCTACGAGGTAACTCGGTACATATCCGCCATCATTCACCCCGGGACGAGCGGATCCGGTAGTTCCGGCACCACCTGGACTGTCCATATCAGCAGCGGAGGATCCTCCTGCCGCGGCGGCTGCAGCAGCAGCTGCTGCAGCGGCGTACAACTCTGCACTGGGTAGCCCACTGGGATGAAAGCCTGAAAGAACAAAAGGAAACTATCATGGTACATTTATTCAGGCCCCCATAAACATTTTCACATGTCATAAGTAGACAAATGGGGAAGCAGATCAGACATGGGACATGGCAACTGTGACTACAATAGGGTGTCTCGATGAGACATGACGCGCTGGACAGACTGATTGTGAAATTCAATACTTACCCGAACGGCCGTAAGCTGCAAAGTGCTGATTATCCATATAGGGCAGACATCCAGCGGCGTCAGGAGGATAGCCATGTGGCCCTGTTCCGACAGATGCGGAAAAATAGAAGTGAAGCATTTTGTAATCAGGAAAGTTATACGATGGTTGAGACAATCACAGGTGCATGTTGTCTATGATTTCACACCGATTAGACGACTCTACTCCCGGAATGCGCAACAGGTCGCATTTCAACCTCGCGGGCAAATGGTTCACTTCACCAACACATCAATTTCACACCATTCAGTAGCCACGCACACAAACACACCTATAAATGCATACAGGACATTCCACACATGAAATCAGACTACCCGATAAGTGGTTGCGCTGATCGTTACCCTGTTTCTCTCAACTTGTGTTTCCGGACAGTGGTAGGTCATGCATCGCTTCTTGTTGATCTACACCGGTCTGCACCAGACTAGGCCCACCTGGCGCGCTAGACACGATAAGTGAGTGAACGGTACACGCTTCCTTGAGGGGGGGGTGCAAGTGTGCCGAGTACTCACGTATCTACTAACGTAGGTTCGACTCAAACCGCAAGAGCAGAGTGTATGGAATGCAGTGATAAATATTACGATATAGCTGAACAGTACTGGGTCGAAGATGGTCGGTTACCGCGGTAGATCAAGCTGAACTCGTGGCTGTAGCGCAAACTGTCGTCCTTGAATATGTGTGTATATAGACTGACCAGTTACGTCAGGACTTTTACACAGTTACCTCGTAAGAGGGATATTCACGAGAAAGCCAAGATGAATCACTGAGGTAGTTTTATAACCGTTGGAAGAGAAGTGAGGTTTGTAACCACATGATGCCTGAGCGTTTCCTTAAAGACACCAAATGACTAATCGAAATTGACGGATGGCCTTCCTGGATGTGCGATACTAAAACCGCAATTCATGTGACTTTAGTCATCAACCTAAACACTTACTGAAAAAAAAAGTGAACATGGATTTACCTGCTCGGTTTGACTGGTCGATCATTGGCTGAACGATTCGTCTCCGCGCATTAATAAACCTGAAAAGGCGAACCAGGATGGAAAGTATAGCTACGCAAATCAAAACAAGGCACGATTATGTACACAAGTGTGGTGGTGAACGACTGTATAACAGGTATTTCCCATTTGGTTAGACAGAGTTGCGGTCTGTTCGATCATTTCTGCATGAAATTCTTATTTGCTCTTGACTAACATCTCAGGCACATTCGGAAACGCATCAGAACCAGTGATAGAGAGGCACAAATCACGGTACCAAAGAAGTCTATTTATTTGGAGATTTCACGTACTGGTGGCCTTACTTTTCGTTAGTTTAAACGGAACTTAAGCGCCAGTCTACACCGAACTTCAGCACAGCTGAACGCTCATGCATGTGCCAGGGCCATGCCACTGTCACCGATCAAAAGTCCCACATCATTTTATCAACCAGTCATTGCACTTATCAGTTCAATTGTAGCTGCAGAGAAGTGACCTCGTAGACTATTGGTTCACCCTGGAACGAGCCGAAACTAAAGTCGTCGACCACTAGGCCCTTAGTAGCGATAAGATACTGAGTTGAACTTTGCTCCCCCTTCCGAGTCATAGCATTAAGCGGCCGTTCACATGAGCTGAGGTTCCTTAAAGTAACATTGATTAGGTGACACAGCGCCTTACTTTGAACTCAAAAGGACTTGAGAATTACTCTGAGACCATTCTGGTTTCCCTGCTGAAGACAGTATTACATGAAATGAATTGACTCCGCAAAACTCATGTTCTCACTGTCTACCTCAAACTGATCCGGGGATTACGACGTCTTAACTGATGGATTGTTCGTAAACCACCGGAGAGATAGCAGACGAGACATTTTCTCCACTGTGCCTTTGCGCTTCAAGTTTGGTAACTTCAAATTGTCAATTTCATACTTTGCTTTGTCTCAGAAAGACAGTCATAAAAAGTGCAAATGATGTAGGGTGTAATACGGTTTCGCATCTGGCAGAATAGTACATTGCAGGAAATTTTGTCCGAACTCGAAGCTTGGCATTACGACAAATACCCTCATTTGCATATCAATTTGGTTTTCATGGGAGACTCAGCTGAATCTCTTGTTTATCATATCCTTCAACTGAAAATGCTGTACAAAGAATGCCTCATGTTTCAGTTGGTACGATACTTGAGATACTGTAACGTATTTTCACAAAGGAAACTACTCACAAGGTTGCTGAGAACTCTTCGACACTGATACGCAAATGGGAATATTTGTCGAAATATGTCCAATCTGGGTTCAAGTAGAACATAAGGTTGACGGAAACTCGGGGACTGCGCCTACCTGATGAGCCCCAAGAAGGGCGAAACCGGTCGTGGGCTGTCGAAACGTTTTCAGAAGCCTTGTGAGTAGTTTACTTTATGAACAAAAGCCTTGGCATTATTTTTTATTAGGGAAGCGGAGTAAAATGATATCTCTCAGTTTACCGACGGTGCACTGATTATAAACCAGCAAGGGCTCTGGCCACTTCCACAGTTTTGCCGTTGTTAAATCCAAGAAGAACCTGTCTGCCTTACTAAGCCAGTGGGTCTGGTCCGATAAACAGCATGTTGAACAGAAGTTTGCAGACATTTAGATCGGTATTCAGAAACAGCAAGGTCGGCGGTTAACAGAACACCGATATACATTCAACTGCCGTTTAACATGACTTCTGATGAAGTGACTGACCAACTTCTTGAAGCGTATCTTCAATGGGGCACAGGTGAAAAGAAAGTTCGATAGCCGAGTACTCGACAGTGTCCGTCATTTTTTTGCCAATTTTTGGTAAACTGCGTTTGTTCTACTACTCTCAGAGAGAGAATCCACAGATTCGCAGTGGAGTTGGACGATACGAGCATCTGACAAACACGAACCCTAACCTTCTGATCAATGCATTCCACGGGATCCACCTGCCATTCACCGTAAGTCATCGAATAAAACAGCTAATCAAAGGCTATTCGTCAAAGCAGTAACATCGTTCGTGATTCCCATACGGCCAGCAAAACACGTGAACATTCTGTTGTTGCCCTGGACCGCAAAGCACACATTCCCGTCAGCTGACAGATAGTGTCCTTGATTTCGACCAATCATAAGGCTACGCTGTGTAGGATTTTGTCTTCTAGTTCTTAGCTGTATTTGCTCCAAACAGACACTATTGACAAACGAGTTTTCGCGACCTACTCCATTCCGGGCCGAAGTGGAAATATTTAGTTAAATATGGGGGTTACATTCAAGTCGTTCGGAAGAGCAGACAGCCTTGAGGCAAATGGTTCTTCTATTTTCCATACTTATACCATAAAAGGTTCATGGATGCCTCCACGACTCATAACTTTTCTTTGCGAGCGGTTTCAATTCATCTTCCCAAGGAGATCGGTTCCACTGGACTAATGTTCTGCGATACCTTGATTGGAAAATGAAATCCAACAAGTCCTTACTTCTGAGCTGGTAAAACTTCTAGCTGAAGTTTATTAGCTGCTTGAGCTTGTTGACTACTGACCCGTGGAATAAAATTTGCGTCCAGTGTCTCAAATCCATCAAAAGCAGCAAGACTCTTGGATGACTGAGTTTCAGCTTATCGATTTACAAACCGTTCAGTGCTCAAAACGAGACACCTCAAAATAACACACCGAAATACTGGGTCTTAGGACCGAAGAACAGTAATGCTAACTGATAGTAAACTATTCTTCTCCAGAAAAAATAAGCCACTGAGCTATTCCGATTAACCGAACAATCATCTGAAGCAAATTTCTTCTGTATCTGTCATACAGCCATCTAAACAAAAAGCATTCCCGAGGAAATCGTGGGTCCTCTTTTTTCAAAAAATCGTGCCCTGAGGGACCAGGTAAAACCTTCTTTTAGATTCATGTGACAGACAATAAACCGAGGGGTGGGTAAGTCCAAATAACGGGCCGAATGAGCAAAGTTCTAACATCAGGATTGGACTAAGATAGATTGCCGGAAGTCTAATCAAACATATGCCTCGTCCTCTCTCAGATAGCTATCTGAGACACTTCAACCATTAGTTGCCATGGTATTCACGTCAAAAACAGACAGCGCTGTCTTGATTTGTCTGCGACTCAGAGAATCACTGTTTTCTGAGACTCATTTCATTCTCGAGATAGCCAATATGAGATTCTATGAAAAAGGATATTGCTACATAGTCTACCCACGCTATGGCCGCTGTTCACTTACTCGGACTCTATTGTCCAGTTGCTATGGCATCACTTCACCCTGGGGCGATTTTTGAGGTAGATTATCAAGCTTATTTACCTTACCCGCCTTTTTCTACCGCGCTGTCGTCGGTGTAAGTCGTATGGCTCTACATTCCCCCTTTCGTAAAGGATCTCATTACAGAGAGGATTGCGTGGTCAAGCCCGTTACTGCGGTGGGAACGCGAAAGAAGGAAATTACGTCATTCTTGCTAATTAATGCGTCTTGCATATACCGGCAGATAGCATGAAGAGTATCCGTCCGGAATCACATCCATCTGTCTGCGTATCGACATCGAAATCTTCTGCGTATAGGCGCGTGTGCATCTTTTTGGGTTATGGTTGCTGGCGCTTGTCAACCGAAGCTGAGATGAATTGGACAGCTAGTTACTATGCCAATTCAAATTACTCTGAGATTGTGAAACTGGACAGTGCTTGTTTATCGGACAGACCTAAAAGTGTACCGAGGAAGTGGCCATGCATTTTGGTAGGATTATGTCTCCGCAATCTCACCCGACTGTTGGTCACCAACACATTGCGCATATCTGGTGCTTGTAGGCTACCAAAATCCGCTTTGACGAAGACATTTGGAATCTGTGTGGAGAAATATTCCAAGTATATTTTCCGGGTTTTTATAGAGCATATGTGAGACTTTTTTCGTTGAAAAGAACTGGCACAGTTGGGAGTCACCCGTCGCCATTACTAACATTCAAATCTAGAAGGAAGCCAGAAATCTACTGAAAAGACCATGAATAACCAAAACCAAAAACGTTTGCGTACCGATACTAGCGAGAATTGTTGGATAATCCACAGCTATCTACCTGCCTGTATGAATCTGGCTCCATCTGTATCTTACAGTTGTGGAGTACAGAAAAGCGGAGAGCATACTGTCAATAGGTGGCCTGTTTTTATCAACAGTCCAGTGCGGGGTTGCTCAGTATGGAAACAACTGTGAGCTTGTCCGACGTAAAAACTTCGGTAAAAAAGTCACTACGAAATGGATACAAGCATCAAAAGCGCGTCTGTGTTTTAAATACAACAACTTTCCGAGAACGGGGTTGAAACAGAGAAAAATGGTTGTTCTGTGAACCTGTCATAAATTCTTACCAGTTATTCACTTGGAGTATAGTCAAGCCTGTGTCTGCAGCTAACTGCTTCTTTTGTTCTTCCGAAGGGTAAGGATGCTGACAAAAAGAAAGCAGTCAATTAGTAGGGGGCAACTTGGACAAATATGTCCTCATAAAAATCAAGTGACATCACAGTATCGGTTAATAGTTCCTTCTTCGAATGATGAATCTGCTGTATTCAAAACTATCCAGGTTTCAAATGTTAGGAAGTCACCGTTTCTTCGCTTTCACCAGATAAGCATTTATTACCTGTGGCTTCTGAAGCTACCCACAAAAGCGAACAAACCTGAATCACGCACACACAAAACGGACTGATATCCCAGGGTTCTCAAGTCATACCTCAAGATGCTATAAGTTTCATGAAATTATGATAAGGATCTGTAGTAATCACATCCAAGGTGGGACACAAAGGGTAAAGTGGCTTTATGGCATGTCACCGTGGGGGAATGCTCTTTGGGAAGTGAATTTTGCACAGATCAGTGACTGACGAGGACGCTAGTGTCGCCTGTTCAAGAAACCGGCCTCTTCTTGGAGTGGCCTGTTTGGCGTAAGGGAGGGCGATATCGTAAGTTGAAGTAATTGCTAGTATTGAACTAAAAGACGGATGAATAACGAGAGGTTCTATGAGCTTGTCCAACCGATCATTTGCAAGAGGTAGACCGGTTCAGGAAATTGCCGCCTGGTATTGATGTCCTCATTCGAACGGATGACAGAACTAACCTGTCTTGGAAGCTTGTTAGAAAGCGGGGATTTCAGGTCAAAGACCTGACATAAATCGGACTATCAGAATCGAACTTTAGTTGCGTTGATAAGCTTATGGCACAAACAGTCCGTCCGTATACTACCGAGTATTCCCGTACCGAACCCGATCACCTGTTCACTTTCTAACATCGTACCGAAAATTACCAAAAATTTGCTAGGTTTCAGAAACTGTTGGCCACAGTTCACATGCTGAAATAAAATTGAGGCTTTTCGTAATGTCAAAGGTACCCCCCGAAATATGTCTCTCCTTTAAGTTTGTCGAATTCCATAGCCTTCAGCCATCCAAGGCTTCCAGGTAGATTTTAGAAAATCACTGATTACCATCTACTTTTCAGAGAACAGCACGTCCTGCCATCTTCCACTGTCAACTTATTGATCCGGGTGGTTAAAACGAAGACCTATTACTCCAAAAAGCGCCCTACAGGTGAATAAAATTTTATGGCTTCTCAACCTTGATTGCTCGCCCCTGCGACCTCGTTCTCCAACGAGCAGAATTACAAATAGCGATGGAGCACCTGCGTTTTATTGTCAATAGTGAGGATAGAAAACAAGAAATCTACCTGAGTATGCACGTTTATGTGTCTGTGTGTAAAAACCATAGGAGACAACAAAAGGCTAACTCTCTTGACAATCATTTAAGTAGGCTAGTCAGCCTTCTGAAAGCCTGTCTAGACTGATCTGCACTTTTGTATGATGAAAGGGAGTGGTGAGGTTATTTTGTAGTGATTCGCAAAAATGAGATGATACTTTGAAAAAACCGAAGACAATCAGGTGATCGTGTATGCAACTCCAAGTTTGGTTTGCATCCGTCATAATTAACTTACTGATAGGTGTTGAAACAGCCAGGCTCGCATTATGTTGGTTGCGGCTTTTGGGAAAATTCCTCGTTTCTTTTGTCTTTTGGCTACCTTTTCTTCCAGGTCAAATTCGTCCATATTCTCACCGGACCCAACGGAATTATCTACACCGTCGCCTGGTAGAGAAAAGGTATAAACGTCAGTTTACTTCAGTGGAAAACACTTCAAGCCTGAACGTAATGGAGTACTTTTCGAGCACACATTTGTAGGGGCTGATTTCCGAAATAGCTCGAGTATTTTATCTCTTAAATATTCATTTTCATTTCATGTGTAGTTACCGAAGACGGCCTGACCAAATGAACTGACTGCGTCCATCTCAAGTCATTGTGGGGTTTATATGGTTCATGTGCTAAAGATTTACTCGACGGACGATAAGCTGTGTAACTACGCTGAAGCGGTGCCTGTATGAATGGTACATACCCGCTTCACTGTTCATATCCTGGCTTGTATGACTTCGGGATAGGGGCGTGTTAGCTTGTGACAAGTGTTGTGGTGTAAGCGGATTCTGCTGTTGATGGTGATGATGATGGTTTGATGTCGGGTGACTCAAATGCTGGCCAGACGATTGCTGATGCCCTCCGCCAGAAGCTGACCGTCCACCACCTCCACCGCCTCCACCACCCCCGCCACCACTACTTCGATCACCACCCGACCGACCTCCTCCACTTCCTCCGCCGCCGCCCGCGCCCCCACCATCGCCTCGGTTTGAGGAAGCTCCACTTCCGCCGCCACCGATACACCCACTACCCCCGTTTGGGCTGGTGTGGTCGTCCACATCCGGTGAGCGCCTACTTCCAACGCTGCCCAACAGTGGAGAGGATGTCTAAGATGTGGGGAAAGTGACAAAAGACAGACACAGTTAGTATACGTTCAAAAGACAAAGGTCACCAAGATGGTTGTTCGCGGATCCATATGAGAAATGTACCATGATTAGTTCCTGAACTTCCAAACTCGCTGTACAGAACACGTAATCTAGGATTGACTGAGTGAGGATATCTCAGAGGATCTGTGCTACTTGCAGCGTAAACTGTAGATTTTAACCACTTGGGAATGGACCATAGTAAATTGTTCCGGCCTCCTTCGAATAAAATAGTCTACTCTTCTGGCGAAAAATGCTCAGCCAATTCTACTCTGAACGATATTCATGCACGCCAGCCGAGGTAGCTGCGTGGACAGTGAATACACAGGTTGACCGAGCATAGTAACTAGTAACTCCGGAAACGAAGTCAGTGATTATAGTCGGTATTACACACAATGACAAAGAAGGAATCTCTCGGAAGAAATCCACATGGGTAACTTTTTGAGACGTGACGAAAATACGCTGCCTAAGTTCAGCACCCGAATTTCGAGTGTCCGGTTTCTTCAAGTAGATGGAAATTTTACCATCACAATGAGATGAACTGTATTAACAAACTGAAGCTTATTATTGAAACTTCTAGGAAACACTGATCTCATTTCCTAATATGACTAAGACATACCGAGGGTTAGCGGAATAATTCATTTTTCATCTTTATTAGATTTTTCTCAAACGAACAGTGCTGTATTAATGGCGAATTTAAAATGCTGAAAACTGTAGAAGTTAATGGAAATGTTGTTATGATCTTTAGGTGATAAAGCAATTAAGGCGCCCACCAGGTGGAAAGCTTTGACCCGTTTAAAACAGAGCACAGTCAGTTTATTTGAAAACCTGAAGGCATATTTGGATAAAACTTGTTTTCGATAGAAACTGTTGGCTGTTTGGGTTGTTTGATGGTGGTTGTTCTCTGGATCAATGTGTGACCTGATAGAACCAAAGAAATTGACCCCTGCACATGATGGACTTCTTTACGGCACCACGTAGTAGACAACTCTGAACACTTGGCGTGCAGTCTAACATTCGTGGCTATTCTCACTATTTGCGAAATACCAATAGGCAGTGAATGAGCCATGAAGCTGTGAGCCGAGAAGTCGGGAGAATCAAGGCCATTATGTCTGACCATGCATACAGAATCAGCTTTGCCGTGATGCGTGTACAGAGTGTGTCAACCATACCCCTATTCAACCGTTTCTAAATCCGGTTAGTGCTTGTGGGATGAGCATCACTGATAATACTGATTAAGAATGCAGTTGTGCTGTGGTTTTAATATAACCTCGTTTAACACAGACGGGTCCGGAGTAAACTTTAGACTGGTGAAACTTTCACCTAAACTCTAGCTCACAACTCCAAACCCGACATTTTGTCAGTCATTTGCTTGTTATCTGTAGAGATTTTAGGATGAGACCAGATGATACTCACAAACATTTGGCCTGTCGCCCTTAGCCTTGCTTTTACGGACGCGATATCTGTTAGATCTTGGATGGAATTCCTGTGCTCTACACTCTACTGTATTTTCAGAAGTGCACCTCACGTCAAGGTTTTTGAGGTGCATGCTAGTTTCTGGGAGTATAACCCTGTAGCGAAAAGCATTGGTTAATACATATTCTGCATTATGCCTTCGGCTAGCGCCGTTTTTCAAGACTGTATTCAGCCACTTGTGTGTGAAACCATTTCCAAATAGTTTGTAGGAAGCAGAGTTCATCGTTCCATGTGGTTCCGAAGAAGTTTCGCGGACACCGTTTATCACCTACAGAGACATTACTGGGCCTCAGCTGCCCCAATACCAGCCCCCAGCCATTATGTGACCCGAAGATCGATACAGTAATGCACTGTCTTGAGGTAACTGCACGCAACCAGGATCGCTGGCTGTCCAGTCACGAACTTCGGCATGAAATGCATAAACATTAACATGCTCTTGTCCGCATTTTTATCGCCAAAAATAAACTCTGGTCAGATTTCAGGAAATTACCCTTCAAGCTGCCCGGTGTCACCGGTTTGGGAAGTATAAATTGGTGCATTCCCTAAACAATCCTGGATTTTCATAGTTCCTCTCTAGGTATCCCTTTGACTTTAGGCAGTGAGTGTCAAAACTGACATTCTGTCTAATGTGCGTACGTGCATGTTAATGCGTGTGTGCCTATGTGCGTATGTATTATCCGTTCCAGGATGTATACACATAGGCGGGTGAGTTTTTCGTCCAGCGCGTGTGCACGTACATCCTGCGCACCGCTTACTTTTGCCTCACTTTGTCTTCAAATCATCCACGCAACGTTACCTACCTACCTGCTGCTAGATGAACAACATAGCAAACATCAAAGGGCTAGTGGGTGACAGTCAGTCCTGGAGCGACACAAATGTCTGCAAGCGGAACAAGCGCTTTTGTGATGATGGTGGCGGTGGTGGTGAGACAAATCACGAATGCAGTCATTGTGTCATGCCTTTTAGGCAAGCAAATCCCATTTTTCGTTCTGGCAGACAGCTAAAGCGAGATTGAGAGGAAGAAAATTACAACGCGCATTACACCGATGCAGGTTCTGTTCTATCGCTGTCGTTGAAACTGCCGTCCACAGGACTGTGGCATAATTGAGCGGGCAACAGCTTTATCCGGTCTGAACGCGCACAGGATAACGATGCAAGAGGTAGCTACCGCCAGGTAGAGAGCGGTGCGTTGATCGCCGAAAAAGTAAGCAACATCCTATTAAATTGTGCGCCACATGTGCGCATGCGTGTGCTTGCCTGCCATGATGTGGTTCCAGCTAAAGAGACGTACGTACGTACAGTATGTTTGTTAATCTGACGCGCACACAGGCGGTAAAACATATGCATCACAAAAGGCATTTATCCCTATGGTAGCTCACCTAAGAGGACTAAGAAAAAATAGCTATCCAGCTATTAGACTTGTTCATTCCGTCTGGGATACCATCAATCTGACGAAAATAAACATTGGAACTTGTACACACGAACATCATCTTTTTCCGCTGACGGACTTCATCCGGAACTCCGTCTCTCTGATGGTTGGTTGCATCCAGTGTAACAGTCGGCAAGCGTATTTGTGTGCGTGCGTGAGTTTGGAAGATGATGTACACTTTTTTCCACATGCAGCATCCGAATGTTGGATGCCATGTGGTTACTCGTGTGCAATTCTACAATTGCCCTCAGATCCTTGAAGAAACATGGAATTGAAGTACTCTGTGTAGACGGACGTATGGACAGAGTAGACCGAATTGCATCACGGACAGTCAGCACGCAGGTGAATATAATGCGTCCGAAAGAAGAGCAGTATCAAACCCCATGTGGTCGAAAAGACGTGACGCAACAATCAAGGTACATCCACGTAGGACTACATCATTTTCTGATACAATGTTTAAATAAACTTGAGAATGCCGCCTCCCAATACTGTCTTGCAACCTGTGGCTGGTTATCCTAACCTAGTAGTTGAATAGTGCCAGTGCAAGTTCGGACCTAATATGTTCTGTTCGAGATGCGCACCTGATACGTTCATCGTACGAAGTCCGTTTTGGCAGTAAGAAAAAGCCGGATAACAACTGATTCGCTGACACTAACAATTACCGTCCTGTGACTCGCGACATCAAATGGAATACCGGATTATTCGCGGGTCAACCGCAAGAAACCCACTTGCCTTCGTTCTGCAACGATGTAATAAACAAAATTTCCGAAATTCAAAGGTGATCGGGTGAATAAATGCAGAATTTCAGAAGGATTTCAACCGGGCTGGAGGACCAGGGCGGGTAAAGCTCGAGTCGCAACTGAAGCAGGGCTATATTCTGAATTTGCCAGGATATAGTAGCTGAAAATCTGGTGAAGTTTTTTTACATCGGCACTGCCAAAAACCACAAAGCGGGTTCTTGATAGGGTTTTCTTAAAGCACCACTGTTGTCTCTTTTCAGAGACATTCTAATTAAGGGGACCTTTGCCCATGTATTTTCAAGAAGTTATCTTGATTAAGTTCTTCTCCGTGGCAGTGTAGAAGAAGGTAAAGACGGGATTGTCTATTTTAAGTCCCGTGTCCCTGAAATATGCTGCTGACGAGCTGTCGATCGTCCCTGTGATGTATTTTGCTGGTCAATAAAGGTTAAGCTGAAAGGCTAAAATGGGCAACGTGCTCGCCTTTCTGCTGATGAGGAACGTTTTATGGGACCCATCATTATGGAACACGTACACGAAGACTATTAGAAATGAAAGCTGATCTCGTAGCACTTGGCTTGACAGTGGATAAGTGAACGAAGTAGCAGAAAAACGAACTGCAAGAGGCGTGTGTTCAGACGCTCTAGTGCGTTATTATCTCTATAGGTCACTATTTAGGTTAACCCTATACCATTTTCGCGGATAGAGTAACTTTCTTGATATGCCGGCTTTAGAAAGCGCAGGTAAGTAGTTTTTAAGTTTCTCGAATTTTCTGACATCACTTATTCTGTTTCCGCTTTGAAGTTATCGATGGAACTTCAATGGCTTTTTCATGCTAGGTACAACATTTATGAAAATACCTCATTGTTGCTGACGTCAAAGATGGTCTGTTGGTGGTGGTGGCTAGTCTCCTGTGCGACGTTCGGTCACATGGACAAACCATCAAGTTTCTGTTTCATTTCAGTGCAGCGAATCTGCCCTGATAGACACTTCTTTCCTGAACTTCAGCAAGTTCAACAGAGGATCAGCATTTTTACGAAAGGAAGCTTGGTGGCTCGCGATTTTTCACAGGTTGATGACAGTTTGATGACATCCTTAATCTTATTCTATCATAATTCCACCCACATATTCTCTTTTAAAACTGGGCTAACGTTTTCCGAAACCACGAAGTTTCACACTAAACCTTTCCAGTCAAATTGGGGAATTTTCCCCACCACATATCAGCTGTTCGTGATCAGTCTACGGTAGGCTTCAACATTACCTCACACACTAGTCGTCATTGGGCTGGATGGCTTTACACAGTTGGATGAGTTGATGAATGCTTCGAATACTGATAGCCACATGTCTGAGATAAGGGCTGAGATAAGTGAACAAATAGAAATATTGTGAATACATGTGCGGGCACAATCAATGGCCAGGATACAGAATGTGTCGGACCATTAAACCCGATAAAGAATCTGACTGATCATGACCTGAATCATACTCAGCACAGGTTCACGGCCCATTAACTCAGCTAAATTGCGTCGGTCAGTATCGATTAATGCTGACCATCTATAGCTGTAGACAGTAGCAGTTAGCTTCAAGTCAACTGCCGGGAGCAATGCACCTGAACACTGGGTGGTCTGGTTACCCTTTCGAATGAATGTATTTGATTGAATGCATCCGAATTCGTCTGCCCCAGGCATGCCACGCAGAGTTACCGCTGGTAAGGTATAAATCGGAGCAATACATTGACAACGTATGCTTATTTTGTTGGCTCACTGTATTGGGTTCTAAAATGAAACGATTGCAAAGCCGTTCGATAAGTGTGTCAGTTATTACTCAATTGACTACCTTTTATTATTAGCTTAGCGGAATGATTTTCAATCATTATTGAATATGAGACGTCGGCAGTTTTCTCACAAAGGTTTTTACACCTCGGGAATCCTACTTCAGCTGACCATCAAACCTGGCGTAAACATTCTAGTTTTCATTTACAGAGTGTGCTCTTATCGGGAAGTACAAACGTGCGGACAGAATACTATCAATAGACTAGGAGAATGTGGCCCAGAATCTTGACAATTCTGTGTGATGCACTAGGTATCCATCTCCCGACACCCCTATTCTCACCCATTCACATGTATATAGCTATCAGCCCAGACTTGTCTTTCCCTTTTCAATCTCCCCTCTTGACCAAACATTAACTAAAGGCACGCAATCTGTTTTGCCGACCGACTGTGCGGTAGGAACCAGACTACAGCTATGGTATGCGTGTGATGAACTAGTCAATCTTCTACCAGCTGAGAATACAATCCACCGACAAGCCTGTAGACAAATTCGGGCGTGATATGGACCCATTCACTGGGATGAAACATAAGCCAAATTCCATAGGTGAGGTCTGACCAAATGTTTGTCGATCGTCAGTGAAGCGTATGAATAAATGTACCCAATGCCTAAACTTATGAATATGTGGGCACTAGCAGCTTTCAACAGAGAGACCTTGTCGAGTTAAAATCCAATTTTTCTGATGTTAAACAAACCGAAGCGTACAGGAGCTCCTTCCGCTTGGTTCTTTTAAACTGAGGAGCACCACTGCGTTTAACCACTTAATTGCAGAATACATCATGCATAAGTGAACCAAACCAAGGGTATATCGTATCAGTTCACCTGGTAAGACTAGCACATTTCCCAGTGTTTGGGGCCTATGTTCGTGGAGTGACAGCGTTTCACGAGACAAGTAGTTTTTGGCAATAACCAAGAGTTGCCACCTTGTCGTGGTGGCTTTGAGTGCCGCAATGGCCTCGCAGGCTACACTGGCCACAAGGTGAAACCATGCGATGAAGACCAAAGATGAACAATCAGGCTAAGAGCAGCGGGACTCAGTACAGCGAGCAATCGTACTAAGGGGCGATTTTAAGGAAAATCGTTCTCTGCGATGGGAGTTCGAAGACAGCAAGCAGCAAGGCGACCAGCACGTTCATACTGTTAGACGCAGCGACGCTGCCTTCCCCCGAGGAAGGACAAATAAGAAAATGTCGGCCCTAAAAACCGCGCAATTCGGTCACCTAATAGTTGACTGTGACCGCCAGTGAACTGTCTAAATGAAATCGAAGCCTATCAAGACGCTACTTCAAATGCATTTGCTATGTGTACTCGAGCCCGTGCCGTATTCCGTGCATCCCCTCGGGCTGGACCAACCCCCTGCTGCCTCTCCAGGTCAGACTATTGAGTCGTCGCGTCCCAGTGGGGTTCCGTAAGAAACTCCAAAGTGAAGCACCTCAACTGCCTACGTGACTGGAGAGTATCATTTACCCTAACAGTTATTCGTTCACCGATGCCCCTCCCCAATCCCTTCCCACTCTACAGGCGAACACCACTGGATCATTTGATTACCAGTTATTTGATCCGTATGATTTGGCCGACTCGCTGCCCATTAACAGAAAACAAAATAACACCTCGATAGATCACGAGATCCTTTCGGCATAGAAGTTTTCAACGTCTGAACTCTGCGTTCAATTGGCAAACCAGCAAATCTTGCCAAAACATTGTAATCCTAAGAGCACAGTATAAATAACCTCTCTGAAACATGTATGCAAGACCCAAACATGATCATGCTTCTTAGAGCGCCCAGAGCGAACTCAGCTTTTTTCAGATTCTGCTCTGCCTCCAACGATGAGCTGATCAATTTGAAGAACTCTTGAGCTGACCACCATGAATTCAACCTTTGGAAGGGCCATATGAACCCCAAAGGAACGTCCACACCAGTCCCAATTGACAAAGAAAGTCCAGTGTACAGTTTCATTGCCTCAGTGCAACAAAACACCTGAACCAGGCGATATGCATCCTGCACCCTTTAAGGAGGGTGACAAGTACCTTGCGGATAAACTGACGAATTTACTCCCAGCTGCTAGAATCTAAATAGAATCTTGACAGAGTGGAGTGTTTCGGTGGTGATTCTCATATTCGAAAAGAGTGCAAAAACGGTGCGCAAAAGCCTAGCGGCAACGGCTTCCAAAGTGCTCTCTGATTTTATCCTACGAAGGTTGATCTATTATTGTGGAGTCAAAATCGTTAGAATAAAGCTGGATTTCGCCCTGGTTGAAGTGGGATCGATCATATCTTCACTTCGCGACAAGTTCTGGGACTGCGCCACTTCTTCTGGATTTTTTGCCCGATCACAAAATTACTTTTGACTCCGCTGATTTTCAGACGCTGTACTAGTGTCTAGTGATAATAGGCTTTCTTTCTAACGACGTCTCCTCCAGTGACTGCGTGCGTGTCTACAGCAAAATTCCCTGAGTTCGCCACATTAAATGCCTTCAGATAAGGGTGCCCTCTGCTAGCCTTACTGTTTAACTTCATAGTCGATGTGCTGCTTGAGTCATATTTGCCTGCCTCCAAAACTTTCAGGATCGAATACTCTCGGGAAGCTCGTTCAGGGACATTAAGTTCGCTGATGGTATTGTTCTTGGATCGAACGCACTGATCACATATTCACCCTTCGACAGATTCTTGAACAGCGACACTGTTTCCGTCAACCAACGAAGATCATCTTTGTTATTTGAACGCCGTCTTTGACTTTGCTGATCGTCGGGCACTATGGCAACGTCTATGGAGCAAATGTGTCCCCTAAAAATTATTATGCCTCCTTTAGGTGCTGTATGCCAACTCCCATGAGCCCTTGAAGGTCTACGGTAAAATCTCTCCTGAGTTCATTGCATTCAGTGGTCAGGAAAGATCGTCCTGTTTCCCCTTCTCTTTTCAACTTCGTCATCAACGTGGTCAGGGAGGACTCATTCCCAGCCTCTAATGCTTGTGCGCCCAAATTTTCATAGGGTGCTTACCGGTGAACATCAAGCACGAAGTAGATATGGCTCTTGTTGGATCTGACTCCGATGAAATGTAAGCCTATTAAACAAGCCAATTAATATTGTTTCACGCGCTTCATGCTTGCAATACTGTGTGGAATCAAACTCGAATCTCAAGCTTGTGAATTAGCCGACTGAAGTAGTAGATTTATTGACATCAGTTCCGGTGGTCTGGCTACAGAAGATACTTCCGTCCGGATCGGGAATCCCAGAGCAGTCTTTGTCTACCTACATCACATTTGGTGTAGGCGGGAAATTAACTTATCCGCTAAGGGCTGAGTTGCAACTCTGCGATACGGTACGTATTCTTATATGGGTCAGGAGCCTGGTCATTCCGAGCTGAAGAGGTTAAAAGATTTCCAGTGTTTGATCATCGACGACTTCGGATCTTTGCCCAAGTCGTGTGGGAACATGGGACCAATAATGTTGAGCTACGTAGAATGGTGTTCGGAAGAAATAACTCCCTCGCGATGGATGAGCTGATCATATCTCGTAGGCTACACTGGACTGGTCACATGCTCCTCCAACAATCGACTAACTTCCTCAAAGAACCCTTTTCGCACAACAACGAGGACAGTGGAACCGGACCAAGGGAGATCAAGCAAAGACTTGGCAACGAAGTATGAAAGCCCTTACCAGCACACTCAGCTGTGCTGGTCATTGCGGTAACCCTAAATGGGAGTCCCGAGAAGGGACACGTAATTGGTCAGGGACATTGACAAACATGGCCCAGTTAAGCTCTCAATGGGGGCATTCATTCAAACGGTTATCTTCAGTATAGCTTCTCCTCCCAATTTCCCGACTGAAAAGTATACTGACACTCTTGGATGCACGCATCAACAATATCGGCTACTGTTTCCAATGCGCAACTCTTCACTTCTATTTTTCCAGGCTATGGGTGAACGAAACTGTGGTATCTATGACAAGTGTACAACATATTCACAAGTTAAAACTGATGATGGTGATAATGACCATGACAATAGCCAGGAGCCTTCCATTGCAAACTGACCGATCTTTCAAATAATGCGCGCAGAACTGCGGTGAAAGTAAAGAATGCGTGGTTGTGACTATACTGATTACGAGTGACCGTGTCATAAACTCCGGAACCAGTTAGTTCTTTTGGCACACCAGCTTTTGCCACCGGCAGTCTTACAGCCTTCCAAACTATCCGCTACAAATAAAAACCGTTATAACTTTGTAATGAGTAGGGAGGCCTTTAGATAATGTAGGGCTGGATCAACGGCTTCCAAAAAGGTCCCTTCCATATTACTCCTTCTATAAACGACCACTAATCGTCACAAGTCACCAAAATGGTACCCAGCTTCACTCCTCTGTACGAATCAGTATGCATAACAACAACCAGCAAATACTTTACCGATGGTTTAATACCACTGAAATGGTTCAGTTTTGCTTAGAAGTGAGCGTCTACTTAAATACTGGACGAGCTTCGTTTGATGGAAGTATTGCAAATCTGACAAAAAATGCAATGGATTCAATACCTCCTTAACAGGAGGTGTCCTTGTATGGGTGAGAAACTGTTGGTTCATACAGGTCACAGGGGTACACAGTCCTAAGAACATTTGATGGTATTTGAAGTTTGCTACATGACTACATTGTCATGAGACTTGTTCAGGTTGATGTAGGGGAGAAGAGTGACCGATTAATTTCAACCAAACCAGTCAGTATTTCAATAGTTTACGAAGCATTTTTTCAGCTACTGGAGGTAGTTTAGATAGGTTCTCAAGCCACATGTCTAGAGAACATCCTCACTCAGTTTACAATTTCAAAAAAGGCGTGCGACAGATTGCTTTTGCTCCCGATGTCTATGAAGCGTCATAAACCAGTGAAAGAGAGTACTGCATCAAAATTCAAACGAATGCAACCCCACAATTTCGTTGTGATACTTTACAGCACCGCCTATTTCACATCATGCACTTGACAGATTTATACCGCCTTTTTCAGTCGATCAGCTTCAGCAAAGCCGGGTCAAAATGGTGGATGTACGCACGTGCATAGACCCACGACGGAAACCAGACGGCAAGTTCTGTGTTAATCAGCGATGTACACAGTAACTTCTCCGGCACAGATGCACATACCTCAGCTTTTGCTACATACAAATACACGTAGGGACAGACCATATACGCTCAATTCCGGTGTCCTTGTGTCTTTGCCCATGATACTCCACTGACAATGACAAGCCTCGATGGGATTAGTGTGCATAAATGTGCGCGTGTTTTGGGTTGAACAGCGCACACAGGCGGCGATGTTATCGTGCTTGACAGGCAAATGCCAACTCGGTAAACTAATGTTTGCCATTGTCATTGTCTTGTCACGGGAATTACTCGGGTGGATTAGACAAATGCACACACACATACAGCAGCAACCAACCGACCGGATGTGACCAAGTTTCTCTGCATGTTGGCGCCAAGGCTGTCACACAGAAACACATACATTCACAAAAACCTAGAAGCACCACCACCCGACCCACCATTCTGGGTCTGGTTATCTCCGAGATCGACGGTGAGTGGAGAACGCTGTCACAACATACTGCTCTTGATTTTGTAAGTCAGTGGAAGTCACGGTAACAACGACTGAGACTGCAAGCTGATCATTCACTGGGCTCCGTACATCAGACGAATTCATCAGCAAATCTAAGCCCTTGTGGATAGCCTTAAATGTCCCGGTAAATCCACTTGTTTCCATTGCTATCCTGTGTAGAAGAACTAACCAAGAAAGTTGTACAATATTCTCCCTCTGTGTGAATTACAGCTCAACTGACCTGAACTATTCACTTTTCATATATGTCTGTCCAATCACCTTCATTCTGACCACTTAATGACCACTCTACTGTTAGTACTCACAAGTGAGCTGCTTGGTTTTTAGACTGACGTAGAACCTAAGTGTTAACATCACAGTAAACTGCAAAAAACTTATGCCTAAAATAAGAGGGTGATAACGTCGGATAGAGGATATTTAGGAGATGATATGAACAGTTCACGAAAAGCTGTTTTGGAGCATGTTATTTAGTGTTTTCCCAACCAACAATTCCCTTCAAGTTGTGACTCAAGAAATGCAGAGGCTGCACAACTTAAGTAACCATTAGGACGACTTTTAGTACAGATAATTAAGCCCACTCAGTCATTCAACGTTTTCCATTATAGTAGTTTCCAATTCACGTTGAATTACGCCTACTTAGATGTAATATTCTGAGCTAGAGAGCTCGAGATACCTCGGTGGTTAGACCACAATCTTACTGACCAGAAGTTTCGTGGTCCGGCCAACATTCGGCACCTCGATTGCTCCTCCCTACGCTTTGGAAACCTGTCAGTAGCTCAGTCCTCGTGCTTCCTTCGATTCGCATGGCAGCTGGGCATCGAAGTAGTGTTACAGCTAAACGATTATTATAATTATATGCTGACTACAGCTTTTTTCGTGTCCGTGGTATACATACGGAGTAAAAATCATCCTGAAGTATCACTTCTTGGTTGTGTTTCATTAAATTACTTGCCACTGGGTGACCTTATTCGGCATGTTATGACAATGGACTCCAAGCTGACATTAATCCGTCGGTTGTCGGTTGTGTAGCCCATCAAGGCTAACATACTTCAGAAACTTCTACACAAGGTGCTGGCCTAAACACAGAAGGGATCTCTAAAAGGATGATCGTAAAGCCGTTGTAGTGAAACATTCTTAGTAATAGTGTTTGATCAGAAAACCGAGTACTAGAAGTCCAAAGATTCCGTTTTCAACTTCGATCAATTGAACTTGCTCTCATCACTGCTAAAATGAAGTTACTTTCTATCAGAACACTTTACTGCAAGATTCAGTTTGATTCACTCCAGACCCTTGATCTAGTTTAATGAAAGGAGTTTATCAAAACATCGTTTACGGCAATGATGGGTCTTATACACTTCACAGAGACGTGGCTTGTTAGCACATGCAGCGTATTATGTAGTCCTTTGAACTGGCTCAGCTGACATAGACAACGCGTTCATTATTACGACACTTCCCGTGATGCAGTTCTGACAAGATGCCTGTGTATCACGTGAATGCTATTCAGCTGAGCGGAGTATCCTATCCTCTGTGATCCGAAATAAATATTCCATTCACTTCACGCACTTTCGTATTTTCTCACCGCTAGTCAAAACCTGTGTTTGCTGAAGCCATCTAATTGTGAATGCTTCCTCGAATCATACCAGAAAGACCGCCACCAACCACACATTCACAAACACCGCTAGCATGCCGATGTCAATCACTGTGTTGACAAATACTGGCAGGCCTAGTGACCGACACCAGAGTCGACAAACGACAAAGTCAGCACGACAAAGGTGCACCCAAGGAACGCTATCTGATGGACTGACCGTACAAACTGAACAGACTTTGTATGTATATCAGACGGTATCATTTGATAGGGCAACCTGGAATTGGGCAAACCATGTACAGTATGGACTGAAAGAAAAGTAACAAACTGAAGGGTAGTGATACCTAGCAAACCAAACTTGAACACGCACATACATTGCAGCGGCGTGTAGATATGTGACTGAGTGTGATGCAAAATTGACAGTCCTCTTGACGGATGTTTTGCCCCAAATTCATTAGCATCCGCTTGGTTATTTGGTCATAATACACTTGCAGCAAACATGTTTGTGCGTGTGTGACCTATGCTGGAAAGCTTCCAATAAGTATATTTACTTGTCTGCTCGGGCATATGAATGCATGTATCTCTCCTTATATAGCTGGTCTCTAACCACAAGCAACCGCCTCTCAGGGAGTACATGAAGATTTCACGCAACTTTCTTGAGATTGCTTATCGGAAACATCAAACAACATCAGCAGTCGCGGCCGCCGGTCCATCAAAGCAGATAGATAGCCGCCGATTTCTGCTGTCCGCTTGTTTGATCGATCCCATAATCAGCCAAACAAGACGAGGAATATATAAAAAGGGAGGAACATCAAACGCGTTATGTGGTTCTCTTTAAAAGTATCAAAAGAAGTGCGTTTCTCCTCTATTTTCCCCCAAATGCAAGCAGGTAACAAAATGTAAAATCATTTGTTTTCAATCGAAAAACGTGTATGCGTAGCTAGAATCGCGGCTCCGTTTTGAGATGTGGCAGGAAATGTTCACATTTTGCGAGAAATGGAAGCGGTCGCTGGAGTTAGTTTGTTTCTTAAGGGCTGAACACGGAAGGATTCCCGGAAGAATGCTTCTGAGACGCCTAACAAAGACTGAGGTGTTAGCGCGTGAACACTGATGAATGCGCAACTGCATCTGAGCCAGCTATTACCATAATGGACGTACCAGCAAGAAGAAAAGGGAGATACTGCAGTTCCATGTGCTCAAACGAAAGGAACAGACAACTCCGTGAGACGGACCATTCTACTCGTTTTCCGGTAACGCCGCCTTTAATCGAATTTCATGAGTACGCGGGCCAAACAAGGTGGTAGAGTAGTGCGGCAAAATGCTTCAGTTTCACAATTTGCGACAAAATATGGTTTTCGGGAAACTTGAATATGTGTGAATCGACTGAGCACCGTGCCCTTGGTGATCAACCTGGTAATTTAACTGCACCCGACTGGTGATTCCCTAGCAGATATAAAAGACTCACGTAATATTGTCAAAGCTAAACATCCCCAAAATATACTCGCTGGACAGTGATCACAGCGATGCTTATCAAGCATAAACCAGAATACTGCGGCTCTCTCATACACTCGGGCAGGTATTTTTCTCACTCGGTACTGATGTGCCTTCCGAAGGATAAAGTGCAAATGGTGATCAGCTAGCTCCACCCACCCAACAACTGTTTGCACTAAGAATTTTTCAGATTTGTACCCCGTTCAGTTAAAGTGAGTCCGGACGCATACTGACCAGACTACGGATATATGACTCAATGCGCATTGCAAATTAACATTCAACGAGTCGGTTGACGGCAGATTTCCAATACACACCAGTGTGAATATCACTGACAGTGTTCAAAAGATTAGTCTAAAGAATACCGGAAGCAAACAACTAGGTCTACTAGCTCGCTTAGATACATCTTTAGGTGTCTCATACATTCATTTATTTTCGGAAGGGTTTACCTGAAACCTCAGGTGGTTGCTAGTTGTGTGGTACCATCAGAACAAGTATTTCCGAACATCAAGCAAAGGCGACCTTTGACAGCCTTCGATATGTCCTAACAATATTTCAACACATCAAGAAAAGTCAAAAGATTTGTGTAGTGATGGATGTACTCAAACCTTCAAGCTTGGTCTACTTTTTCCTTGTGTCTTTAAGGTGTTTTCCATCGAGGTGCTCCCTGATAATTGATGCATGATCTGTCTCGTGACCCTGGTAATGACCTTCATACGGTGTTCATGTGATCTCAGGTGTCGCCACCATATCGTTTGTCTTATTAATTCACAAACTTTCAGGGGTTTGTGCAAACACCATGTCCAAGCCATGCAATCATTCCAGAAATGCATTCCGAAGTCATTTTATGCTCTTGAAACACAAGTTGGAAGAGACATTGGTAATAGTTAAATTGACAGCTAAATTCATAGACTCGGAAACGTCACGACTAACCTTCGAGCGTGCCACAACACCAGATGAAGAAGATGATGAAAGGGCATCTGTGGAGAGTTGATGTTGTTGATGTTGTGAAGCATAGCCACCGGGAGCACCCAAATGTGTGGCTGCGTTTGGACCGCCAAAGCCAGGGGAGCTGTTGAACGACCCTCCACCCAGACTTGCACTCTGTGTGGGATAGGGTGAACCAAGGTGAGGAGGTCTGTTTTCTGGGCCCAAATCCACTCCACCGTACGCGGAACCACCAGAGGCGCAGGATGGAGGATAAACACCGGATGATCTTGAATCACGATGATGGTAACCACCACTGGGATGGGGTGGTGGGTTTTGACCGGATGGATGGGAATGTTGACCATAATAGCTGTTGGAGTCTGGGAAGGATCCACTCGATGGAGGGGGGTGGGAAGAAATTTGATGAGGATAACGAGGGTCTGGGAACCCCGGTTGGAATGGCCCTCCTGCTTGTACACCGGGATACATTCCGCTTAGGCCAAGAATTCCACCCATTTGGGAGACAGAGGCAGCGGCAGCAGCAGCCACATAAGCTGATGTTGGGTCACCTCGGAAACCGGAGGCTCCAGGGTAGCCCGGCAAACCCATCATACTAGGGTGATGTAAAGGGTGTTGTGCTGACAGCGGGCCACCCTCTTCAGACAAGTTGTGAAAAAGGTTGTTCCCACTAGGATGAGAGGACATGCTTCCAGGTTGAGAAGCCCCGGCATTCATCGCGCCGGACGACATGCTGGTGGGAATTGGCCCACTTGCTGGCTGAGGACTATTCCCAGACCCTGTTGACCCGGCTGAGTCACGATCCTCAATGACCAAGTCAATCGGCATTTTACCCCGGAGGCAAGTGATATAACGTGAGCAAAAGTTATCACAGAGTTCATGGACCTATAAAAGGAAGCAAACACACGAACAAAATCAATAGTACAGATGCGAATGAATGATACTAGCCGGAAGAAATGGAAAATTAAATCAACGCTCAGTGAGTGAAGCGATGAGACATGCTCCATCAAAAGACCCTTTGCCAACCTCTTCTCAAAAAAGCAGCAACGCACATCGTGCTGTCCAGATGCCATTTATCTGTGGACTTTTCAGACTACATTAATCGAAAATACTGGATCTGTGCACATGTGTGCATTCCGTTCTTTCTCAGCATGGGATTAAGGTGTGGTTCTGAATCACATGAGAAGTGCTTGGAGGGATGAGTGTGCAACTGGACTGACTAACTAATATTTTTTGGGAAGCAGCAAACTTGTGGTAGTTGTTCACCCATTACTTCATGTTTCGACGTACCTCAACTCAGATAGTAAGACATTCCAGGGCATACTAAACAAGTGTTTCACCAAGCAGGCCGGTAGAAAACTGTCCTGAAGAAAGTCGAAAGGCCGAACCACGAACCACTACGTAATACGTGTTCAATGTTTTGCCGGATGCGGACAGAGATATAAACCCTATATGGTATGTCTGATTAGTGCTCTGAAAATAAAATAACGCAAAAAATGATCTCGACCCCAAGAACTGTCATCAGTAAAATAACTACGAATGTTGATGCTTTTTTATGATGAGTCACGTGCTCGTTCCACTAGAAAGGTGTGTAGTATCAATCTCATCAGAGGCTTCTTCCCCTCTCTATCAAGACACATAAAGTTTTTGCAAATAGAAAAAAAGGGTTTTGCAATGGGATGTCGTTATTTGTCTACCTATATCGTACACATACTAAGTGGGGATAATTCGGCTATACTAATACGCCTGAATGAGACATGCCATAAAAGCAAGGCAGCTTAACAATGGCTTCATGCACAATTTAAGCAGAAGTGCCACAGTAGAAAGATGGAAAGATGCAACAAGTAATGAAGATGCCGAGAGGTTAAAATAAGAGACGCGCTTCAAGTACCTGGACAGGCATTGTCTCCGGCATTTCGCGGTCCTTATTTATGGCCGAATTACTTTTTTTTCGCACAGCTACCTTCACCCTACAGGGTGGCGGTTGTTGACATTAGTACACGGTCCGTCTACCATTCCATTTAGCTTATCATGCAAAAGATCAACAACGTTTGATGCAGATGGTTCGTAACTTATCACTTGCTATATGATTATGCTGGCATCTGGCACATTTGCCGTTTTGTAGACTGCCTAGTTGCTGTACATGAATCCAATACACTGTGCCTTTGCAGAAGTCTGTGGCCCGTTGAGTTACACTGATCACTTTGCAGCTGACCTCCCAAATCCGTAACTGTGTATGCATTAGTTGGTTCTAGAAAACAGTAAACTGAATGGTGTCTAAACTCCTCCAATGGCTTCAAAACTCAAATAAATTCAAATGAACATGCGTTGGGATAGTAATTTACAGATACCAGCAGCTTTTGCCACACAGACATATGGCCGCACTGGACAACGAGCAGGGAAAACCGTACACATCAAGTCTCTTACTGACTATAGATAACCTAGCTGTGCCTGTGGCTGGCTTCGCAACTGAGATGACCTAGTGTGTGTCCCACCTCCCCCTTCTCCGATTGGTCAGATAACCCTGCCTTGAAACACACAATCTCGGACGCACACGATTTACAGCGTCAGCACAACCTGAGCTCTGAGCAAGAAAAAAAGAACACTAGCACATTCCAAATGGACCCACCTTTTCAATCTCGAGCAAATGAAACCGGAGAACTTGAATCGCTTGGATTATCTGAACAGGAGATGGTGGAGAGAGAAAAAGTGAAAAACATTGGTAAAACGTTGGTTGACTGACACGATTCGAATGGCAAGTCGGCGAAAACGAATCCACGGTCATAACTATCCTGTTACATATTAGGCTGGACTCCGTTTCTCATTGTGGTACGCAAATTAGGCATCACAAATGCCAGATATTGACTTGGTTGAGTTTTGGAAAAACAAAGACGTCGGTTGTGTGATATGAAGAAAACATGTGCTCACTAACAGGTGTATAAGCACATATCCATAAACTCGCACCACGGCCTAATCTATCGGACACCTTCAACAGCTGAGAGGCTAACCAGTATGGTGCATGATAATAAACTTTGGTGATCTACTTAGAGAGTTCAGGGATGATTGGGCGAGGTATACAAAATGTTCTGCTCACTCCGAGCCACGTTATCTGAACAAGCTAACGGAAGCAAACGACACAATTACGGCAGTCCAACATACCAAAGAATCCAGCTCCGGTTCTCCGGTTCGGATGTTTTTTTGCGAGCTCGCCAGCTGGAACAAAAGCGGAGAAATACTGAGGAACAACCATAATATTCGGGAGGTCTGGACCTTCCTCAGATCAGTGGCACGAAGATGGTTCAATTTGACCCTACGGTGCCTTAAACATCTCACATAGAATGCTCCACAGTAGATATAGATAACATTCTATGTGGTGACAGTTCCATGAAAATGGAAAACTCCCCATGTAAACCATGGAAAAAACCAGCTTGATCAGTTTACCAATGCTTTCGTCATGACGATGGATTTAGACATCATGAACACTAAGATTTGTAGGAGACAGGTAATGCTTAATCTCATCCATGATCAGTTTAATTTCTTTTTAGTGTGAGACCTCCGATTAACTATCTACTCCCGTGTGGATTATTTCAGAAGAACAAGGTGTGTGCCCAATTCGGCAACAACAGTAGGGGACCCATCATGGGAATTTATCCTGCAAACAGAAGTTCAGGCTGAAAATCGCAATGCACAACCAGCTTGGCCCTACTACATCTCATCGATGTTGCCCATCTCACGACTATTGAGAAGGATTTGAAACATAAATACCCCTGACTAAAGGCGATAACTCCACCATTCAGTCACCGGCGGCTGGTCAACAGTGGAGTGAAGTTAAACTTATAAGCTATCGCGCCCCCTCGTCCTCTCATGCACAGTTGTTTTCACGTGCACTGGCTCTTCGAGTAACAGTCATTGAAAAGTTCATGTGACCAGTGTAACACTTTCCACATTTTGATCAGAAAATCAAATCGAGTCCAAAAAGAGGTTCGTGGGGTGCACTTCGTCGGTGGTTCCCGATAGAACTGAAAAATTGTTAATTCACCTTTAAGCAAAGGTTGTTTTCGCTGTGCAACCTGAAATACTAAATTCGAAATTCGAAATATTTACTCTCCCCAAAGCAGCGGGTTGGAGTTACGCGTGGGTGTCCATAGACAATCAAGAAAGTTTTCGCCAGTTAGGGTAAGATGAAGTGTTTCATTGATTCCACCGGTAAACATAGTAAACTATGGGCAAAAGACTGGTAACGGAGGCCGTTTGTTTCAGTATTCAGCCACGGGGTTATGCTTTGCCTTCATTCTGGTTTGGATTCGGTCGTCCGATTGACAACGGCGCACTCACGCGTGCATGAATGGATGAACGAACGTGGTTGCGTCGAATTTCAGACAAGATGGTGAAACATGCAAACGGGGTTTGTGATAGAGGGCAAATCAGTGGGGGTTGTCTGCACATCTGCTTGTGAGGCTGCACGTGTATATCGTGACTCCGCTAATTATATAATTAGCCATTGTGGAACAGAACTGTGGCGAATCGAACTGCAACAGAAAACAGACGCGCTGGGAGATGCAACCTACAGAGCTTGTCACAGTGTGACACATAAAGATGCTTGCTGACGTAACACATTCGATGTCACGTTGAACAAGGCGTGCAAAAGGTGGTCCTAATGAATTGGAATTCCGGGGTATTATCCTGTAGATGCCGTACTTCACACGGGCATGCTAACAAAACCGACGGACGTAATTTTCGAATTTGATTTTTTTTCAGTGAGATTGCAACTATGCAATCATTGTGCTCATTCAGAAAGAGGTCACTGACCCAGAAATACCCAGGCACAACGGGTATCCTTCTTTCGCAAGTCTAGAAAGTCGGGTGTGAGAGATCGGTTGCAAGCCCCTTTGGTTGCTCAGCCTCAGATTCAGTTGTTGTCAACCCAGTCACTCTGGCTGGTATATGGGATGGGCATGTAGACAGGCCAAGTCATCCAATCTCGGGGTGTCGATACAGGTGTTGCCGATCGAGGCATACTATTGAATACTGAATAGTTTTTTAATGAATGAAATGGACTTGTTCACAGCTTGACTATACTTGCAATTCAAAACTGACCGTCGATCCCGGACAAACCAAATGGTCGTAACCAGGCCTGCGATGGACAATTGAAATTTCCGGAAACTCTTGTGTGAATGTGAGCGAGTGAATAAATTTATTCCAAACAAACTCTTGTCACCAAACCGCCATCCCCAGTTGTACTTGATACAGTATTCAAAACAGATGTGACCGAGTTTCCGGACCCTGCGATTGTTCCCACCTGCACTTCGGGACACGTGGTATGCTGGTGCCCACAGAAAAGCGCCGGCGGATGGTGTGATGTTTCATAGTTAAAAGTTGGAACCATTTTGTTCCAGGTTACCAAAGTTGTGGCCAAAAGTCGCTTTACTAATGACATCACGGCAACAGTCCTGGCACGAAGCTTTTCAGTTCGCCATACATTCTATTTTGATCTGCTCAGACTGGTCTATGGGAATAGCATAAATTCAGCTCAAATGCTAAGTTGCCCGTAGCTTCAGACAAAGGTCACTGATTGCTAGCAGTTAGAGTGATTCTCCTGTTAGAGAAAACACTCACGCCACTGACCAAAATCATTTCATTGTGCAATGAATTCTTTTCAGTAATGTGAGTAGGATTGTTTCCTCCAATTTTTGGTCGCAACAGACTTGTTACAATTGATTAACTCGCACTTAATCCGCCAGATTGAATGAAGCATAACCCTGCAAAATACAATGCTTCTCTTCTGTTATCGTTAGCATGTGTTGATATTGGATATACCGCCCTTTGGCTGATGGCTACTGATCAGTATCAGTTGTCACTCGTGCGTCTTGTTTGAGTGAGAAGCTATATACCCCCCTCCCAATAATGCAGTTTGTGCTGGCGTATAGAGTTCAGCAAAGTGGGGTAGAGCTGGAATATTGTGCATCTAATAGAGCAGAAAATAATGGTTTATTATGCTTCTAGCGGATTTTTTCTACTGACAGTGTCGGAAAGATATCCATTGCCAATCGATGTTCGGCGGAGCCATGGTACAGTCATTTTCCTTTAGTTGTCGTTGCTGACCGAAACCAATCACCGGTTCTAGAATTGCTTACATTACCATCTGACTAGATGAACAAGGTTGTTACGCTATGCTCAAATGATACTGTTTATGTATGGACTATTCTGTTAGCCAAACTATTAAAAGATCGGCCATAATCGTTTTCTCGTATGAGGACTAATCTCAGTTGTTAAATTAGAGACATCCTTAAGTCAACTTAGATTATGCATGACGTGATTCCTTCCCACAGATGACAAGAAAACGGGCAAGAAACCAAGCGCACAGCTGACTGGGTATCAACTTTCCCACACAAAGTCTACATCGATCCGTCGTTCTGAAGTCTTGCTTTGACGTTGTGCGCTTACCGAACGAACATTGAATATAACCTGATCGAAAAACGTGACTTTCACAACTGCTACGAAGCCAGTCAGAATAAATTCATCGTCCTTATTAATTCTGCTTTACTGTTTTCATGATATTCAGTCACGAAAATAAGTTCCATAGGTTTGCTGTTAGACCACAAAACGGTTTACTCGGTGGTAGATGTGATGTTGGCACCACGTGACTTCAGAAAGAATCGCAACGATTTTACCTATGGCTGTATGGTGATTATGCTGTCACCGAAATCCATCACGTGAAAGTTAGTCACTGAAATCTCATGAAACCAAGTAGAACGAACTGTTCAGGTCATGGGGACAGAATTCTAGTCGACTGCAAAAACTGATTCTAGTGGGTAACAGACCTGAACAGGCGGCCAACTCGCTTTGATCTTAATTCGAACACTGTGGCCTAGTCTGAGGTCTAAACCAAACAACCAATCAATACTCCATAGCCACTGCTGCTGCTCTTTCTGAACTATATAAACGCAAGCACGAAGAGAGGGACTATCCACCCAACAGCGCACTGAAAACGTCTCCTCGAATGGTGACGAAACAGTTGCGAATCAATTGCCAAGCTCAGCGAACAGATCAACAGCCACCTGATCAATTACCTCTTTGGCGAATACGACGATATCCTCGTTGAAGGATTCGGAAGACCAAACGTCCAGTCCGGCACTGGCAGAGTGGTTTGAAGCGCTGGACCCTGTGGCATCTCTTGGTGTACATGTGGCGAGTTCACACTTTTCAAAAATTAAGGCCAGTAGTGGAAAAAGTGGGTGACTGAAAAGGATTTGAGAAATGAAAGTAGAAAATGATATTTTGATTCATAAATCTAATAATAAAATAGTATTTCGCAGAATACATCCACTTGCACACCAATTTGGTTTTAACGGGAAATTCAAACTAATCCAAGGAATCAATAGTTTATGAGCTTCTTCTTCAAACGAATGTGTTTAAAAAAGGCCTTCTCATGTTTCAGTTGGTACTGTATTCGAGATATCGCAGTACAGTTTCTAGACGAATTACAATACTTATAAACTGCTGAGTGTATTTCGCGAGCCCCAAGAGCAAAAGCGGCTGTGGGCTGTGGAAAAGTTTTGAACAACTTTATGAGTTTAAACTAAATAACATGTTTACTAAGTACCATGAGTAACCGGAGCCTGGTAACAAAATGATCGGTGTATTACTTAATGTTGGGCATGGGAGTCTATGTGCATCCCCAATGGGGCAAACGAAGATGTCCATCATATCAGTGCATACATTTACGCTTGCGGCACTCAGTAGAATATTGAAAGATGTCGAACAATCATGGATTATATTCTAATCAACCCAGGTAACTCAGGAAACTCGGGAAACAACCCTGATTGTAGGAAGAACAGCAGTGAACGCATTGTCTACATCAAAATGAACTTCGTTCCCTTGTGATATCGTATGACTCAGCAAGACAAGTCATTACTTTTGCCGTGAATGCGTCAGCCACTGCAACTCGAACATTTCCCATGATTTACTATTCGAGACCTGACTGGCACAGTTACTGAAGACCGAGCATCCCTTAGCCATTTTTGTGCAAGTCCATTGACTTGTTGCTGTCTGCATTTGCTCGAAATCATTGTGTGGAAATTTGCATCATGCACACAGACGCCTGAAAAAAAACAAGCAATCACCTTGTACATACAAACACGAGAGAAGGACGAGCTGTCTTTTGACCTCAGAGTCGTATCCGTTTGTTGCAACTCACCTTGTCATAATTTTGACAAACTGCATTATGCGTTGGATTAATCTGACAGTTCTGCGCGAGTGTCGGTAGACCTCGGTACTATGGCAACGCGGTGCAAAGGAACGTTTGACGGTTGTTTCCGCCCCCCTACTGTCTTCGTCGATGACGGCGAAATCCAGGAAGTCAATACCCAGGAAGCACACTACACTCCTGAATCATTTGAGTCAACGCCTTCACCTTGGCTGTCAGATTGTAAACTCAAATGTCATTCGTTTTAATCAGCAATAGGAAAACTGAAATAATTCCAAAACCTGACTGGCGCCCGAGTGCGTTTGGGCCGAGGTCGTCAGTGAGCATTTACAACTCCTATTGTCCAGCTTGAGTGCTGAAATATTCTTGTATCGCCAGTACAATTCCTGACGCATCGAACATTTGATATCACTTTCTCTGTAACTCGTACCTAGGGATCCGATGGTGCTCGCCTAGGGGTGACGTAATTGTGGGTTCTCAGGTTGTTTCTAAAGTGGACCTGGAACGAAAACCAGTTCACCCATTCATGCAATCCCGTGTGCGATCCCGGACTGGAAAGAGAGTGGTTCCACTCCGACCCAGTTTCATGCTGTGCACTTAAATTCTGTATTTCAAATGCTTGCACTCATTTTCTTCAAATGAAGATACAAAAAATCCAGATAAATTGTATTGTTTTAGAGGGCTGGGGAAGTATTTGAGGAAGACAATCAACGACGAGGCTTTTTTCTTGAAGGAAACTATGCACAAGTAACGGTTTCGCTCGTCATGTAGGCGCGGTCCCCGAGTTTCCGTCAACATTATGTTCAAAATGAGCCCAAATTGTACAAAATTCGCGAGATACCCTCATTTAGACATCAATTTCGCTTTTACGAGAGACTCAACTGTATTCAGCTGATGTTCTTCGTAAACGAGAGAGGGTTGAGAGAGAGAAATTCAGTTGAGATTCAGTTGAGTCTTCCATCATAACCAAATTGCTGTGCAAATCTCCTAAGTTTTGTTTTTATCAATCATGTGCTAAGGAACAACCTACAGAATATAATGTTCTCTATGTTATCGGCTATTACTCGAACAAATGATGCTTCACTGATCAGAATGATATCACATTTTCGTTCAAGTAAACAGACAGGGTGGGCTGTAGCCCGGTTTCTAGTTATTCTGTACACAGTTTGGGGTTGCTTGTTTAAATTCCGACTCTTCAGTTTTCTCTCGTCTTTAAGTAGCGACCAGCTTAAGGGCCCAACAGAAATGAGTCACTTTTGATGGCTGACCTGTCCTAGGAACAACTTTTTAAAGCACGATAGTCGTATTATGACTTTCTCATGAACAGCATGGTGGTCAGTCACGTGTTTTCGAGTATGATGACCTATGTTGAAGGTGACGAAAAGTATCCCTGACAGTGTCCCAATGCAACATTGAGTCTCAACACGAAAGTTTAGTCAGCCTAAGCTAATCAGGATAGCAGGTAGGTGCCTGTTCCGCTGGTTGTTTGTCTGAACCTACTTCGCCATGAATTATCCGAGATATCACAGCTGACTGAGGCATCATTTTGTAAGGTGCACTACCTTTTCGTGAACATTTAGCTAGTTGAATTGAGGTAGCTGGAAGCCCGTTGACAAATACATTATACGGAAACAACTTTCAAAATAATGCGGAAGTCTAGTCACAGCCAATTGTCCAAGGTAGAGGACGACTTCGTTGTTTTCATAAACGAGTATCTAATACCTGTTGTGACACAAACTGGCGAGTAAACTAAGCGGCTATGTATGACTGTCCCATGAATTTGCCCAGAACATGTGTTGATGACGGATGTTATTAACTAGTGAATAAACCCATTCGGCGGCAGTTTCCGTCGACCAGCTATTTACCGGTTAAATGCTGTGATTGTGGCATCCTTATCGCTCTTGGCTACACGCAACAGGCGCATGCGCGGACCCTCAGCTCACTTCTACTGCTTCCAAGAAAAACTACCGGCATAGTTTAATCCGTTAGGATCGCCTTGAATCCAAGCCATTTTGACCTAGACAACACACCAGTATTAGCATCTGTGTCATAGACACTAAGCTACTAAACGTGCAATTCGCCCCCTAGTTTGGTGAACTGTCACAGAACTCGGGGATGTCCGAAGAGTTCCCAGAGCTAATCATTCCACCCGGGTTAAAGTATTCTGTGGGATGGCTGTTGTTTACGTCTGTGCGCACAGGTTTATATATGCACTTAGGCCTATCAGAATCAATTTGGTTTCTGGCATGGTGATTAGAGTGAGTACAGCAACCGCATCGATTAGGGCTCGGTCGTGATTACCGTAACCAATCTCAACAGCCAAAGCCGGGTTTTCTCTAGTTGGATGTGCACTTTACTTCGGATCGGTTTGAATAACTTTCATCCTAAATGCTGACAGGAGAGGAGCTTGACTGCATACCCGTTGAATTCCAGCATAGACACAGCACCGGCGAAAATCAATATATGGGACAGCCAGTTAGATTGTAGTAAATGCATTTTATAATTCGGAGGCTAAAGAAGTTTACTTTTAACACAGTTCCCCACTCAAATCCCGACCATGCTTTGGACTATCTGTACCCATGTCATCAACTGCTTCCATAACAAGACCAATGATTTATGTGCAGTTCAGATAATGTTCTCTTCGCACAGCCCTAATTTCGGATATACACCGGAGAATTTCCTTCATTCAGATTGACTTTCAAGAGCCATGCTATTTATTCGAAGGTAAACATCTCTCAGCAGTCTACCGCACTACACAAGTCCATCAGGTCGGACAAAAAACCCGAATAACAGTATTTCGCTTCGAAGGCTAGTATGATCGTTCAAAACCTCCAGATCTCAGACAACCGGTCATTCGTTTTTTGTTACTACGTGTCAGTTACGCGCCAAACAAAACCACCTGTCATTTGCAGCTGTGATTTCGGTTGCCGAGCTATACTCGATCCCCTAGTTTTTGCGAAATAAACAACGACTGCCACAACTGAATTGATCAGAACCCTAGTGTATCGGGCTACCCGACCACCACAAAAGTCGATTTTCTTGTAGCTAATTGTCACAATACTTGTTTGAACAAGCAGCCAACGTTGTAGTCAACCGGCTTTCACGCTTATCCTAGCTTAGCAACCACTTACAATATGTAGACAGGCTATAGTGCGCGTGCGACAGGTGATCTCATAGCTCCGACACAACATTCCGTCTGTTGGTGGTTGCAGAACAATCGGTTTTCCCTCGAGCTGGCAACTGCTGACATATAGGTAGACGTGGAACGTCGCTGTCCGTCGAAGGCTTATACCCTGTCAAGCACTAACTATCTACTAGCTTAGAAGAACAAATTTGATATTGTCGGTGTGTCTGCATTTGGACTGCTGGCGGTGCATCCACTCCTTTAAAGGTTGGAACGACGCGAGGTTGCATAATCGAATAAACGAGTGTACTTGTTTCATCCGTATCGTCGCAAACGCTAAGCTGGATTCGGTACATCCGACCTAAGTGGCCAGATTTTATATCAGTCAGCTTATCGGCCGGTCACATCATGTACGCGTGCCTGTGGTGTGTGTGCACAGGAAAATTGCAATGCACAGGTAGTGCTTGCCCGTGACAAGGTAAGAATGACGGTTTCGCCGCATACAACACTGACGCAGCTGTCCAAACGGTCACACTAACTGCTGCCGTGGCAGATAAGGCCGCCGAACAGATGCACAAAGGTGTACATATTATCCTTACCAGTGTATGTATGTGTCAATCTGTCCGTATGGTACTAACCCCAATCTCATCACGTTGTTTGTATGTTTCTACCTATCCTAACATGTCTCCCCTTACACCCTTCACCCGGAATCACCATCGCTAGCATGAACGAACGAGGAGACGCCGCCTGTTCCCACCCTCATCCCTAACCCAGTCCTAATTCTCCACTTTACGAAGGCACAAACACAGACAATGTAGAGCAGGCAAAAGGCAATCGATTCTGAAATGATTAATGGGTCTTAAGCCAACGGAACAGAACACAACCCACCGACCGCGCAAACAACACAGATTGTTGGTCCGTTGGCCATGCAACCGAGACGAAAAAGGCAAGCCTACCGACTAAGGTGTGTGTATGTGCATTGTTTTGTGGACACGCCTACAAGAAGAGGGGTGGAGAAGCAGAAGGGTGTAATCTATCTTTTTATATACAGTGGATGATTGAACGGTTAAAATTGGCCCCGCGTGCGCTCACCTGCAGAATGCGCACTCTCAGTGCCTAAGGTACGGAGAATGGGAGATAGCGAATGTGGACTAACGAGGGCGAGTGCTAGGTTCACAAAGCAACCATTGCACGGCTGTTGAACGCATCTAACTGGGGGCGGGTGGAGAGTAGGCCGAGGTGGGAAACAACCGCTTGCGGACTGTTGTTGTTCCGGATATACACAAAGCGGTCGGTCAGTCGGTTCAAAAAAAAAACGACGCGCGCTACAGGTCGTCCGCTCATGACTTTGACAGCCATGATCGATGGGCTTTCAAATACATACAAGAACGTTGCGGTGGATTTGCCCAACAGGCTTGGATACAACTTCGTGTCTTGGGCTGGGCAGCTGTGTGGGGCGGTGTGCATGTACGTAAATGTGCATGTGCCTGCAGCAGCCGTAGACAGCAAAGGTCGCCTACAAAAGCGGACCAAACAGAACGAATGAAGGAACCAGCTAGCTAGCAGGCGCTACAATTTATTTGACCCGCCACTGTTCCCCAAACTCATTCACCCCATCGCTAACCGAGCATCAACACAGGCAATCACAGTTACATCCATTTTGAAGCAGAATCATTTACTCTATCTTATCCTTCTTTTTCATAAGTCCGTCTAGAGAATTTACACTCGCTACCACTGGTGATATTGAGGTTTTCTATGAGGGTCTACATAAAAAACTCCCGTAAACACATGCGCAACGTGAAGCTTAAGAATTCGAAATGAGATACCAAGCTGCGTACATTCTTGGCCTGATCGTTCAGAGCGGCTACACATTCACTGACATCCCATTTCAACTATAATAGTTGTTCTCAGATCCGTGTCGCACGCAGCAATGGTATACCTGCGGGTGAAATGGCTCAGTGGTTAGAGCGCGAACTTACTGACCGGAAGGTCCGTGCTTCCAACCCGACCTCTGCCTCTCGATTTCCCCTGTCTAGGCTTGAGCAACCTGGCAACATCCCGGCCCTCGTGCTTCCTTCTGGTGGCATGGCAGTTAGGCACCGAAAGGGTGCTACGGTTGAACGAATGGTGTACCTAAACGATTATCAAACTGAGTACAAAGGCCCTCTTTGAAGGTCTTTGTTTACGTTCGTTTTTCCAAAGATCGAGGTTCTCTTTAGTGTGTCAGTCCAATATGTTTGTCATTCGATGGAGAGACCGTTCGCAGAGGTGATCACATTGCATTCGTCGGTCCTACGCACGAAAATCGCCTATGCTAACCCTCTTACCCGTGCCTCGTGACTATCAGGGCTGATTATACAGCCTCATGTTTACCGACAAAAGGGCAATATCTTACTCCCGTTGGATCCGCACAATGGACAAGCCCGAGCCATTTGTATCTAGGGGAAAATATGAGTATGCACATCTTGCTTCTTTGGAGTAGTATGAACAACAGGGCATTTACACAAAGAGGTTTGGTGAATGTTTGTTTGTAGTAGTAGGTTTTTCCAAGTTTGCTTCATATTGGCCTCTTATTGGTTCCATTGGTCCAATCAGGTGTTCTTCTCAAAGGGAAACGACTTCACATGCTATTTGTTGTAACAAGACATCTATCGTTCACACTGAAGAACAATCGGGAAAGGCTTTTAGCTGCGACAACACCTATACCTCCGAGGCCATTTCGGCTTCCTATGTGACAGTCAGCCGATGTAGCTAATGGATTCACAAACACGTGGCTGCTTACGCTTGTTCGACATTGCGGTCGGGGCACGCAGCGTGCTGATAAGGTGGCCAATTTCATTGACACAACGATCCTCACTACAACAAACCTATCAGCGTAATCGTTAACCAGCCCAAGAAAAACCGGATAGCACAACCGATGCATTCTTGCGGCTATACTGACTAGAGTCTGTGAGGGTATCATCCAATTTGAATGCAGCTCATTTGTTTCGGTGAGCTTTTTACTCCTGAAACATTCACTGAAACCAAAAATCACCAAGTTTCCTGTTAATCACGATGTTCTCTCAGGGTGATCTGAATAAGAGATAGAAACTACTCAGTAGTGCAAGAGCGTGATTTGGCATACAATCGCCCGCTTGAATTTTTATTCTCTTATCAATTCTACGACATATGCACAAGTGACCCATTGTAACTATCAACCTGCCCACGTTTTTGTTAGAATAACCAGGTAGGGGAGTTGAACCAAAGGCATGGGCCCAAGCGAATTCGAAGCGATTATCTGATCCCCAACCTCTGGCTAACAGGGCTAGTTCTGTATCTGATAAAGTAGGGTATGGACAACAGTGATGCGTCAGTGTGGGGAAAGAGGATCATTTTTTGAAGCTGGAAAAGAAAGGGATTCCTACGGTGTCTTCCGTCGTGAGATGGCGGTGATGTTTCGGATTACTAACATAAACCAGATATGCACAATTTGACAGCACGATTGGTCCTCGGTAGAACTGAATTGACATCAAACAATGTTAGTACATAACTAGCTTGGAAACTACGGCTGGTGGCCAACTTGACCCCATTATATGCTATGGTGATGACATAGGAACACGTGCCAAACCTTGGAACATCACGACTTATGACCACGACCCATATATTATCTACTTGTCATTGCTGTCTGCATATACCCTACATCTGTTACAGTCAAGATCACCGCTCATGTTTGCATAAGTGTCCTTACTTCAAATTCGTGAGATCATTGGTCACAGATATAACAACCATATCACACAAACCCACCTGGTAACGAAAGATAGCTTGCAGGTAAACTGAGAGAGCGTCGATTCGAACATTTTCATTAATCGACCATCCCAAATAGGCCGAAACGGGTGCAGTGGAACTTGGGAAACCAGAAATATCCTACACAAAGCAGCAGTTCCTGTCTCATTACGAAGAGCGTAACACTAATTTTGGGTATGCCTATGTCTTTTCTCCTCCGATGATATTGAACGACTGTGCTGGAATGTCACCACTTAATCAGTTGAGTCACGTCATATGTTCCAACAGGACTGGCGAATGACTAAATGTAAAACGACCGATTCATTGGTAGTACATCAGTCGATACAATTATTCGATAAAGTTGGGAAATCGGAACGCACCTAGTTTGACTATCACCTGGTTCATCTACGTAACCAGTGCGAAGTTTTTGTTATGTGGGTCAAGGACAGACGACATGTTTCAACAAGCATGTTCAAACCTGTAAGAGTCGGTCACTTAACCGTTGACAAATTGAAATATCCGATCAATCCCGTAGCCAAAGTTATCTTCTCGGCGTCACCTATGCATAGATCATCATAGTTTCCGTGTCTGTTTTCGATCCACTAACATCTGACCACCAAAATGAAATTCGGTCTTACTCGTCTATGCCACCAACCTGCACTAAAGCCAACAAAATGCAGTCAAACACTTGGGCATGAACGGATCGCTTAAGCCGTAAACCGGTATAACTCTAATTTCAACCTACAAACTTACTCATATACAGAGGCCCGAGCCTTCACCAGGATGGGGTCAAAACCCAAGTTGTGACCAGCATTCACTGTGGAACTGTTGGTGCAGGGCTGAATATTGACCTGTCTGGAGTTCATTTCAGGTCGGGTAGATGCGCCAGCTACCGCATTGGAATTCGTCGAGTGATGTCGTTGTTGGGAGTGTGACGGCTGTTGTGATACTGGAGTCGAGAATGGAGGGGGATAGTTGGTGGAATGAAATTCTTCGTCTTTTTTAGTAGAAGTTCCGTGGCCATCGGTACTCGAGCTGTGAGCGTGGTTCGTATAGACTTTTAAGCCTTGATTTTCATGTAGCCTTGTTGTACTACACGTTGTGGATCCAGTTTGGACACTACTTCCTGGTGCGATGGTACCAGATGAGGACAAGCTTGTTGGAGCGTTGGAACGCGTGGGGAATACAGTACTGAGGTCTGTATTGGAGGGATCTAGGGGACGATCACCGAGATTATTATTTGAGGAAGGAGCTTCAACAGACGAAGCAGAGGAGCAGGAGGATCGTGAAGATGAAAGCGAGTTAGCGTGACAGCGGGTGAGGGTTTCCTCTGGATCTCCTGAAGATGAAGTGCGAGGGATGAAAGATCCAGCGGATTTGCCTGAAACCGTCCGGCTGGGTGACATTCGCGTCAAAGAAAGGGATTCCGGTGAGCCCTGGAAACATAGTAAAATAAGAAATCAGTAAGTCAGCTACCTAAAAAGTAACTTCGATACCAAGTAACTTCACATAAGTGGTCATGGTATTCCCCAGATATAAACGTTGAAGTGCGGTCGGATTTTAAGGGTTAGTTTCCCATACACCCAATAAATAAGCCCCAAGTAAAGACGAAGGATCCCATATGACTGATGTTTTGGGGATTCGACCACATCTTTACGATAAATAAATCACTTGAACTGTTAAAAATGTTATACACGATTCAGATTAGAGGACCGGAATCCGAAAACTCGCCGATCCTGGCTAGACAAGCAATTTATCCTTTTTAGACCACATAGTTGCCCTTTTACTTCTCAGTTTTTCTGGAGAGCTTCTGCTTTCAACAGAATGATGTTCGGAGGTGTTGTTGACTGACGGTGATGATGATGATGGTGCGTATGCAAGAGCTTAAATCTTCCGTATGAAGGCGTTCTCTGTTCATGATCTGAGGTACTTTATACGACAGTGGACGAAGCTCGATTTGACCGGACCGAATTGGGGGACACGGTACATCACGGAGGAAGAAGCACTTTGGGCTTATTTGTTTAGAACTATCTGATATCGGTGACGCATCAGAGGATTCTTCAGTTGCACGGGAGGTTGGGTGCTCACGCAGAAGTTTCATATCATCACACTTTTCGCATCGTTTAAAATAATGTATTATCGTTAAGCTATTTGGGCCAATAAACCACACTTAGTTTGTTTGCTAACCTGCCCACCAATTCTATTGCCAAGACAGCCCACGATCGATGAAATCAGTTCTCTCCATTAATCCAACGAACGGTTTGTATTCCTTTTTTTGTGTCCCGGCTTTGGCTTGTTTCCTCACGCTTGTCATAGCCAATTCGTTCGATTAGCTCTTTATTAGTCAGATGGTAGTAAATCAACCAGTGTGACCCCCACCTGTCAAGCACCATTAAATCACATTAGAATCCCGTTCGCTCACTCGCTCGCTGGCTCTGTCGGCCGCTCGCTCATCGTGTGTTCTCTCCACAGTCCTCTCTGTATCCCGTACGCTCGTGTCGACTAAAAGGCAGACGCGCTGCGCGAACATAGCGCACACATCAACGGACGAACATATCTATGCAAACACGTACGAACGGTGTCAGGATTGAAACGCAAAGCCGGCGGTCGGTGATTGCACACTGGGCACAGTGAATATTCAGGTGTCAGTCTCGCTGGATAGAGAGGCGTTCCTTATTTCAAGGTTCTGGAGATTTCCCGCATGGTTGTTGTCCGTTGTCCCAGAGCATCCTACTGAGGTCGCTCCTCAATGTGACTTTTTACTATCACAGTAGGTTTTCATACGCCAGTTCACAATACGATCACAAGTATTTTGTCATATCCAGAGGTACACTTGGATACAGATATGCAAGTGTGCGTCCTTTGTTTGGAGGCAAATTGCTTCCCATTTCATACACGTCATCTGACCTAGTGATAAAAATAGTACACAAATCGCAAGTCGCGAAAACACATGATAAAACAACTGAAAACCAACATGGGTTGTGAGGAGGTGACATAGAGCATAATCGGGTTTGTATCAGCCCAGCAACCAGCGATTTTCTGTTGTTTTCTCTCCCTGATTCTCGAATGTCCGCTACATTCACTAGCGTATCCGTTTACGTGGTAACCCAGTGACCAGTCTAACAGAGTTTAGAAGTAGGAACTCCAAAAAATGTAGGTCACTGATTTCAGATCGGTCTTGTTTCGAGAAACCCGAATTATTTTAGTGGATTACGCTATTCCTCCCTTTCCTTTCGTCAAATATCTTAGCTCTTTTACGGAAACAGAGAAATTCTAAAATTAATAAAAAAATTGAAAATCATGAGATTCAGTTCTCAATGAGAGTACCTGTTGGGTTGTCTAGAAGTAATGCACTACGCATAAGGTTGGTTAAACGTTTTCGGCAGCACACAACCCGCTACGCCTTTCTTGCGGCTCATCAGGTAGGCAAAGTTCCCGAGTTTCAGTCAACTTTATGTTGTACTTGAACCCAAATTGGATGGAATTCGCCAAATACTTTTAGTTGTATACTAGTTTGGTTTCAACCAAATGAGTGTGACGAAGAGCGGGCGCACTGGGCAGGTCGGAGGTATGTGGCTCAACCCCAGGTGTGTCTTCCTTCTCAAGCCTTATGGCCGGTAGATTAACAGTCTGCTGCTCAGGCTCACTAAATCGGACACAAAGTTGTTAGTAGTGCGACTCTACAGTGAGCGAAGTAATGGCTTACAGAAACCGGCTACATTTTGGTCGTAATCCCTTGGTACGAAGAATGTTGATTCATATTGGTGACGTAAAACCAAAAAGATGCCCAACTTTACTGCTTGTGCTCCAACGAAGAAGGAACAGATATTTCGTCGAACCTGCCTAGCTACACACGGATGGTTTTCCTCGATTGTTGATGAAGCGTTTGCAAGCTGAGTAAACGAAAGACATGACCGAATTAGAAAACAAGCCTTCGGAACATCACTTGTTGTATCAAACTGGGAGGTCAAACGCAAGGAGAAGTTCACCGCATTAGTTCTGTACAACTGAACCGACGGGTGTGTTAAAAATTTGGTTTGGGTTTCCATCAACACACTAACAAGGGAAACAGCATAAAACTGGCTAGTATTCCATGGATGGGTTAATCTTTCAGTGTAGCGAACAAATGTGTTGCAAACAAATGTGGTTTCAATTAGAACATAAGGTTGACGGAAACTCGGGGACTGAGCCTACCTGATGAGCCCCAAGAAGGGCGAAATCGGTCATGGGCTGTCGAAGAATTTTCAGCAACCTTATGAGTAGTGTATTACGTCTTTCAGTGTAGTGTTTTCGTTGAGAAGAGTGAGGTTTATCCGGCCAAGTTTTAATGTCAGGTTTACAACAAAATCATAATCAACCCTTAATTTTGAGCTATATACTGTTATACATACTGTTATATACTGTTCGTGGCACCTATTGCCTGTGTAATGAAGAAAGAATGAGCCACATCAATTGCGGAATTTGGCAGTTTGTGAAAGCAGTTCATACTGTGTCGTTTCGCTGGTGATAAAATCATCCATTGGAGGACTTTAGTGAGTCTCCCCTATAGGGACAAGAAATCTTGTATAAATCTGAGAGGATGGCTCATCTTCGGAAGGGTCCCTCATTCGGATGCGTTTTACGGCAGTACTATATGGTGAAAGGATTGATTCACGCTGGTAGTCGGGACTGAAGGGTGGTCGAAAACAGACTACCCTTTTCCGACTGAGGGGATATTTCTATAACGACTCTACTCATACAACACAAAGCTTACGGTCAATAGAGTACGGGCAAGAGAAGAATGAGTACTATAATGATCATCAGATCGTAGTTGATTGGAAATACTTCATGAATAAGATGGTAATAATAATAATAATAATAATCGTTCAGCTGTGGCGCGTTTTAGGTGTCTACCTGCCATGATACCCGGAGGAAGCACGAAGGCTGGGATGCTACCAGGTCGCCCAAGCCTAGACAGGAGCAGTCGAGATGCAGAGGTGGGAGTCGAATCACGGACCTTCCAGTCAGTAAGTTCGCGCTTTAGGTAGTGAGCCGTCTCGAGCCCTCATGAATAAGAAGTCCACTGTGCACGTTGACAGAAAAGCTTAAAGCACTTTGGAGTGCATGCTCTTGTCCCGTCAAACTGTTATGCATCTAGTCTGTAACATGTCAGTTAACCTAGCTATTTGCGACCAGTCAAGCCTTCGGCACTCTTGATAACTGAGGAGCAGAAATTGATTTTTCTCATCATCTGTGGATACCTTACGAGACCTTCACAGAACCCTTGGTCTCTCATATTTCTACACACAGAAGTTCTGAGTGTTGTCTACTCTATGATTAGTCTGTTGCAACAGATATGCTAATCTTCTTCGTTTTCGTCTGAATCAGCTGTTGACTTCATTCAGATAATCAGTTGACTGAAGGTGAATAGTTGTGATATTCTACCTAAATAATCAAACTGGTGGACCATGCAACAGCAGTTACTTGATCATCTGAAAAAAGCCACTAGTTGGTTTACACCGAATTTCACGCCTAACCAAAATTCTCTAGCTGCGCATACAGGTGGGTGGACGCGTCGCCTGGATGGCGAAAGCGTAAACATGTCAACCGAAAGATCATTTGCTCCTTCTGCCCACGTGATAAGTGTTAATATGTATGGAAGCATTCGTTTCGTAGAATTTTCAGAAGCATACCACATCGTCTCCCGTATTTTCAATAGAAGTTGAAGGGACTCCTCGAAACGGTTTGCACTAAAATGGGTGACTCATTTCACATTTACCGTATCAGTTGTCACGATTTCGCAGTTGAGGTGTGACAGTCACAAGACATGACGGATATTAATTGGCTCGTCAGTACTTTTAGAAATTAACAAATTCGCAAACTAAGAGCTTCTTACACCATCACAGTATGAAGTTATTTTATACTCATGGACTACACACAGTGGTAAACTGATCTGATTTTACCGGGAGACTCAACTGAACCCCAGCTGTATATAGTATTCTGTAACTGGATGGTCTGCACAAAGTCGGCCTCATCTTTCAGTTGGTACCACGTTCGAGATTACGCAGTATATATTCTCGAAGACGGAAATCTGCTCGTAAGGTTGTTGAACGCTCTTCGATAGCCCACCACTGATTATCGGGACATTCAGTTAAAGAATAGCATGAACGGAAATTTCAGGAGTCCCCCATTAAAACCAAATTAGTTAGCAAATTAGCATATTTCGAGAGTTACTTACAACTTGGGTTCAAGAGGAACATAAGATTGACGGAAACTCGGGGACTGCACCTACCTGATGGGCCGCAAGAGTAGATGAAACTGTTTGTGGAGTGTTGAAGAACTTTCAACAACCTAATGAGTAATGTGTTCTCTTTATGCTTTTGTACACGAAACTATATGATATGCGAAACCTATGCAAGGAAACCCATAGCTCGGGTACGAAATACTTTTGTCTACAATCCTGCAGAACGTAACTTTATGGCTTTGGATGGTCTTATGTTTGTCTACTAACGAAGCGTCTTTCTGAAGTATCTGACTGCTTTAGTGGCTGACACATGCCACCAAAGATATTCATTCCATATATGGTGAGACACGAAGTCGCATGGGTTCTAAACGATAGAGGGGTCCAGCACGCACTGGTGTCCCAATGGTCCTCAGTTTCAGGTTACCTCTAACTTTCCATTGTTTCCGTATCTCACTATCTCACTTCTTCTGCCCATGTTGAGTTACGTGGCAGCTGTGTGCCAACGATTTAATTTCAAGGCTAAAAGAGACATGAAAATGGCTTTGTGAGGACGTCTATTTCTCCATGTATAAGTTAACGCCCTTGTTGACAAGCCTTGGCAATAAATGTGGAGAAAGTGCAGAATGTGTGCGTGTGTGTGTGTGTGTGTGTGTGTGTGTGTGTGTGTGTGTGTGCAGAGCATTGATGACACCTAAGTACCTAATCGAAGGAGGGTGCAACAATCAGAAAACACTGTGATCCGTTTCAACATGAATATATATTCCGTATACGATTTCCTTTTAAGTCATCCGGGAAGACAGCCGTCAAACTGCATATGCAATCGGCCTCAAATTTAAGACAAACTCTGCATGTTAGGTTACACTTTCTCGGGATCTAATACAAACCAGACTGGAATAATAAATCGAGTAGCTGTGTTGTCTCTTGTCCGCCAGCCTAAAGGTTCTGTTGGATAGGAAATCAGTAAAATGACTGGACAAACACGCAGCCGTGGTATACTCTTGTTTTGTGTGTCGGTAAAGTGATAGGCGTAGAAAAGTAAGACCATAGTCTACAGGAGTGGCCTACAACATAATGAGATGTCGAAGGTGGCCGATATTTATAAAACGCTTTTCTGTCTAAACCGAGCAAGCCGTCCATCCATAGCACCTGATTTGGTATACGGTGAATTAGAGAAGTTAACGTTTTAGAATTTGACTTTTGCTTCAATAGGACCGTACAGACGGAAATCTGACAGGGCGAGTCACTTACTTAAACTGTTTTAAACTATAGTATAGACGTAACACACTACTCATAAGGCTGCTGAAAACTCTTCGACAGCCCACGACCGGTTTCGCCCTTCTTGGGTCTGAGCATGTAGAGCATCACAAACGAAAGGTTCAGCTGGGTTACAACTGAGTTTACCGTGAGAACGGAATTGGTACGCAGATGAGTGTACTTTTTCGAAGTTTAAATTTAAAAAGAAAACACACCTTAGTACTGTACTAGCAATTTAATTTCATCAAGAACTTATGTGGGGAAATATCGCAATACCATATTTTTCCACTCCTGAACCACATCTGGGGCACAAACAAATAGATGTACGGCTGATCTTCGTGGATGAATAGAACTAGTCATAGCTAAGCTGACTGTCATGCTGCACAACATACCACAGATTACCGATGCATAGTTATGTGGGAATATGCGGGAAAACTTATTGTTCAGAGGTGCTATTGTTCAATGTTATGTCGTCATACGAAGGCTACTAGATGGTATGTGTGTGTTCGGTTGCTGATCTAATTCCTTTGGCTTTATATCAGATAGACTGGCTCAGATGCACTAGCTCAGATACGCCTCTAGGACGCCACTGTAAGTATGCATAGGTACAGAGGAACACATTTGCGCTGAATTCCAGCCAGTCTACAAGGTTAGGTCCTCAAAGAGAGATCTCCCCGACCCAGCAAGAGGTCCTCCAGAGCAGAACCATCCCTATGAACAACAAAGTACCCCATTTCTCCGTGACAGTATCTTTTGTTTTAGGTTATTACATAATACACATACCTCAGATTAAGTAACAAACGATCAGTTATCGATATTATAATCTGTTATTGCTCACTGTAGAATTTGGTGGTGATGAATACGAACACCCTCTAAACAAGGTCTCCATGAGGGATCCTCTCCCAAGACCACTCCGTCTAGGACCACGTAAAATGTCAATTTCTCTGAGGCGCTTTCTGGCATCGCTGTACAGCGATATCAGGTTATACAGCGGGAACGTTTCGAAAAACCGTGTCCTCCATACCGCTGTACATAGCGTGTCATCATTACCTATTGTCCACAGGCATTCAGATAAAAGGGTTGCTCCATTTTTGATCTGCGAGGGGCCTAGAAAGCCAGTGTCCTGTTATTCACCCACGGCAAAGCAAATACTATATCTTCTGTCCTTTTTCTGATGACAAGAATGAAGCAGTTTGGGTAGGTTTCAAGCAAGTTTCATGTACACTGTCATTCGTGAAGTGGATTGTACATGAAATGAAAGAAAGGCCATTCCTTATATTCTGTTAGTTCTCCACATGTTTTCGCCTCGTTCACTTTCAACATTTGCTCAAGGCTAACAGGCTGTTTTCCTTTAATGCTTTCTATCGCAGTGGTGAGTGGCGCAGAAATTCGAAATATTCGACGTTAGTCCATTTTACTGATACTGTTACAGAAACAATCGATGTTTACTTGACTCGGTTCATGACACAACTATATCCTCCTAGTTAGATGGACTTTTTGAGCCAGAAAATGTAGAAAGAGGAATACCGCATGTCTATTTTATGACAGAGGTGTGTCAACAACCGTAACACACCATGTCTGCGAATGACTCGCGAGGACTCGACGCAATTTTCACCAGGTTATCATTGGTTCAGTTTGTTTCACTGGGGTATATCATCTACCCCACTGAGGCACAGTTGTTCGGGGGTGGGGTGCGCTGGGGTAGAGAGTGTCATTCATCTCTCAAGGAAATTGAGAACTGAGATGTTTGGCAAGCTTCCTTCGAATAAGTTATCTTCAGCGTTATTCCCAAGCCATGTAACTGATGCCTCGCCATGGATACAACTAACCCACTATCTCCACTTTAGTCCCGGGTAAAACATCTTTAGTGCTCTTAATATTTTCAGAACGGGTAGTTTCAATTGTCCAAAGGCGGATCAAAGTATCTGCCTCACAAGTCAAGGGATATCAGATGAACACCTTACCATTCTGGACTGAACACACTATTCAGAAAGTTGTCGGCAGCCCATCACCAGTTCCGTAGTTCTTGGGACTCATCAAGTAGACATAACCCTCGAGTATCCCGACATTCCACTTGAACACCGACTTGTGGGCAACCGGTGAAATGGTTGTAACAGTATTTAACTAAGATTTCACCACATATGTGGAAACTATCACTAATCCTGGGTGAACAGCTAAGATTGGTTTGACAGTCCCAAGACTTCACAGCTGTGCCGTTGACACAAATGCATGTTGTAGCTACCCTGGGTGGTTGGCTTGGATACAAAAAACTCTAGATGGTTTCGACCGACGGGTGACCAAATAAAGGATATATCGTAACCTCCAGTCTTGGGTCATCCGGAACTCGTTCGCGCACTTGGTTGTCGTTAGCTCTAGCCAGTCACAATTTAGGTAAGGTAAGGCTTTTAGCTGTGAAATCCTACTGTCAAAAAAAATTAAACTGTTATCTTCATTTTGCAACCAAACTTTCTAGGCGAAAGTTATCAAGCTGGGTAGGAAGCTCATTTTCAGGCATAAATTTGAGTGGAGCTGGACAGAGAAAGTTCCGCTGTGTGTTTGCAGCAGAAGACTAAAACAATCGACTTATACAATCCTTTGCATACCAATTTGGTTTTGTTGGGAGACTCACCTGGAGCCCAGCTGAATCTCTCGTTTATGAGCGTATACACCAAATTTCACGCAACTTGGGTTCAAGTAGGACATAAGATTGACGGAAACTCGGGGACTGTGCCTACCTGATGAGCCCCAAGAAGGGCGAAACCGGTCATGGGATGTCGAAGAATTTTCAGCAACCTTACGAGTAGTGTGAGACCAAACATATTTTTCAGGGGTACGGTGCATAGGATGGCCAGAGGTGGGAGTCGGAATAGAGGACCGGCTGACAGCGAGGCGATGTCAGTCCCTGAAAGATACACGCATTATATACACATTCTCACCAAGTACCTTAGTAGTCCACTCGAATATGACTCGGGAATTGACGATGTTACGGATGAAGGTACACTTGGAGGTGTGGCTCTTCCCGCTACTTCACAGTGACGACAATAAGTTATAGACAGGCAATGGAACTACATTACTAGGGATAACAGAGTTTCTTCAAACAAGCGTGCGTATTCTTCAACATTTGGAGTACAGCAACTGTTAGTTTTTTGTCCGGCCCTGAAGCGAAAACCCTCTGAAAAACGGCCGAACTTTAAGGATGTAGCTTTATTATAATGAGTTTTAGATGAATTACCAGAGACTTCAAATGTCGTAATCATGTCTGATCAGTGGGAGGCGCTCAATCCATCCAAGTAACATTTCTACGTAGCATTTTGATGAAGTTACTCCTAAAGGTTAGTTTAGTTCGTCCATGAATGTCGTCCAGTTAGTTGTATTCACCGGACCGCTCTCAAAGGTACACGCTCCCCGGAACATTGAAACAGCATTGAAAACATACTGCAGTCGAATACATCATGCAGCGGATAAATTAGTTTGCGTAAAGTCGGAAAGTCTACATGGAAGCTATTTAGTTAACCGTTTTTACTTGCTGACCAAGTTCACACTCATCCGAAATGCAAGTCATTTGGTGACTTAAAGTCATTTGATGCAGTGACTTGTTAAGGCCCGAGTCCCATGTGCGGGTTGGATATAGTTTAGTTTGTCGTGCGTTGCAAGCGATTGAAATAAACCGCTTTGTAGGAAGTCTACTGACAGCGTCCGAAATGTACGCCAGGTTTCCCACAACGAGGTTTTTCGAACTTCAAATTTATCTGTACCACCTTAGTGCGTCACATTGAGGAAATTTACAAGTAACACTCAATACGACAGAAACGGTGACTGGTACGAGTAACCAGAAAATGTGCCCTACTGGAACTTGAAGTTAAGGAAACTGGAAGGTTCAAAAGTAACTATAAAAGCGATTGCGGATAAAAGACGCTACAGTTACTTAGAAAATAATCCAGCTATAACACCTTTTCGGTGCCTAACTGCCATGCCACTAGGAGGAAGCACGACGGCCGGGATACTGCCGGGTTGCCCAAGCCTAGACAGGAGAATTGAAGATGCAGGGGTCGGGTTCGAACCACGGACCTTCCAGTCAGTAAATTCGCGCTATCTCGCCCCCAGTTACTTACTCAGAAAATCACACGGAAACTCTAATTTTCTAACCCTCAGGATCTGCAGGACAAAGGCAACATCGAGAAGCAAGGTTCAATAGGATAGACATTCATCTAAACTAGCAGAACAGGTAAAGTTCGCGAGATCCTCATAAAGCCAATCTCCCATCTCTGAATATTTCAGCCCTTCCTCAGCATTTTGACTTTGGAGCGAAGATAAACAAACCTTTTGGACTGGCGTGTATATGCTTATTATTGGGACTTAGGTCTAAAAGGTCCCGTAATCTTGCATGATATTCTAGCCTGCACTTCATAACAGGCAGAATTCAAAGTTCCATCTTCGTAGTATTACTACCTTGAATAGTGTGGATATTAAAGTCAGCCGCATATAGTCCCGTCTTGTTACACTGCTACAGGGCTGTGGTTCTACCTTTACCGCCACTAATTCCACTCCATGCTCGAAATCATTCCATGAATCCCTCAGTTTGCTCTAGCCTACATTATCACGCCAGACTAACATGCCCCGTCATTCCAGTGTGAATGGTACCGGAGATCTTTTGAGAGTGACCATACAGGCTGTGGCATACCGTTGGTCCCCCAAGTTAGTTAGCCGATAGCTCCAGTCGGCAACCCGAACTAGCAGGAAGCAGCCGAGCTTATTCAGCCTTAAAAAAAACTCCGTAATTTCAAGCGGTTTTAAAAGTAGGAACTGCTGACATCTGGACTACTCAAATTGCGTTCTTTTTTCGCTGGAGATAATTTTCTTCCTATTCTTCGTGCCAAAAATGCGTTGGTTCACATATTTCACTACTGTGGATATGAGTTGTGGTTGAACCGAGGCTCTTACCCGTTTTCAGGTGTCCCAAAGCTCTTTTTTAACTTCTACGAGCTAGAATGATTAGCAGGCTATTTCCACTACTCCGAAAACTTCGGTTTCGATACTTCTCATGCACTCTGAACAAAAGTTAGCGTGGAAGCCAGAGGTATTTTAGATCGTTCTAAGGACATTTCGTTCGCTGTTGACCAACTCCCATATCCTTGTTCTTTTTTAGAACGTAGGTAATAATGAACAGTTTGACACTCATGTGGCGAAGAGCGATTCACCCACATATTGTTTCAAATCCTACCTGTGTAGTGAGCAGTGTTCACACGCCACATGTTAACCATAAATCACCAAGTGTCAATCGAATAAGTATCATTCATGATGTGGTGTTTAGATGCGGCGTGGGTGTAGTGTTTCCCCCATTCCGTTAATAACACGAGGTATCCAGATCAGATTCTCGTGTCCAACAGTCACAGCCAAAGACTATATCTTTGGCTATATATCTTTCGATTTACAATGGAACAGTGAATACATTTACAGTCATGCAAGTGACGTGGTTATCATCTTTCCGAATTCGAAGCTACCACTTTGAAAGAGAACCGAAATACTTTACAGAAACAGAGTGGTTTTATTATTATTTCATTCAGTCCATACTGCAATCTTTTCTACCACGGTTTGTCCGGTCGATATAGCAGCTTTGGTTGCAACGGTTTTCGAAGTACTGACACAGCAAGTGGCCATTTCAAACAAATCGATCTCCGACAAGCGTGGCTAGTACAAAGAGGACGTATCCGGTGTTTCACCGGTACTTGAACAGCGGTAGTAAGATACCTGTGATTTTTTTCACCTTAGCGCTATCATGCTAGATGTATATAAACATTGTGAACACACAGGGCGGTGAGATGCTCTTCCATTCGATTGAGACAGTCATGTGCGCGAAAAATGATGCTGCCACTATGAACATGTATAATCGAATTTTAGGACTGACACATGACTGGTTCGTTATCCATTCAAGTTAATTCTGTTAGAAATCGTGCTTTCAAACAAAACACGGTAAGAAACCAGACTGTCCCAGATTAAAGGCTGGCCCCCCAATCAACTATCTATTGCGGAGAACTAGGTTTCACATGAAATTAAAATGTTCATCAAGCTTCGGGTTATGATCAGCTGACTCGTTTGTTTATCGTGCTGCAGGGTAAAGTGAGTGCAGCTCATGATCCAAGCAATTAAAGTGCGGCGTGACAGAACCCAGTTAAGATAGGTCGCAGGCCAAACGAATCTTGCGTTTGTTCAGCTGCGTCAGTCAGTGTTGGCTCCAAAGAAATTTTGTTGGGTCATATCTTGTGTTAAATCCTCAGTGGCTCATTGGGTTCGTCGAATTCATTGTACATCAGTTCTAAGCTTCGCTTGCTCAAGGTGACAAATGATGTACGTAGGGTGATTTTTCACTTACGAGCCCTACTGTCATACCATTTTGATTTTCACTGCCATCACACTGTTCACAAAACAGGCGCTAGGAGTTTCAGTCACCTGCACACAACAAGGTTATATCACAAACCCCAAATCAATTCTGATCACTCGTTTAAATTTTGATAGTTCCATACTGAATTGTAACGACACACACAACGACGAAAGAAAGCTCCAAATTTGAGGAACAGGTTGTGGAGTTATCGCGAGTCGTTTGTACTGCTTAGAAAAAGCGGAACAATCCGCGCGTGACGATTTCGGCGGGAAGATTCGTTATCTATCTGATTCTGATTCACACAAAAATGGCTAGAAAAAATAGCGTTCAGCGCATAGGCGAAGAAGCAGCTCTCGATCATCTATGCGGTGAGCGTCAACCTTGGGTTGGGTATTAAGGTTATCTTTCTTGTGACTGAGTCCCCGACTTGAGCATTCATATTGCCCCCAGAATAACGGTATCTGTAATTCTTCCTGACTGAAGCAAGCGTGACAAGTCTCCACGGAAGCTGTCTATCCCAGCCTCAGACCTGTTATCTGTAGGGGCGTTGCACTGGTCTTAAGTGAGGCTGTCAATCGAACAGTGCAGAGCCGACTTTTTATTGGAATTCAGCCCAGTAAAGCGGACTCTATCCTTAGGCTAAGCACAACTCTCACGTCATAGATACCACGAGTCATCGTATTAAGATCAATAGGAGAGAAAAATGCGAAAAATCTGGGTTCGTCTAGAGCAAACAGAAGGCGAGTCTCGTATGAGTCTCTCGGGGACACAAAATACATTGATCGAAACTGAAGACAAGATCGAATGTTACTTCCAGTTTACGCAGGACCAAGGAGAGGTTTTGGTCGAGGTTCCCCAAGTTGGTACTTTGACCCGCAATCACCCTCCTTCTCACCATCATCGATCCCAATGCATCAGCTTTCACTACTGATACTTGGCCGCTGTACAACTGTAATTCATTTGAGAGTATTATTGTGAATAAAAGAAGGAAATTGGATGGAGAAGGAATATAGTGGTAATCTGTCACAAGTGTTCTGAGTTGCCTGCACATCCAGAAACTCATTCAGACAATCTGGATGGAAGCCGACCACAAGAACGCCTGCAGCACTTCCAGCCATGGACAAAGGGATAACATGGACCCCATCCTGGAAGGCGAGTCGAAAACGACAATACTCAGACTTTTTGTGATCTCTTTCGTACCTGTCAGGTCATTGGTTGGTCGCCTCCCCGCTTACGCCATTCTTGAATGGGCAAGGTAAACAGCTCTCGCTTCGGCATACGCAACAAATGGCCAAACTACCGCACACAGCTTTCCATTAGAGACCTTGTTGCACAACCCAACACTTGTTTAATTGTCTTATTGCGAATTCGTCGACACCAGCCTAAACGAGCTTTAATTCTGAGACAACGGTTGTCGAAGACCTGAAGTTGTCTCATTTCGGCCGGTCGCAGAGACTACTTCTCACAGGAGTACAACACAACAGTCCGTACTATTGCCTGATACACACGTCCCTTGAGATTCAGGGATGTACCACTTTGCCGCCTAACTGGTGCACTGTCATCAGTTACGCCACAGTTGGAGTCTATAAACTGCACAGATACGCAGAGCGATCCACAAACTCGATTGTCTGTCCTTAGATTGTATATGGAGCGTTCAGTGAATTCACTTCTAGAAATATGACCTCACATTTTATGGGTACAGATCCATGCCAAAGGCCGGAACGATTTTGGCCAATTCTTCCAACAATACCTGTGCCCTCATCTCCTCCTCGAAAACGATAAAGGTGTCTGCATAATCTGTACCGACAAAGTTTTCGTCAGCAGCCCGTTTTCCAAAATAGAATTAAATGGATAGGAAAAACGCTGACCGGGGATTCCAACTCCATGTTTAAACAGTTCGAGCGGGAAGCCTTTCACACCAGGAGCTCGGTGGCGCTTGGGAGGAAGTATGCAGTCATAAACCTCCAAGGCCGTATGGAGTTCCATATTTGTCGTCCATGGGACTGGTACAGTTTGAAAAACCGACAGAGTAGCGTCAGGTTGCTAAAACAGTTGTTCTTCAAGGTGATCGACCCAGTGGTTCAGGCGTCCGTCTTTAAGGAAGATGGTGGCGTCCATTTAGCCCTTGATGGTTTCTTTCACAGGCAGTTTTCTGGGACCGGTCGCGCGAATCAACCTAAATAGTCTTCGGGGCATTCCCCGCATTCCTCGCTTCTTCCACTTCCTTAGCCTTCCGTGGCCACTAGACTTCAGGTGAGCACTCGAGTTTCACTTGAGATCCGGTAATTTGTCAGCACGAATTATGTTCAGGGCTTATGCAAACAATTCTCCAAGACTCAAGCAGCTCCTCTATTCTCTCTGGTATTTAGTGCTTGAGTGCAGCCGGTCATGTCACGCTACAGGCGAAACTCCCGGTATTGTGCAAGGATGTGGCGATCTCGTTCCAGTACGAACAGACATCTGACGATGTGGCAGTTTGAAGACCAGAAGATAGTTACGGTAAGTTCTTCTATCTTCAAGATCTGCTAGCCACTTGGATTTTGCTGGGCGAATTGTGTGCCCCATTCAAAGCCCTGAGAAGCAAAGAGTGAAATGTCAAAATCCAAATAGGTGTTCCAAAAGGAGCAGCAATCGGTTATTGATCCGCGCCATTGGTAAGCAATGCTGATGCGATCAGTTTGGGGGTGACTGCCTCGCTATTAAAGGGCACCATATAACCAGAAGATTTCGATTAATTCGGAAGATAGTACGATATACAAGCAGTCTGCAATCAACATACAGCTGAAGCAATCTTTCGCTGTTTTCTGTGAGTACCGAGTCCAATCCAAGTCGGCCACCTAACCAAATCTCAGCTGCGCCAATCTGCTCACATATGAATTCAAATCTCCGGCAACTGCAACGATGCTTGAAATTTTAGCTCGCCGTAACAGGGCAGTCACGGCATCACAAAAGTCGTTTTTGGTGGTATCAGAGCTACAGTCAGTTGGGGAGTAACCTGACATGGTAAACGGACAACAATCAACTTCCAGCTTATGAGGTCTTGTCACGGACGTTGCGAGTGAACCACACAGAGGGGATTATCAATGGGTATTCAGTCAAGTAAGGATCCTTCCGCTCGATGACTGAGAACGATACCGACACCTATACACCCTGTCGCAGCTGCTTCTGGATCGCCAGAAGTCAGCAGTTGGAAGCGAGTGGGGAATGATGGGACAGTTAGCTCAATCACTATGTTTGCACATTGAATTCCTGTTCCCGATACGCAGCACATATCATGTCAAGCCAGTCCAATGTGGGAGTGAGATCAACTTGTTGTCTTGCTTCCTTCAGAATGCGAACTTTAAAGTCAGCAGAGAGACCGGGGGTCTAGGCCTAAATTTTGAGTTCGAGATGTCTACGGTCGTCGGTGCCGGCTAACACACGGATGCCGCGGCCAAGACACACGCAAGACCGGGTTGTCAGTCCTAACGGATGGGACTACAAGGAAGTATTATTACTGAGGTGGGAGAGTGAGAAGAATGAAAGAGAAAGAAGGGAGGGGTCACTCGCAATCCGTTTGCGCCTATCCGCCGTGCTGTATGCAGCAAGAGAACCTGGCTGGTTACAACACGCGATGGCCTATCTGGCAGTATTTCTAGTTATAGGAATTAGGGTTGTATTACCGCGCTGTCTTATTGTCAGGACGCCCAAACTTGAGCAGGAGAACGACTAGGATCCTCAACCATGAGCCTTTGGCTCAAAAGGCTAACCCCAAAACCGATGTTTGGCTTATGCTGTCAGTGCGGTACATTTTGTAAAGAGCAAGTCGCCACACATTTTTCAACTGGCTACCTGGAGGACCAGAAGATGGTCTTCGTCGGACCCCTAACCACTGGCCCACCTAGTACGAAAGACTCTGCAGGTGTCGCATGGACATCTCCAGTTTAGCTTAATGGGTCACGGAGACAAACAAACCGTCTCACTACAGTAAGGTCCAGTCTCTTGGCAACGGACAGTCAAATACAGCGTGTTTCCTGTAGCTGCCTTACTGGAACTGCTGCGCACGGAATCTTCTCCTGAAGTCACTAATTTCTCATGGGGCGGCACCATGACGAGGCGTTCAATCAAGCGCATCGTACTATAAGCATCATGCATCATGTTGTCGCTTAGGCAGTCGTTGTGCTACTAACAAAAAGCTTATAGGTGAGTCCTGTCGTATTAGGACGATATTCGCATACTCCAGTTGCATCATTTTGCTTGGTTTGAAATGCATTGTCACAAGCCCACGCACTCCGCCTTTGGTTCAGGCATTCAAAGCCTTTTGTCAAGCACTGCAAATTGTCCGAAATTTTTGGGTAAATATCCATGCCACAAATGCGTAATTGCACCAAAGGACAGTCGATTCCGTATTATGCGTGCTACTAAACCAAGGTGACGAAAAATGGATACTCCCAAACTGTAAACTTGAAAGGGGCGGGGACGCGTTTTGTTTTCATTGTGAATTATCCGTACCGCATTTTCTGGACCTTGACCCTAACGTGTGAACGAAACGCTTCTCCGACAAACAAGTACGGACTTGCACATCATCGATCGGAAAAAACGTGAAAATCTTTTCAGTTTTCAATGTGCGCGCATCCATCTTCCCAACTTGCGCTTGTAGTGTAGAGACTGGTGGGCCCGACTACTCTGTTGGATAACCGCAGTGGAATATGCAATCACTCCTCAGGATTAGAACAACTTGACAGGAAACTCAAGAAACAGATCAGTGAACATGGGTAACAGTTTAGAGTTTAGGGTTACTGACAGATGACAGGCGCTGCTCTTTCGTTCAAGGTGAACAAGCCAGAATTATTGCCCCAGGGCAGGATAGCGACTCAGATGTAAATTTGACAGTCAGAAGTGTTTGTATCCCTGGTCTGCAATATCTCAGTTATTATCGATAGCTGTGAAATTTTCACCGTATTAGCTGAGACGTGCATTCAGTTAATGGCCACCGAGTACACTGCAATTCAAAGTAGATCATCAAATGCAGAATACCGTGCACGTCGGAACACTCCCGATAACGACCGATTATGGTAGTGCTTATAGGTGAGTGACATTGACAGTCCAGTCCAGTGAGTGCCGGCTTTCCCTACATAGTAGTTTCCTCTTGAGAGACAGGAGCACCAGCTTACCCAATATACATAAATGCTACTAGGCCCCTTAATTCACGCAGGCTACACATTCATGTATAAGCTTCAGAAGATTGTTTATCCGGTCACACGATGTGTCGTCTAAGTAATCGGCTAAGTTTGTCGGTGGGATTTTTAACTAAAACCGGAGCAGTTCGATGCGACAAAGGGACTACTCTTTGGATAATGCTAGTGCAAATCTGGAAAATCCCGCTCAATTTAGATGGGAATTGTGATCAGTTGACCTTCAGGGATGATCAGATTTGTTTGGATAGACATAAACCTTAAAATGGTGGGGTATATCAGGAGTTTGGATGAAAACTGTTACAAGTGGCGTAATTACTTAAAACATTAAGTCTGGACACAAACCAAGCATGAAGGCCATTGTTATTGTTCAGAATCATTTTTAAGAACTGAATTTATCCACGCCAACTAAATTTTAACAAACTGCGTTTTCTACAGTGCTCATCTCGCTTGGTATAGACGCAGTGAGAAGACAAATTACATGCGTCATTTGATTTCCTTCAGGTTTTTTGTGCTTGAATATGGCTTCTGCAACAAATTCGATTATTTGGGTCAGTTTGTTTTTCGGTGCCGGTAAACCGTCCATGGTCGATATTCCAATCACTGTGCACGAAAGGATGGGCATACGAGGAATATTAACTGCTGAACGTGCCATTGCAAAGTTTAGTTTAGAGCGTAAATTTTGTTGGTTGCGATTCTGTTGTTGGCGTTGGATAATGCTTTCCGGGATCCAACTACTACTCTCGACTGCTGGTCTTTCATTTTCTTCCGGTCGTACCTATTTCGTGCAATTTGAGTTCAAGTAGAACATAAGGTTGGGGAAATCTCGGGGTCTGCGCCCATGAGCACCGGGAAGGGCGAAACGGTTTGTGGGCTGTCGAAGAGTTTTCAATAGCTTTATGGCTAGTTTCCTTCGAGAAAATGTACTATGATGTCTCGAATATCGTAGTACATTCAACTGAAGAATATCGTAAACGAGAGATTCAGCTGAGATTCAGTCGAGTCTCCTGTGAAAACTAACTTGGTGTGCAAGTGAGTGTATTTGGCGAGTTCATTCACTGCTTCCTTCGTGGTAAACACTTATACATCTCTCTATATCATCTTGGAGGTGTGGATCATTTTCTCTGGGTCTGTACGGCGAGACTGCCTGTAGTGGTTGCTTTCTCAGTCAAGATATCTAAACCTTACCATTCTAAGCAACACTACGAAAGGCTTTGATAGGTTTAAGGTACGGTGGAATAAAGGCGAAGAAACCTAGGTGATGGAACAATCTTCCTTCTACGGAGTATGTAGTGCACGGATCACTAGGCTGCAGATTTCGAAAACCTACACGCGTAAATAACACTTCGCTGGTATTAGAACTGGTGTATTGTTGTAACTTATCTTGTCAAGACTGGGTGCGTGAAGCTTGCTGAACTTCAGTCGAACCAGCGTGAGCTTTGTGGAGTGCATCTGTTATTAATCCTGACTGGCATCCAAGGTGGTGAGTGTTCAACAACAAACAGACGGACAAACGGCGACGTCACTCTAAAAGCCGAGTTTTATAACCAATAGGGTTCAGAATCCTCTAGTATGGAAGTATATGCCCACTAGAATGTAGCGCGGATTGAGACAGTCATGGTGACATCTTCAACCTAGCATCAGAATGGTGCTTGTTTTCAGATACTTGTAGCTGAACAAACAAATTGGCCGATTTTTGTTAAAGGAGCTTATCTACCAATTGTTGATGCGGTCACGAAGTCTCTTACAAATCGGAAAACGGCTAATCGCATTTCGGCTTCATCAATCTCCGAAATGGCTCGGACATCAATTAGGCAGCAGTTCCATTTGGAGGGCGTTTTATTGCGAAATAATTATTAGTTGGTCGCTTATTTTGGAAGTGGCTCACGGAAGGGTCAAGATTCTGACTGTGAAATGGTCACTAGGAAATTTTTATTCCGGGTGTCTCTCTTGTCCATATGTCAACATGTTTTGATAACTTACACCGGGCCATGTTCACTGATAAATCCAGACCGTTAGGATCGACGCAACCTGTGTGCACAACACGCACACCACCGTATGCATACACACGCCTTGACCTTTCCCGTCGAACGACAACATACAACTGGTTGTTTAGGCAGTTTGGCTGGACTGACAAGTATGTTGTTAGGTGATCCAAAGGCGATGGATTTTAATATATGTTCTACTTCGCACAGACGTAGACAAAATGGAACAACCAGTGACAAACGGGGGGTAGAAGGTAGCGTTTGAGCAGACAGTTCACTACGCAGCTGTCTCATAGTCGTTGCTAAATGCCACCTGTCGAAGTTGGGCTTGTACAGCTTTAAGTTTATCGGATAAGCTCAGGGAAAACGGGGTACGCAATAATTCGAACCCCTGAATAGACGGTGCGTCGAATGTGAAGGCCTCTGCGGTACCAAGCGAGCTCATTAGTAAAACTCCTGCGGAACATTTTTAGCTGTCCCGTCAAGTCGTGTACCCAAAAATTACGGACCCCTGGCTTCTCATAGCCGGTAGTAGTAGTCGGTCGCATTAGCTACGACAGCCGGAAAAGGTTACAGGTATCAGTGAACGATAGCTTGTTATCAAGGCCTGGTTTACCGAAGAATTTAATGTAAAGAAAGCTTTCTTCAGTAAAGCTCGTGTTAGCATTGATTCACACAATACGATATACACATCTCCTTTCTGCTTGGTCGTTTCCGATTTAAAAACTACAGACGTGTAGGAATGAAGTACGTTTAATAAAAGCACGTCAGACAGCTTTTGATAATCTCCATCAGTGAACACGAACCACCCGTCTAGTAGTGGCAGCTAGCCAAGTGAGCCCTCGCCAAAAACTACGCGCGAGCTTGTCTGATCTAACTGAAAAAGTTCATAGAAACTTGACCGGGCCCAACCGACCCAGAGAAATGAGACTGAAGGTTGACAACATCAATGGGATACCGACGGATTTGCTGAGGTACTAAAGTACCATAGGACTAAGTAAGGACTTATGTACCCGAATCCTTATTGCTTTCACAAGACCAGGAAGAGATAACCAGCAGAAGCCGGATAAAAATTGAAGTGGTATTCTGAAGAAGCGTGGAATGAAGCTCTCAAGCTTGTCGGCGGCATCTGGATCTACTGTTCGAGCCAACACGAGTAAATTTCCTCGTATCACGGACTGCACTCTGTTCTATGACCCTCACCACATTGTACCAAAAATAATCAAAACTTTGCTTTGGTGTGGTTATTCTTCGTCACCAGCTATCACAAACCAGATCTTGGCGTGGCATTCAGTGAAAATCCTTCCCAGAGAAGGCTACTTTCGCCTGGAAGTTCAAGAAGGTTTAGTTCAAGAAAGCTGGGAGATGAAGTGGAATGGCAGCCTTTTTCAGAAAATAGCTAACAAATGTTGACATGAAATGAATGCCCATTTCCTGATACTTCTGATGTAACGGACCTTGGTCACTCTCCTTTACGAACAGTGTCAATCGGCTACGCTAGTGAGTATCCATCAGTTAGGTGGTTTGTGGAGCGATTGATCCACATGTCCTGCCACCTAATTTAGGCTACCCTTCGTTCAGTGAAATTTGTTCACTAGATCAAGCCAATTTCGTTCATGTGACTCATTGAAGTTATATGCAATCTATCATAAACCAAGTGGTTCTCTTTTAACGTTCCACTTAAATCGGGTCACAGCAGTGCTTAAGGCAGTTTTTTTTAACCGGAATTTAAGTTGTCTGATTTCTCTGTGCCCACTTGACAAGTTTTAGTGCGGATGACAGTGTTTCTTTATTCGACCAGTTGTTCACTGAAACAGAGTGTCATGATACCAAACTGCGAAGAGAGTTTCACATATTCCACTGACATCTCAACAACAGTCTAGGTTTAGGGTTCTGTAGAACTGAGGATGAATACACTGAGGAAACGACAAAGAGGCTTTTACAACCATCAGTGAACCGCAACCTTGAAAATACTAGTCTACTGGCCTGATGAATAAGCATTGGTTCAGTTCCCCACCTAGCATAGATACTTATCTCTATGACCTCGTCTGTGGCTCAGTTTCATATGATAAAGGGATGAACAGATTCCACTCTAGGAAGGATGTGTGTGAGCTGACGGTAGGTCAGACTTGATGCACTTATCTTGAGGATAATCAAATTGGTCACACTACTCAATGCACGCAATATCACAGATATTCTCACTATCCATGTGTGACCCCTTTCATTCACCGAACCAACGTTGAGTTATCAATGATAACTGCACACCGATAAGATGGTGACGAAAATGAACCAAGACACAAGACAAAGATTAGTGACCATCTTGTCACTGGCCAAAAAACTCAGTACGAGTTTCATCACCCAGTCATTGCTGTGCCTTGTTGTCTCAAAAGCTAGCCTGTTTTCGGAAAAGTTTGGTAACAATCGGTAGATTTATTTCTGGGCAACGTTTCGCTTTTGACACAAAAGCTTCGTCAGGCCAAGTGACTAGGTTACGAGGTTGGTCGAGATTTAAGGCGGAAGGAGAATCAATCATCTAAGTCAAGCTAAATCTCTGTTGGGTGTCGGCCGAAGCTTTTGTGTCAAAAGCGAAACGTTGTCCAGCAATAAATCTACCGATTGTTACCAAACTTTTCCGAAAACGATGATTACTCAATCGGTTTCATGCGTTTTTCACCTGGTTGAACTAGCCTGTTTTCATTCAAATGTCAATAATTTTTTGTACAATAATTGGTTAGATCCTTCCAGATTTCATCTGTGTTTGTCGAGGCTCAGATATGACCTTTATCTTCTGTCCTTAGAACGGAACCGGCCAGACTGAGGACCGATGATCAGCTGAACAGGTAAACTGCTAAGGTTCGTCAAATCCATTAAATGATCCTCAGCTGTTCAACTATCGCTCTTCTAAAGCTCATGTGGTACGGCTGCGCGGGGATTCGCATACAGCTGTCCACTTAGACCAGATATGGAAAGTCCAAAGCTCTTTCGGAAGTAAATAAAGTTATAGTGTTTATCAAGCATGGAGATCGCCATGCCAAAGAGAGTTTGATATCAGGGAATCTTAGATAAACTTCACAGGAATGAACATATGGTAGTGAACGAAAAGCCAAACATTTTAGAGCAACAGACTTCGTTAGATATCATTGGACCTTTTATATCGAGTATGTCATCATAGCTGTGGCCAAAAATTAACGATAGAAGACTAACATCTATTGCAGAGGTAGAAAGCATGCTCACCTATGAAGATGATGTGTTTAGTTCGAGTGGAAGAGTTCTAATCACAACAAAACGTACACTCTGTTTAACTACCATCGATGCTAGACTTGCGGCTTTCAAACCAACCTAGACTGCCTTTGCGTACCGTACCATACAACTGCCCTGCGCAATAAACGAGTATCCGCTTATTCAGTCTGAGTCCTGTAAAGAGTAGCGCGCATACCTTTTTAGATCAGTAATGAGTGTGCATGCGTTCGGGTACGTTCAGCTAAACGCGCAAAACTCCTTGAGCATAAATCATTCCCAAATTTGACGCGCATCCACACACACACACACACACACACATACACACACATACACACGTCCCATTTTGCTCTGCGTGATAACCAAATATCGCACGGATCAATCGCAAGCTATTTCCTAATCCTTTGCTATTTTTTAAAAAAATAGTGTGATGTGCGTAAACAGAGTTGAGCTGAAAACGCATACACTTCTCTTTGTTTGTAAGCCAGTTTGTGACGTAATTCACGAGAACTGCGAACTGCGCTGCTGCAGCTAGAGCTGTCTGGCAGATGAGAATACTAACAGAGTGCTTCTGTTGAACGCATAGGTAATTGAACTGAGGAACCTTTCAAAGTTCAGCTAGCTTGGAGCCACTTCATGGAGGAAATTGACCTGTTCTAACGACTTCTGTAGTTATGTATCGAGAGTAGTCGGCAAAAGGAAATTTCGAAGACAACTTCGCCAGATACTTTCATTTGTATACGAATGTGATTCTGACGGGAGAATCCAGCCAAATCCCGCCTTTTTGATGATCTTCTTCGAAGACAACTGTTTGACAAATAAACTCTATACGAATGAGCAATTTTTCCACTCTTTCGAGCGGGCCAAAGTTTTGTGACATGACAGTGGCCTAGTCGGCAAGATTATGTCGCCTCGATTTACTGCTTTCAAACCTAATAAGATAACAGCCCACATTAAAATCTACGACCGTGTAGTCTTCTAGGATTTACTATAACACCTGTAAAGGCCTCCTACGTTAGAACCTATGACAAAAAGCGAAATCCTTCGGAACGGAATGATGAGGGACGATCCACATTCTAATGTGTTAGACTTTACCAAACTGAATATGTCAAACAACTGTAGATGGTAAAAATTACTCATTTATCTGTAAACATGTCTTCTTCCTCGAAAAGACGTAACCTTCTTCCAAAACTTAACAAACTTTCGAGGTATACTCACAGAAGCAAGACCACAATACTGACTCCCTGAAATCTCCTTTTTAACAGGGTGACGTAATTTTACTGGTTGAAAATCAGGATGCAAATTTGCTTGTTTTCGCCCCTCACCATCCAATTCCGTCATTTGCGTTTTTCGATACCATACTTTCCAATGGAAAGTACCGTCACTTCATTCACCTCGCGGATGTACGAACTCCAGCCACTAAACACGTTGGTTTTATGATCAAAGCCAAAAATGCGTCCGAACCAGGAACTGAATCACAACAGCTTTGGCTCCCAAACCTCCCTGATGTGGATCGATTTAGCTGAGCTATAAGTGAAGAAAACTTCAGAGTTGCTGGATGCTTGCTCTTGCGTGAGGTAACAACAGGCCATCAAACAGAGAGAAACAGCCTACTCACTGCTAGTTAAGACCTCATAAGTGAGATAGTTCAAGTAGACTGGATACATACGCTTGCTGCCACTACTTTCAAGGGATTCCAGAAACCTGGGCAAAACGTCGTAGATACGAGGAGCAATGGAGGCGGTTCCACTTTAGTTATATAAAGATCATGTGATACAAATAAAGCCGGATGCCTTTCAGGCAGCTTTTTGCTACGTTTGTCAGCTTGAAGCAGTCAAACTAGTCGAAGCCATGAAACCTAACCACGCAAGCTGGTTCTGTAGCCAATCGATTAAGCCATCCGTCGAATAATTATTACTTTTGCGTCAAGTGCGTTTCTTATGCAACAAAGCGCCCAAACGCATTGTTAGAAACAAACTAAGTTTTCCGTCGGTGGGAGTACAGTAACAAAAAAACCAAAATCTGTTTGAATTAAACAAGCGGCGAATGGACTACTTGTAACTAGCATTCCACCAAATTATAATCTCACGAAATGAGAGGTGAATACGTCTGAAGTGGCGGCAATATAATATTATGTTATGTTATTCCACTGAAATTCTTGAAAGTGGGGTTCATCTATATTGAAAACTAGATGGACACTGTACAACCTTTTCACCCTTGTTGAGAAACACCTTCAGTGTGTGACTCAAGAATCTCAGGGGAGCTTCGAACCCTCTTTTCAGCACACAAAATTTTTCCACTCGAAGGCTGAAATTTTAACCACTCACAAAGCGTAAGAAGTCTGTTAATAAAGGACGAAATCAAGCGAAGCATATGGGCTTACTATCTGAGGAGTCATCAGTCAAGAGGATGTGACAAGTCGACAAATATGACGCGGGTCAAGGCCGACTGGCGATAAATCTTGTATAAGTGTAGTAGTCATGATCAAGAGCAAAAAAAATGTGCAAATGAGGAGCAGAAAGTTGCGGGATGGAATCTTCCTAGGAATTCGTGATACTCGCAACGCCGGTGATTTCCGACTATCAAACACCTGTACAGTGTTCCCCACCTTTTCTATGTCGATTGCATTCCCTCACAGATTGAATTCTCAAGCGAGGGGTTTTCTGCCAGATGCTGACAGCAACCTTTGAGCTTGTGTACTGTTCTCTACCCCCACTTTGTTTGTGTCCTCAGAATTTCGGTATATTTGAAAAAGAGTAAAAGTAAATTTTATGTAATTCAGCCATGACTTTCTGTCTCGCTGACTGAACCATACGACATAACCAGTCTATTCTTGAACAGTGTGCCAATAGCAATCAGTTATTCGAGGGCGAAAAAGCCGCATTACAACCACAGTTTGAGTAGGTTCGTCGTGTCTTGGAAATCTGACCCTTCAAGTGATTTACTTCCGTGAGAGAACTGTTGAACAGTCCCCAAGCGCAAGAAATCCGAACAAATGGAGGGTCTCTAGTTCTGGGTTTCTGGAGGCCCAAGTAGCTTACAAAGTGGATTACTGAGAAGCATTCTATCGACTGAACTTTTCATGGTAATTAACCTGTTGTTTGTCTTTAATGTCCAAGTTGATGTCGCTTGCTACCCCTCACTAAGACCACTCATTTGAATGGCATTTTCTTACAACTCACCACGGCAACTGGAAATGGGTACATCCAGGGTCAGTACACCAAATTCTGCACAGGACGATAACTTAAGGGTTAGTCATAAACACGACCTCAGTACTGCAGCTCAGCGAGAGCAACAGCAGAGCCTTTAACAGTCAAGGTCATCACCACTTTACTCTGATGCTGCTAGACAGAAAAAAGCCATGATTCATCTTTTCCTTGGAATATCAGCAAAAACTGCAACCACCACATGTCTGAGCATGTCAAACTGCACTCTCTGAATGGTGGCTTAAACGGAATAATAGTGACTAGTTTTAAGCACAAAGTCCACCCCTGGGACTACATCACCCTAACTTCATACCACGATCTTAGTTAGACGTGGACATAGAAAATACGTTTGTTCAACTCACCGGCTGACTGGGTGATCCGGATAACATCATATTGTTCAGCACAAATGAGCCGGTGTAGAGTGAACACAGCAAAAATACATTTCACAGATTTTCCAGCGGATAATTTTGTAGATCACAGTTAGTGGAACAAATGGTAGGGTAAAGATTCCATTCTGGATGAATGTTGGGTGGAACATGAATATGGACTTTTGGTGGACACAAGCCGACAAATGATTCAACGTGATATCCGATAGATGGATTGATGCGACCGTGAGATCTGGTGGTTTTCAAGTTTGTTTTCTCGTCAGGCAATCCTAGGAGGTAAGGAGGAAAATCTTGCGTTAGTGTTGCACGATGGTGTCGGAATTAGCACAACGAAGACAAAGGTCAATTGAACGATCGAACAACTAACATGAATTGTGGCAGCCAAACATATGAATGCTGGAGTTACAATTAAAGCCACCGAGTTATACACGCATCGATTTTTAGCAAAATCGCGATATTCTTGGACACCATTTTGAAGCATCATACAAGGTCAGACTTACTCGGATTGTTTGTGAGCAGGTGCGGGTTCCACAGATCAATAACCTTTCCGATCAATAGTTCCCACTTGAAGTTTTGATTGGGCTTCCTGTATGGTTGGTTCAATAACTGGCAAATTAGGATCGATGGGAACCTGTCAAATTCAGGCCGATTCTCGATTGCTCACGTCAAAGACCGTGAGATGATGATGATGATGATTACACGACACTCGACACTGCCTATGATTGTGCGGGTGAACGCTTGTGTGTGTACTTGGAGAGGGGTGTGTCTACTACGTGTTGTATGAGGCAGCAGCACGATTCCGATTACACACGAATGACAGCAGAACTAACCGGGACGCTGAAGAGCCGTCAAGCTGTCAAATATTGTCAGAAATTTATCGCATGCCCCGGACATCCATGTGTTTTGTTCAATTTTCTGTCAAGCTGTCTAGGGGGAAACATGTGTGTGGGTGTGTATGTGCAGTAATGCTCCATGGCTGGTGGTGTGTGTGGTGTGTCTTGACTGAGGAACCGCCAGTTTATTGATATAGGGGTACAAAAATCCAAAAGATCAGAACATTCGCACTAGTGCAGCAATTGTAGACAGGCTGGCAGAGCGAGAGAGCCAATATCCATCACCGATACGCTTCCGCCTAGTCTAGCCAGCCAGTCGCCTACCCCCCACCAGACGGCCGTCCAACCAATCACAGCAGCGATTGCTTGCGAGGCAGTCAACGGTTGGATATGCTAGCGAGCCAATGGGTTGAATGTAAAATGACATCATTTGAGCCTGTCGGATTGGCTAGATTCTAGTGATTTAGTTGGGCACGAATCAGTGAGTGTGGGTCATTGCCAGTTTTCAGGCGTAAGATTTTTTCGCTAACTCGGTTTCTCTTCGGAGCCAGCTGTTATCGCAATGGGCTGTAATGTGTATGAGATGATGTGTGCTGAGATGAACATTCGTGTAGATAATAGTTGACGCAATCGGCGATGGTAGTTGGTTGGCGTACGATTCACGAGTACTGAGTGAGTGGAAATCCAAATGCTTGAATAGCCCAGAAACTGTGGCAAAAAGCAACCCCCCATCCCATTGTTCAATAACTGACCACCGGCTGTGCCATAGCTGTCATCTAGGTAAAGCTCCAATCTATGTTGATCAATAAATGCCGTACGGATTCTCCTCATACTGAATTTCATTTGCCTATTCCCTTTTCAAGCTCGCTCATGTAGTCAATAAACAACTGATCAGAAATATTGGGTAGACCGAAGCGGTGGTATTTTCTCATGGGTTTCTGGTGTGACAGGGCTTTTCGGGTTAGTTAGGCAACGTGCGGCGATCAACATGTTAAATAGGGCAATGTCCAAACAGTACTAACCACGTGATCCCTCTTTTTCGGTTCGCTCTCACTCCACATGGCTGTTACTTGAGTAGAAAAAAACAAAGGCACAGATTACGTCATGTGCACCACTAGAGACTTCCTTGACAATCTCACAGTACTCAGTCGGGAAATGAGCGTGTTATGAGACCCAAGTAAAGAAAACCAGTAACTAATCCGGAGGTGCTTCCGTGATGGAACTCTGATTCTAGACAGTTAGATGTCTTTTAGCGAAGGTCAGTTTCCAAGTTGTACATCGTCGCATTTCGGCTTAGATTTAAAACAATGAAATAAATCAGGCCATTTTCACCCAGTTTGATCCAGTCGCAAGAAGGTGGATGTTGGAACGGTGCATGAGGATAATAAACTTACGCGGCCGTCCAAAAAAACCTTATCTCTCGTAATTGAATTCTGAGTTCGTCTTGATTCGCGTCTGCGCCCTCTAGCAGTAGATTTCAGCTAAGGTTGGAAACAGAGTAGGTGTTGTGTGCCTTTCACTATAATGAGAATGTCGATGGACACTCCGCAATAACTTCCAACATGCGACTGTGAACTAGACACGGCGAATAAGCATTTTTTCTAGGCGATTAGGAGGTTTCGAACTTTCATCGACGGCTTCTATCCGGCGATTGAAGTCAGCCTAAGCCAAAAACAGAAAGGCACCCGAATTCCGTTTGCTCAAGTGTAATCAGCCCTTGTTTGTAAGTGCCAGTACCTGTTGCATTTACCGATTCGTCTTCTAATCGGTCACCACGAATTACTTGTACACACCCCTCACTTCAATGACATTCTGATATCGCAGTGTGTTTGTTTGTTAAACACACCAGTTGCTCAAGGTGTCTGAATGACCAAGTTGTAGTTTTATATGATACCACATAAAAAACTGTTGATTGGCTGAATTGGCCTCACCTCGTCTAACAAAGATCTTGTTAAGATTGTTAGTCATCTCGGCGTGATCAATGGGCAGTTTGAATCGGAAATGTGATTGAAATTTACTAATGAAATTCACATGGAAGCCGAATGACTTACAAATGTGCAGCTAAGTCGTGTGAGCATGCGTTTTCAGCCCAATGAGGAAAAGTATGTTCAATCGTCAGGACCAACTCAAGATTAGGTGCAATGAATCACAGGAGATGACCACGTTGCGAATGGTTATAAGGGTGGTACGTGTCCAGATAATTCGACAGTGTATGTTCGGGGGATAAAACAGGATGGTCATCTCGACCAACGACTGTTTAGGTAATAGCTTTTTCTACTACGACCATTTGACCGTTTGGCTATTCCGCTCTCATCAATACGACAACGTCCTTGGTGCAACAGAATTCGATCGGCTTTTTCAAAACTGCAATCCAATGAGAGTTTGTCGGTAAAATATTTTGTCTGAAAAAAGACGCTTTGTTCTTTTACCAAGTGACGGTTATAGGTAGCAAAAAATACCGAACGGAGATCGGAGTTCATCTATTCTCCGGAACACTAATTTCATAAGTTACGTGATAACAATATCAAACAAAAATATTGCAGTGTAAAATATGGATTCCCAGTAAAGAACACTTTATATTTTCTAAAGTTCTGCCGGTTCAGCACCAAAAACGCAGTCCCGTAACTAAACGAAGTTTAACATGGATTAAGTGATTTCACATCCACTTGAAGGAACCTAGTTGGCATTGACAACTGTGACTGGCATTTCTGGCGAGAACTGCCGGAATTTCGCAGAATTTCACTGTTTTAGTTGGACAGAAGGGTTTTGCAAACTTGGTAGGCTGAAACGAGCTTATTGTGTTTTTCATCACCAGACTCTTTTCACCAAAACTTGGGCATTCAGGAGTAGAAACCGCACGGCCCGTATGTAAACACACTTAAAAGAGGAACTCTGAGCAATCCATGGTAAGCTGGGGCTCACACATGAATGGTGGTTTGCACTTTAGTCCATCAGTATTAAAAAAACTAATTTCGTTCAGCATGTAGAAGGTGGTACACACACAGCAACAAAACCCGACTGTGTCGTTCAGCGTTTTATCCAGACAGTCAGACCACGAGATTTCCATGCGGAATCTTAGTGCAATATAGCCTGTCTCCCCGTTAGTCTACCCACTAAGAACACCTAAGGTGGGCAGATGTCCAAGTGAAAAACAACTAGATGTTCAGTCAGTGTTATTAGCTTCATATCTTGGCCAGACAAGCTGAGTGCAGAACACCAATACGTTGTCTGATTACAATACCAATATCAATGAATAATATGACCTGGAGATGAATGAATGACCTACACAATCAGACGATGGGGGAGTGAGGACCAGGTGTGCATACTTCCAATTACAGATGAGTGAATATTGAAAAATGAAGCGGCAAACTATGAAGTGGCGATCAATGAAGGGTGGAGATTACTTTAGTTTCCAAGTAAAACCTAAGTTGTATCCTTGATTTAGTCAGATATATTTTACCGGGGCACATTCATGAAGAACAGATTCACAAGACATGACTCTGCTGTCGGTGTTTAGCATACTTGGTGAACGTGGGACGGTACAAGCCTATGCACAAGCGACTTATCGGTTTTTGGGAAGCCAGCCAACCTCTCTTTGGAAAATCCCTATATCCGCTCATACGATTTAGATATTAATTGGACGACCTAGGAACTTTGAATATTATGAGTTCACCCCCCCCCCATTTATTATACTCTGTTTAGTGTGGATATTTGCTGGTCTGATGGTTAGTAGTGCAAACTAATCGTGTGTTGTGTTTGCTGTCAATAACTTGAATGCGCGCCAATTCGTTTAAGGTTGTTTGCCATTAACTGGTGACAAGTTACACGAAGACATGTACAATGAATACGTACAGCGTCACTATGCAAACGGTAACACATATGGTTCGGGAGTGCCCACCACGCCCATACAAATATTGCTGCTGCATTTCGGACTGCTATAGGCCTAAAGCAGAGGCAAACAAAGCTTTGCTTGGCTACCCATAATAGGCGATAAGTTTTCTTGGTCACAGACGCTACCGTAGAGTGATGTACAGCACGAGTTAGCCGCGACCTGAGCGGGCTGGACCGATACATAATCTGTCAGGAACCGCACAAGGCGCTGCAGCCAATTCGTAATGTACGGAGGATGCTTGTTACTATGGCCACATGACAAGTAGTATCCATCATGAGTAAGCTTCAGCCACAAGGATTGGGTTCAGTAGATCGGTTGCAACTCAACCCTGAGCCTAATGGTGGGCGAACCTCATACTGGCCACATACGTGCTCTCAGTCGTCATCATCAGCAGCAGCCGCTGGACGTACCAGTTTAAGCAGGACTAGCAGAAACTGAGGCATTCCCTCTCTGGCTGCACATTAAACAAAGGCTTGCGGAAACGTAGATCCTAGGTTATTGTCGTATCCCACTAAGGCAAAAGAACTTGCTCAGAATTCGAAGTTTCAATATTCTCAGTTTCTTGTTGTCTTTTCTTCTCGGCTGTTCTGTCGCATTTCGACTTTTCATTTGACCCACCCCTCAAAATCACGAGGCAATGACTAGAGGGTAATTGATCTGTCATAGGGTGAGCAAAAAAGGACATACGCGCCTGTTTGTCGCGCGCATTCCACCAACAGCCGCATGGTATGTGAGGGAATGAGTGATTGAACACGTGCCGCTTGACGGATAGTTATTGCTCTGACCTGTCGCATGCTCATCAAGCAGACCCCAAGCCTTGCAACCGATACCATCACAATGGCTATGGCATCGCTCTCATATCCTCAAACACACAGACACGTACAGACGCGCTCACCCAGTCTCCACCGCCGAACAAACGGGCAAAGTCATATCCCAGTCAGGTTGGCAGTTTGGGGAACATTATGGCACCCGTATGCTAGCCGTAACAGCTAAGCACAACTCGAATGTCAGTTATCCAAGTTTGTTTGCCTCTCATCTCCACCCCGAGTTGTCGGCCGGAGCACGTGCTAGGTCAAACGAAAGTTCCCCTCTCCTCACATACGTGACAGGTTCACCATCTGCCTCCTCTCCCCTGACGTTGGTGGTTTAGGTGGATATAGGACGGTGCGGGGTGGATCGGTGTGCTCAACACACTTGAGTTATCCGTTAATTGGACATCGCCTATGTATCCCTAGCAGATGACATACGACAACAATACTATATTTTGTTACCATAGCTCCAGTAAAACGGGTATCGCTATGTTCTGACACCGTCTGGGATGAGTAAACTCTGCATGAGCTGAACGGTTATCTTTGTAAAATCATTCATTTTATTTGAATCCCTTGTGAAGTTAAAAGCAGTTCAGTTTCGACGGATAAAACTAACTGGTGACAAAGACAAGAGCACCATATTTAACCAGGACAAATTTTAAGCGTCTCACGCGCCATCTATGGTTGAGGTGAAAGGTACTCAGGAAGAAACAAACAATTGTACATTTGTTAAGAACCTATTGACTAGTACGTTGTTTACCACATTCGACACTCGTTTCTGTTTACTGTAGGGTTCTTGAAACCAACTCGACTTGCGACCGTCAGTTCCTTTATGGTATACGTTCTCATGCTATGCAACATTGCCACCCTAAGGATGAGAACGTCATTGACGTAGGGTTAGTGGAATACCGCTTGGCTATCAGCTGCCACCTTGATGGTGTATTAATGAACGACTCCAGGGAACACTTACGTGGTGCTGTACTGGCGGAGGTGCAGTGCTCCGCTGAAACTCAAGGGAACTGACCGATGGTGCCGGTGCTTCGATGAGAAATACGTAGCTGGTGCTGGTACCCATTGTAATGCCACCCCGTTTAAGCTGGCTAGTAGCTTGCAACATGCCTTTGTACGTCCGTTCACTGATCTTATTTCCTCGGATCTAAATCCGCTCCAGGCGGTTGTCCACAACAGCACATTCGGTCTAGTATGATTGGTATGTGGCTCGCCTACCATGCGTAGACTTCCAGTGATTTGATTATTGCTAACCGGATGTCGGCCATTTCTACACCCACATGAGGATTTTAGGCTCACTAGTCATTTATGGAACCAGTGTACGCCGTCCTGTCGGCGAGGTGATCATGTGAGATCTCATCGTTTACTCGGCACCGCTCGGATAATCGATGGAGATGAGAGGATGGTCAGTAGAAATACACAGGGGATTATACACAGAGAGCGAACAGTATACAACTGCCACTACGTAGCCATGGTCTTTGTTTTTCAGTTAAGCTAGGGGACTAGGGACTCACCACTGCGCACTGATGATGATGATGATGATGATGATGATGATGATGATGACGATGATGATGATGATGATGATGATGATGATGATGATGATGATGATGATGATGATGATGATGATGATGATGATGATGATGATGATGATGATGATGATGATGATGATGATGATGAAATGCTTGCAATCAAACTGCCTAGCTCACTGAACGAACTGACTACCGCACATGAGACTTATACACCTTCCATGCTACCGGCTGTTTTTAATTTCAAACAAAAATTGATAGCCACTTCTTGTATCGTGGTTCGTTTCTAACTAACAGAACTCATCAGTGAAATAAGTGCAAGGACCCAGGTAAACCAGTTACCCGGTAGTATTTCCCGTTTCACTTGGAGCGTCACTTCAAAGATGAGGGGTGTTTTCTGTTCGACTACTGAATGACTCTGTTAGTATGAAGGACTCATATAGTAAAGTAATTGTATTTTACACATATCTCCTCCACTGTCACCTGGCTCGATGTTTCTTGTAAAGAGAGGACACAAAAGTGGGAATCGCGATGGTCATTTTTGTCCACGGGGACTTCTCAGACATGGGTTTATTCTCAAGATGTGCCACTGTTTCTTGAGTCTTTCTTATAGATTATACAAATGGTCTCATTGCATAGCTCTATTAGACCTATGTGTTAGCATTCGGTCTTCTGGACAAAGCGACCAAAGTTTCAGATAACTACATCTCACTATGAGGGTTTGCGAACCGACATAAAGTGAAGCTCCAGCTCGGGAAAATCAACTAAAATTCACCCGAGTCTCTCGTTTAGAATATCGCTCAAACGAATATGATGCAGAAAGTCCGCCTCTTGTTTAATCTGGAAGGACGCTTACGACTTCAACTTACGTTCCACTACTACTCAAAAGGTCGATAAAAACGCTGGACAGCACACTAGCTGCTTCGCTCTTTTTCGGGCCCGTCAGTTACCTCTAGCCCCTGATTTCCATCATGCTTATTTCTTACTTGCACATCAATTTGTACGCACTTTGTGATAAACATTCCTTTGCAACTTGGGATGGTGTTGGCTAGTGATTCGGCTGAAATTCATCTGCATCTCTCGTTTATGATCATAGCCTTCAGATGAATGAGCATTTGTTTCTTCCCTTTGTATGCCGTTCTTCTTTTTGTTTTGTTGTTTGTGTATAAACATCTATCAGTATGATTTGAGAGGAAATCACGTGAAATGATAGTGCTGATTAAACGAGTCAGGGAAGTTGGTCTGATTCTGCCCCTCCATCTAGGAACTAGATGGCCTTGAACAATCCAAATGCATCAGCTGATGCAGACGGTTTATTTAGTGCTGACAAGCGTAGTTCGAATTGCAAAGAGGCAACCCCCGCAAGGTCTCATACCTCAAATCCAAGTGCACTGTTTGTTCTACTCTATCTCGTGTCAGGAACCTCAGAAGAGATCATTTCTCTCGATGTCATGAAGCTACTTTTACTGATTGCATATCTTTCAGAATGGGCGATTTTCGGTCGTGCCTGTAAATGGGAACCGACCCACCCGACTATGAACGGATTATGTCTCCTCGATTGGTGGTGAGGTGTCTGCAAGTCAATTAACAAGCTCAGCGAACAGATCAACATCCAACTGAACTTCCAATAAATGGGAACCGATTCTGGGTGACATGGTTCTTGGTAGTAGGGATGATAGCGAGGAACACAAAGAAACATCGAGCACCAAGCTGTTCCCTTCCGGAATCTTGAAATCCGCAAGTGGAACACTTGCGAAACGAATAACTGAAAGCTTCCGGAGTGCACCATGATGAATTGCATTGTTTTTGCATATATGCACACAGACTTTCTACACTTACTGGTGCTCATACGAAGGATTTGCCAAAAAATGCTAGTGAGACGAGCATTTGGTGTTCCTGATTTTTTTATTCGTAACGCTGTATCGTACTGAATAAGTTTAAATCGAAGTCCCATCAGCAGTCCTTCTGTGCAGTGCACTTGGTCAAACGGACGCGTGGATGGAATCACCCGAAGCCACCTGCAGCTCTCTTACCGCAACCTGTATACACGGAATTTGCCACATATTTGTGTTTACATATATATTTTTTGCTGTCGAACTGTGTCCTAGATCCAGGAACTCAATGCGAAATTTATTGACGAAGAAATTGAATAGCCTTCCGAATAAATCCAATCTCGAATGGCACATTTCTCGAAATTATAGGTGCTGGCTTTGACAACCTGGGAACAAAATCCTTGATAAATGGTTTCTGAACATCACGAACCTGTCCTTACCGAGTGTTAGTTTTCGGGTTTTCGACATCCTGAAAAACCACCCTGGGTGCATTCACCGGTGGTGGCATATCCAGCATTTTTACATCTAGTTTGCTAATATGTCGCTGAATATTTGCTCGAGGGCGCACGTACAAGTGAACATTAGATCATTTGAAAGCATCCCATCTTCTCTTATATTCAGGCTGTTACTGTCACCTTCTTTCAGGCTTTGGTACTTGTTGGATTACGCATTTTATAGACAGTAAAAATACAGCCACATGGAACACCGTTAACTGACCAGCCATTTCCAGTAATCTACAAAAACATCCGATCAGTCGTGCGCGTAAATCTGCATTGATAAATGGAGCATCCGTCTGTTTGTCATCTCCTTTGGACTACTTCGTTCAGTAATACTGATGCTTTGAGTTTCTATACCGCCAGGTTACGTTTTAAGTTCATCATGTCTGTCGAAGTTTGTAAGTGCAGCTGCCTCCTTTCTAATAGGACACCTGAAGGAACAGGAGAAAAATGAACTTTGTTAGAAGGTGGTCATTTCTGAAGGAGCCTTACCCATGAGGGAGCAACTTTCCGAATGTTCAACTGCCTCCAGTATAAGGGAGTACGGTGAAACACTCCTCTTAACGTAAGCCTCCCTGCACCGGGTCCGACGAATGCATTCTATTTGTTCTTGTATCGCTGTGGGAACCGGAGGTGCGTCATTTCAACTTTTCGTCTTCTCATTCATTCGCACTACAAAGTGCCTTTTTAACCGACCCCCAGGCGAAGTGAGGCTGGAGCAAACCAGAGCCAAACAGTATTGGTTGATCGAACACCGAACATGTCCTAACATGACGGGGTTGTGACTAGTCAGCACATCACACACCTGTGATTTGGGTTCGATCCATTGACTTTCACACAGTCCCGTCAGACAGGCACTGCTATCGTCTCCACTGCCCATAGCGTGTCATCGATCGACAGCAGCGAGATTGCAGGTTGAGACACGGAGCGGTGACATTGGATATTGAGGATGACAGTCAGGGAATAAGTGAGGTTTATCGAAACAACTTTAGCCCTTTCCGTAGGAGAACCCTTTCCTTATATGGAGGGTCAGTGTGTAATTCCTGGACGATAACTGCCCTTGACCTGACGCCCTACAATCTGAGCCGGGGTGAACTGAGCTGAGCTGAGCTGGAACGTTATTAACCGCATGGTATTTGTATTTAACAGTGACCGTTGGCTCTAACCCAACTCTACAACGGGTAACAGTTACTCTAAAATGTCTCACTGGTACCCAAACGACAGGAGAGTGGTGGAAGCATCTCTTTGAAAGGGGGATTACTGTTAGGTCATATCAAAACACTCCGATGCGGCACGATAAGAGATGAAGGAGGCAATGTGTTCAGCGAAAAGTTTTCAGCAGTTGTGATCGGCCATTCGTTGAACCAAATTTGAAGACTACCAAATATGCTGTTATATCAATAAACGACCCGACCTTTGGGGTGTGTGCTATTTAGAAAGATATCTAAATTAGAATTGAAAACTGATAACGATGCCTACTGAATGAAAATCACCCAATTGACTTTGGATATAGCAGCCATTGCAACGACTGGACCTGCGGTGCAACAGACATGCCAGAGTGGTCACCTTGGCGCGTTCATCTGAGGTCGTGAGCAATATTGGACACTATAAAACCAAGACTGAGGAAAATGTCAGCAAGTCATAGGTTTTCCTTAGTTGATCGGGAAATGAGAGTGCCAAATTTAATTTGATATTTTTATATTCATCCCACCTTATGGTGGCCCGAAGTCATCGGCTCCGTCGCTGATTCTAAGTTACTCTTGAGGGATATCTGCACTTCGACTGGGCATTTTCGAATCCTCATAAATTCACATCATTTTTTTCGATCCCCAGAATTCCATGGATCGGCACAAGCCTGCGTAACTGTACGCCTGCTTGTATATGTGCGCGTGCTAGCACGCCCTATTGATCGACTACGATTCCGTGCCTGGTGGTCGGTCACTAGACCAGGCTAGTCAATGTTCACACACGGACTAAAATCGGACGTGATGGTGGCGGTTGTGGTGGTTATCAGCATTGTGTTGATGAATCTTTTCAAGTGTTCGATAAAAATGTCGGATTTTCAGGACAATTACTCTATCCGCTAACTGCCAGGATGGAATAGCGTACAATGGTCCCCTGAAAACAAAGACAATCCACCGGAAACTGCTCAACTGGTCCCAGGTGGAAATGCGATCTCTCTAAGGAGATCAATCATTTATCAACCTTTACGAACCAAAAACAAAGTACTTACCTTGACTTTTGATAACGGAACGCTGGATCTAATGGAATAATGTCGTAATTCTTCCTGATAACACCTTCGGTATAACGAACACCCGCTTATAAGTGATCACGTTTACCATCCACGGACACAGTCATCGTGGTAAAAGTAAAGATAACTCCGTTAGAAAGTCAGGGTTTTACAGACACGATAGAGAATAACACCAGACATGTGCACATGAGTTGAGGATTTGGTGCGCAGTCGGTGTATATATTTTATTTTCCCAAATACCATAAGTTCACCAGGAGAAGAGTTTACAACGTTGATATGGCCTTTGTGAACTAACGATTTGGTCTCTCTGAATTGTAGTAGACTACTGACTCTGAGATCGGTGGACGCACAGTGTAGGCAAACGGGTTTACAATACCATGATGACATGTCCATTCCAGATATAGTAACTGTGTCTCATACCCGCTCAAGGTTTTCTGGGACACAGGACTCAAGAGCCCATTAATGTCGTCATCAACATCACTCATGGATATAAGCGAAGTGCATCCCGTTCGGTGAAGTGTGTCCGGAAATGATGAAACTGCTAAAACTGGCATGAGCGATTGATTCTGGTAGTACTGATTCTACATCAAATGATATCGATCTGTTCGGTATACGTATCCCCTGAAAGCATGCCAGAATTATCCCTAAAATGGTGTCTTCTGAGAGGTTCTCTAACGTCAAAAGAAGATTCGAGACACAGGACAACAACAATGTTGGTCATTTCTGATATGTCATCTTTGTTGATGACCGGTTTTCTAGCGACAGAGAAACATTAGTAGCAAGACTGCCTACAAGTGTGTTATGTCTAGACGACATACTAAGGGTGTGGCAGTTAATGGCAGCCCGGTACGTAGCGTGGCATAATTGGGCCATATCCTTGTTCTGTGGTGTTTAAATGCCGTTGTCACCAGTTTGTAACTTCAGCTGTCCCATGCTGGAGACCATACCTCCGGATGAGAGCTCCCGTCGGAATAGATTACTTCAATCTGACTAGACAGCATACGTCAAATTCATCCCACAAGAGACCTACAAAGAGCAATCTCTTCAGGTGATCTCTCTGGAAGGGGAAAATGCATGCACGTTAGACCTGGTTGAGCCTGTTCGACACTATTCTCCATATTCACCTTTAATTCGTCTTTCGGGAATATAATTTTCAGGCTTTTGCTAATATAGTGAACCCCGGTAAGTCAGCGCATTAGATAGTGTTGCATTCTTTGTCTTTCTTTATGAACAAACTTGAATAAACATGGTAGAAGTGTAGTCCTATGTGGACTCGAAAATGCTTCTGACTTCGAAGATACTATATGGTGTTATGTTCTGAAGAATGGAATGTCCTGGTATTACCACAGTGGGAAATTTCTTGCGTTCGGCGATGAAATATACAAGTACTTTTTTTTACTCCTGTTAGGGTTCAGCCTGTCATTCTGGAAGAACTCCACCCGGAGATAATACCTCAAAGAGGGATAACTTTCATTTAATATCCAAATGCGTGCCTCAGTATTGGATATCTCCCTCACGAGAGAGCATTTTAGCTGGGGCTCTCGAAATAGCCCTTTGAGAAGGGCTGACTGCACAAGAGATCATTCCATAAAATGGATCACTTTTGATCATTCCCTGCAGTTTTTCTCCTCAGAGGAGAAAGCTACGCAAATGTTGTTTCTTCGGGAGAGACCCTCTGGAGAGTATCACTAAATGCATTCTACTTCACTATTTTGTCTGTTTTATATGGGACGTAAACATTGCATGAATCTTTGGCAAAGCAGCTACAATCGGGTTCATCCCAGGGACAGGCTATACAAAAGAAAGATATAGCTTTCATGCACCACACAGATGGCAACCATGGTATAGGACTCGGGAGGGGAAAATTCATCTTCACGCTGTTGGTCAGATAGCCAGTTAGCGTCAGAATATACGAAAGTGTCGTGCGCAAATTTCCCCTGTCCTTGTTGGGAAGTGATTTTACTTCAAGGGGGATTTATGATGGTCTTCTTCAAGTGCTATTCACAAAGTTTCAGGACGCGACTTAACTGGTCTTCGTTCAGAGTGGTCTTTATTGAGGAAAGCCCTTTGGGGATAGTGGGTGATGTAGGACGTTTTTTCACTGTATGGTAGATTCCAGTGTTCTTCGTATTTTACGGTTCGCAAGTACCCCTTTGGAAAGAAAGCCATTCTGACATTTCCTGAGGGTGGAAGTTCCTTTGGGAGTTACTGTACGGAATTGAAAATCAGCGTACTAGATGCAATCAAATTGTCTAGCCCAGCGAGTTAACCAACGACCATCTGCCCTACCTGAGCCACCAACATTCTCCTCAATAGCAAAAATAGTGGGAAGTTTCTCAAATTATACATCAGTTTCTAGAAATAAATTTTTGAACGCAATTTGAGGTGGTCCCATCCAGAGTTTTTTCTTTTGCTTTGATATTCAGATCAACATACGATATTCAACTGGTTCGTCAAACTGCTTGAGTTTACCGTGGAGCTGGGATGAACCTTCAACGTCTTTTGTTGTTTCCGGCCTTTTTATTGCGCCTTCTTACGCATCCTAATAGCAGTTTTCATTCAGATTTAAGCCCATCTTAGTACGAGCGCTGTTGTAATCCAAAATTGGTATCAACTAGTGCAGAAAAACCGCGATGTTATGCAAGATCACCCTAAAATAGGCTCTACTCGGAAATTATCTGCGTGGGAAATAAGTGGTTCCAAGTTCGTATCACCGATGGCCTGCATCAAGAGCTTTGCTCTTCCATCCAGAAGTGTGCCCTAACAGCCTTGAGCTTGACGGTGGTGAGAACAAGGATCAGCTGGAATCTACCTCGACACAAAAGATTACCTGCATTCTCTTTCCACTTGGCAGCAAGACATCGCTCATGAAAACCAGTACACAGTGTGTAATTGGTCCAGTAAAACCGACTACAGTGTTAGCAACAATGCCCGAATCGATGAATCAAAGGAGCACAGGAGTCAGCCACAATGTGAGTGACATCTCAGCACATTTGTGAAGTTCCCCTAGTGTGCTATATTTAAGTTTGAATTTTTCGGCAAATTTAATAAGGTTTTAATTGGTTTTTAGGCTACCTGTTTGCTGGCATGTCTGTCAAACCCACATTGTTCAAAATTGCCATCCAACTCTTTAGTTAATTGAGATTTACTGTATATTCCCCTAGATCATAACGACCGTGGCCTCTCTTCCAGGAAGGTGGTTACTACAATCGTCTATACAGTAACAAAATGTAAACTACACTGGGGATAAGGAGTGGTCTGTTTACATAGAAACACTCTGAAGGATGCGCACTGCGGACTATCTTACTTAGCTGGTTTCTTCGAAGGAGTCTCCCCTGGTGGATTACTGTATAAGATCTTGGCGGACGAACTAAACTCAAATCATCCTTCAGAAAAACGAAACACTGTGATCTTTTTCACTTCAGCGGAAACCCTGCCCCGTTGACTGCAACGAACGAAGTGAGCAGAATTGAATTGAACCAATTAACTTTTCGTCTGCTGACAATGTCTACTTTTCATCTCTTTGTTTCGTGAATGATTAGGGGTGAGATAGGGCCGAGTAATTTAGGGTTTTAAGCACGAGTTAGAGAAATAGTAGCAGGAACAGGCAACAGAACCACCATTTCGTCTTCTTTTTGGAGGGTGTAAAATCTGTAGTAATCTACCTTTGCCTCACACTACTTACAAGGTTGCTGAAAACGACTCGACAGCCCGTCGCGGACCTCTCACTTGTTGAGGCCCATGAAAATGAGCATAGTCCAGGATTTCCCTATTTCTTAAATAAACAAGCAATCTGACGTAAGCGGAGTTGTACGTCCGTTTGTTAAATTAGCCCGTTGTCAACCTGTTTTTATCGTAGACGAAGAGCTCAGCTGATATTCGGTTGGCTACCTCGTTTACAGGTAATGAAGTTGCAAATGAGTGTTTTCCACAAATACAACTCGGCTTCCAAGTACACCGTCATTATCACCATTGACAGCATAACACCAGTGATCACCATCGGTGCTTTGCTGGCGTGTTCAAATACGAAATAAGATCGATGGTGACTGGACTTGCCCGATGAGCCCCAAAACGGACGAAACTGGTAGTGTGTTATCCAGAGGTTTCACCGATCTCAGAAGTAGTATTGAAATGACGTTAACTTTGCGCAGAACATTCAGCTGAAGAGTATTGTAAACTAGATATTTAGCCGCCAATCGGTTGAGCCTCCCGCAAAAGCCACGCTGACACTGCAGGGCTTCACCGATTCAATTAGTGCAATAAAACTAACTGTGGATATTCATTCCACTAAGCCGACAAATACCAACGGAAACTGTGCACCACTAGAGGAGTGTATATGCCTCAGACGATCACCAGATGCACCAAATCCACATCAACACACCACTTTCTTAGCTCTCCCGAAGTTGAACATACCAGTGGTTTGTCTTTCGTTACTAAATGTTTTCATTGTCGAGCTAGGTTGTGGTACTGCTTGCCAGTTCTCTTCGTCGATGGAAGTGTTCAGTGGATGCTCGTTTGCTAGACGCTTTCACAGCAGTAATTTTGACAAGTAATGCTTAAATCTTCTTCAACAAACCTTCTTCGTCCGTTGCCGTTATGTTATAAACGATTTGTGGTTGGTAAAACGAAGCTGAAGGGCAAGTGCTGATGTTTGTTGATGTCAGCTATAGTTGACGCATTATAAGGCATCTGTTAGTACAACTTTGTCCACATAAAGTTCAGCGTGTTGGCAGTAATAATAATGAAATTAAGAAGTGGCATTTCAAATACTGACTGGGCCTCTAGGTGCCAGGTCAGTTGGGTTTAAAGTCTCTTACAACTTTCAGTTAATCACTCGAAGAAAGGTTGTCAGCGGATTCATAGCGCAGCCAAGTCGACTACAATCTGTAACCCTCCCCTCTGTTCGCCCAAACAGAACTAACGGTCAGTCAGGGGTGGTAAAATTAACCCCATACATTGTCTACTACCTTTATTTCCGTCGTTACTTTTCTGTTCACTTTCAGAACCTCGGTCTGTATTCAGGTTTTCTGATACTTCCGTTTGTCAAAATTTATGTTCAACATCCGCTTCGTTAAAGGATACAACCATCACCTCTCATTCCAACGGTATCCTCTTGTGTGACAACTTATTCGGAGTGCGTGAGCTCAAAGTTCCTTTCAAGGTCAACATTTTTGCCTGCCGATGACACCGAAACATGTCTAAAACTTTAATTCAGAAGGAATTTTAACATTGTAACTGTTTTGACTGTCACGTTATCATATACGTGTGTCCTTGGACTCGTTGCTCTGTTAGTTTTTTAAATTGTCAGCATTTGAACGAATATGAGGGCGCGAAGGACCGATTGCTCGTACTATGCCTGGACTAAATTCAAAGCAACTGATGAACGCCATCAAAGGATTACCACTAGTACTCCTGAGTATTCTATAAGTCCAAAGAATCTTCTGTCCAGTACACATGTTCTCCAGCCAGTAAGGATAAAAAAACGCAAAATAAAGCAATAAATTTTCTACAGTTTTCTCGTTGAATTGATGCTAGCTGATGTGGACTTGAAAAAATCATACAGTTCTTCAACCATTTTCACATGGGACTCAGCAGGCAAAATTGTCTGTCTACTTTCTACGTGCATTCTCAGTCGCACAATAACCACGTTTTACAAAATTCCTGAATTTTCCTGGTTCATCGGACTGGAGTCTGTTCATATTCTACTCAAGCATGACACAGATTTAAATTATATTTCTTTCCATCTGACAAGGACTCATCAAGGTTCCCCATGTTCCGTGGCGAAGCAATACCTTGGGGGATTCAGGGTTGATTTGGCGCGTTTTCAAACATTTCGAATTTCAGTACTAGTCTTTGTGTGCTTATTTCTATTGCATTTCTTGCCGAAAAATAATTTTGAGACGAATTATGGGCGAACATGGTTAAACGTTGAGATTACTCAGGTTAGATTGTATTTAAACCGAATTCTTCGGTTCATTTCAGTATGAAAAAGCCGGAGTGCTAATAGTTGTAGGGTTCCACGGGAAATGAGCCTCACTTATTATCTTATGACGATGCCAGTGGTTGCGCTGTACTCAACGAACCCTCAGAACCAGTGCTAGATCCTAAACCGCTGTTGGTCCGAGAGTTGAGGAGTTGTTTCATATGAGCATAAAAAGGACTTGCCTAGAAAAAGAGAATAACACATTGTCTGCACTGGTCAACGAAACCCACAACACTGTTTTGGTTTTAAATGTTTTGCCAAGGCCCCTTGATATGAGTCCGTTGATCATTTTGTAACTTATCCTTACGTACTTTTGTTTGGTTCTCTGAGTTTGATACAGCTGAGTATCCTTTCCGCAGGGTATAAGGTAGCTTCTTAAAATGAGTACTAATCCCTTGAATGTCCTCCAATATCGGTTACTATCTTCTTAGTGTTTGATCTTAACTAAAAGAGTGGTGACATCTGAGTTATTCTTCGACAACAGCGGGAATTAAAATGACTTGAACTGCGAGTTGAACTACTTAAAACAACTCGATCTTTTCGTTTTGGGCTTTAATAGATTTTATACCAACTCTTGAAATCCGAAGGTAGCTGTGGATACTTTACTGGATTGTGAGACCCTTTTTACACTCAACAATCTGTCACTCAAAAAATAACATGAGAAAACTTGACCAGCGCTATTGCAGGTTGAGGTTCAGTGAAATTATTCCACAAAGGACTTCAGCAAGGATCAACCTGCTTTAAGGGTTATTTTTTACATCCCATACGGGCTTACTAATTACGGACCTACTGAACCCAACAACGGGGAGCGAACACTTACACGAAATTGAAAGCCCTTTCAGGTGTGGGATTTTACATACTGTCTCATTGTTATTCATCCCGACTTGCAAACGACTTTTCAAGTGAGCTTTTTGGTTTTTAAAGTGTTGATACAGCGTTATATTTTGACTAAAAAATGTGAAGACGAACTTGCTGATGAACAATAGTTACGCTGCTAGATGATTTACTCTTTCTCTGACCACATTTGTTAGGCTACTACGTGATTTCTGGGCTTAGTTGCGTGAGCAACCAAAAGGTGAACCAAAGTACAGTACCTACTTTCGAATGTGCATGCGTGTTTACAGGCTAAACCTAACACCGAAGGTTTTAACTCTGACGTTTGTTTCATCTGGACCTTCTTTAAGCGGAGTCAAATTTGTTTTCTGCTTGGAGTTAGAGCTATAAGGTGCCGTCCTGAGTTTCTGAAACATTGCATTTCAGATATCTACATGATCAGTTCAACCTATGTGCGGTCACTTGGTGAGTTATGGGGCAGCGACCATGTGGACAGGAGTAATCCTAACTATTCTCAGTTCAGCTAGTATGCAGAGGGTTACAGGCAATGGAACTTGTAAGAAGATGAGTCACTTATTTAGATGAATGGCAATTCGAATGAGGATAAACGATTCGTCAATACGGGACATTACAAAGCAGGCATGGTTCATTAAATCCCAGAAGTATAGTATCTTGTACTTGTGGAACAGTGGGGATAAGTAATGCAAAAAGATGGTTATAATATACGGGAATAAACATTGTTACCCAAATAGGGAGAATTTTTAGTGGACCCACTAGCCGAGTAAAATGTGATCCAGATCGCCTAAAGCAAACTTGATTGATGCGCAGTAAACAACTCTTTGGAAGGGACCTGAAGGGACTAGGTAGGCGCATTATCTCACACTTGCTTTGTTAGCCTTCGTTGTGCGTTCCCAGCGTATTGACAGCAATGCTTTGTCGAACCATCTGCTCCGGTTTTATTGTCATACATTGCTTGTCATCCGAACAGATCCGTCCGATTGCTTGTGGCAGCTTGAACAGCTGTCAGCTGTCACGGCGTATAGATCGAAAGACTGGTTTGGTCGTCTAACTAGACGATACACGTGTTGACGGGGCTATTGCGACAGACGATTAGTCTGTTCCATTCAGCATTCCGAATACTGTTCAGAATAGTTCCATTTTGGAGCATTCAACGTGCACCGTGATTGTCGATTTTCTGTTGTCTTCAGTATGTACTACAGCTATATTACTGTTCATACAGGTTTGTGAGGATGTTTGCTAACCCTGTATGATGCCACAAGCGAACTGCACCGGGGACGGTACGTTTGTATCTTTTATTTTGGCAAATGCAATCAACTAAACAACATTCTTCAGTAATACTCGAAGACTTGTTTAGGCTCTTGTCTTGTTTTGAAGAAAAATAGGTGAAGATCCCAGGTTTGGTACTCCGTTTAGGGCGGGATTGATAAACAATTCAAGTATTGACTAACTCATTCGATCCTACAAGCCTCTGCAACCTGAGGCGCAAGCAAACAATATTATGTTAAAAGACGCAGTTTTTCCACCTCTAATGACAAGTTTTGACATCCACCTAGATGTACTTTATCAGGTCCGGTACGAGGAAGTGGAGAAAGAACCTTATCAGAGGCTGAATGAAACACACCTCTCAACTCATTTGCCAGGGGGACAATTACCGTTTGGTAACGTTGATTGGCTTGCCCGCCTGTAGTCAACGATAGAAGTCCACATACGAACTAACAACTTAAGTGAGCATCCTATAGGTAATTTTTTAGTGGGTGCTTTCAACTGCATCGTCTGTCGGTTAATCTATGACTGTCGCATTCCAAATGACCAGTCGCCTGGTTAATGAGACATAGGCATGAACCGAAGACGTTGCTGGCTGCCAAATCGGAGACACCGACCATGTCTTTGTTGTTCCGTCCGTTTACAACAACCTATCAAATTGGGAGGTGCTGACAACCGGACGCCTGCCAGACGTCCGCCAGTTGTCAAGCTGCTGTGCGTGATCGTTTCGGTGGATGTGCGTAAGAACAAAGTCAGGTCACTAATGTGTGTGAATAGGTAAGATTACAAGTGGAACACGTTCAGTTACTAATAGCCGATCACCGTTGACATGGCAACTTTCTCCAGGCTCCTGAAGCCTTAGATGTTTAGCGGATAGTGGGTAGGGAGGCCGTAGAAGGTGTTCAGTATGTACGACAGTCATTCTAGATGGGAAAAATACAAGCGTACAGACAGACACCTACTCACCCAGGCGCGTGCAGACAATGGGAACAATGGGTCGGCAGGTTCACATGTCTTATTGTCGTGGTATCGGATAAAGAAGTGACAACGACCAGAGTGATTGCCATCTTGTCACGAGACGTGTACGTGTGTATGGTACGGTTAATCGATCAGAACCAGCCTGGATGAATTGTCTGATGTGACACGTTTGAACCGGATTACTTAGAGAGAGAACGGTCGGTTGGTTTTACATTTGGGACGACTCAATCCACTGTAACCTAACGAAGGCCATGTTGCAGGCTTTTTGAACACGTCCCAACCGGCATAAGGGTGAAGTACTCACAACTTTTTGTTATGGGAAGTCAGACGGCCAGCGGCGACGAAAAAGGCATCACGTACGAATCCGTGGTGTACATCATCATGGTCGAAGATGTCACGAAAATGGGGCAACGTGATGATCTTTGGAGTTCTGACCAACCATTTTTTCATCGTGCAGCAATCGTTTTAACACCATACCACACACCACATTCCAGGCGCGCAATTATTTGTCAACAAGTAGTGAATGGGATGAATAACTCAACAACACATGTTGCAAACGTGGTTTGCGCCGGGATTACCAAGCGTTAGTGCGCACTCATGTACGCCCACTGCCTACGCACCATGGCAAATGGAGGATGGCAGTGAGTACGTCAGATATACATCCACTACTTGGTGTTTCATGCTGAGTGCCTGTTCTAAATGGTAGTGCGCTGTTGTATATCATGACACCAGCTCACTTGCTTTTGCATTGGATGAAACGAGCCAAATCGGTAGTGGAGCTGTGCTCCCAAGGCTAAGTGTCCATAATGTGGGCCATCCATGTCCCTATGCAACTGGCCCAATTCCGAACCGATGCCAAATCTGGCTCTCACCGCACTATGTTGGTAACAGAAGTTTGAGTAAATGAGTCCAGTAAGAAGACGAGGGAAATGGGGAATGTTCACTTCTCCCTTGTTCACAAAATTTGGTTGAGGTAAGCGATGGACCCTGGTGGTTATGTCCATCGTATGATTGTTCCGATTACTGGACCCCCTAAATCTGAGTTCAAAAACGATAGATGTATTGTAACACTTGTCTCTTCGGAACATAGCTGTGTGTCCAGATGATAAAAACAGTGTATCGAATTTCGGAGTACATCGGTGAATAAAGTTGAGCATCTCCGTTTGACTTATATGACCAGACATCAGTAAAAGGGGTTTGAAATTTCAATCAGCAATATAGCTTACGAAGGGACGGCCCTATGATTTCGACGCCACTGAAGTTACTGTGTCTATGTCCGTCCAGTACTGATATAAAGCACGACAGTGCTCACCTGTATTCACGTGGCCGGCGAAATCGCATGTTCCTTTATAGTATAGTATGGTATGGTGCAGTATAATATAACACAATACATTATGTCATATTATATTATGACATAGTATAGCATAGTATAATATGGTATAGCATGGTATAGCATAGTGCAGTACAGCACAGTACGGTGTAGTGCAGTTTGGCCTGGTATAAAATGATGTGGTATAGCACAGTATTCAATTTAACTTATAGACGTGTACATATGAACGACTGTAATGCACTACTCTTACATTTTCGGACATTGATTTTACTTCTCTTATTATCTTATAGGACTACTCAATCTGCTGCTCGTTAGGTGTAGTCTGGCCGTATCACGGCCCTAGCAGGACAATGGTTATGACTTTCCCGTCTTATTCTGGAGCATTTACTCACCAAGTTTATTGGCTTATTTTTTCGAAGCTCACTGTCAGCAGCAACCCTACATCGCAAAAGTGAACACGTTTGTGCAACTAACAACTACACATAGTGCATTGGTTTGAATCAATCGCTTCCGAAGTACTGCTCTGACCATTTCGGTAATATATCGGGTGGCAACCTCTTTATTGGATTCTGGGGTCATGCAGCGTACAAGCAGGAAACACAAACCTATGCATGAACGCATGCACGCTTTGAATTGGTTGCCTGAGCACCGCACTCATCTGACTTGTCGTTTTTGTGAGATTGTCGTTTAATTCGAACACAAACGGGGTCAAGTTTGTTCCGATCTGACATAAATCTTCAAGCTTTTGTTCAGCACCTGATAGCCATTGACAGGCCGCCTCACCTGGTAAGTGGTTGGCAGTCAAGCTACGACGTTCGCGAAAACCGGTTTGATACATCACCCGCCCGCATTGGCATACTGACAAGTAGTGATTGTAGCTGGCGTGACTTTCAGGCAGAAAGCCTCGGCACTATTGCTAACCGAGATATGCTTATTTCGAATGCCTCTATATACGTGCCAAGTGACGAAAAATCCTCTTCTAAACAAGTCAGATGGCCTGACTGGCAAGTATGAAGGTCATTTGTCACACCGACAAACTAAGTCAACGAATGAGATAAGTCACAAAGTGCTCACTGAGTGTTCTATACAGATGGATTTCACCATACGCAAAACCTTACCTTAGATTTAAAAAGCGTACCCTGAAAGACCGATGGCTGAGTAATTTTGAGATTACTTTGCCCTACCAGTTAGCAGTACGCTGAAACAGTCATGAAAGCAGTTAAGAAATAGAACTGTTGTCGCTATTTGGATGTTCATCATGTTGTCTCTAGCCTGAAGTCGAAGTATTGGTCCTAACTCTCTTGAAAATATTGCAGTCCATGGTATATTTCCCGTATGGAGACACACGACTAAGCATTGCGTGTATTGACGGCCAGTGTGGGTCCGAATACGCACTGAAGTGTGTATGCAGCTATAAACTGCATGTAAAAAATGCAGGCAATGAACACTACCGGCACTGTCACATAAAAGAACCCTGGAAGTAGACATAGAATGAAACTGAAGGTTAGATTGAGTTTTGAACCGAGGTTTCAAAAGAAAACTCGGAACTATGGTCAAAGTTCAGCTTTGAGCTAAAAGTGAAAAATTTGGACGAAATTTGAACTAGTTTTGTGTGATATAGGTTGTGGCGCCAAATTCCAGTTTCAAGCTGGAAAGCGAAGTGTTGTTAAGTCAATAAATAGCAATGTTTAGGAATGATTAACAATTCTGTGTGGGTGGAGTCCTACCAGAACGGCATACACTCGGGTGCGACCAAGCTTTGAGGTAAGGGTTTAGAGACCAGCTGCAACGTCCCCCATGCTTGGCGCCGAGCTCAGTCGTGTACTGATGTCAATACTGATAGGTCTTTTTTGGATTTAACATACAGGTCTGAAAGGGTCATCAGAATGTGCGTTTAAGAATAGGTATCTGACTGATACACAGTTCATTTTGCTTAGAAAGAGTAGATGGGATACGGTGGGGTTAGATTATCGGACAAGTGACAGGAGAGACAAAGGGACAGTACGTATGACATAGTGATAATGGAATACGAGTAGGAGTTACGCTCCTGTATGGCCCCGGTTAATGGTGGTATCTGTCAGTACAGCTGACTCCGTAAGTACAGTTTTACTGTTCAAATCTGATGGACGCACTAGCAACAATGTGATGAGGGCAGAGTTGCTGAAACACCTCAGCTCAGTGCTAAGTTCATTCCAAAGATGCGTATTTCCAATCGGAAAGAATTCCAACTGAAGCGATCTATACATTTGTAATATGGGGTAAAGAAATGGCTGCGCACATGATGTGTGGTTATCTCAGGATGACAGGTTGAGAGAAGGGTTGAACTATTGGAAAACGAAAGTGAGATCAAATCTCACATGGCTTAGGCAGAATGTTTTGTTTTTGAGCACAGTGGGTGGTGGGATAGGGGACATATGCAGCGAGTAAGGCCATGGTGAATGCACTTTGCAAGCCATCGAGTGCTGCCCGGTCATACTCGGGTATAGTATGAAGATGACTAGGCAGTATTCTAAGACAGAGAGGATGGAAAGTGAATATGACCCTAATTTGACCTTAGGTTTATTAGGGTGCCAATATATGCAACCAGTGAGGGTATGGGTATGGACAACTTGCCAACTTTTTTCTACAACAGTTGAAGATGAGGAGATAACGTCTACCTGGGTTACAGATATTCACCAATATGGGGCGTGACGTGCCAGAATGAGGTTAAAACGTGTCAGTGGCATGATCAAATATCTAGGGCTTGTATAACCGTGGGACCAGTTGCACTCAGCTTACTGGAAGTCGAAGCACGAAGAATTTGAAAGCGGATCACGGTGACAATGTTGCGAATATCCATAGAAAATAAGGCAGAACCAAAAACACTTCTTCGAATAAGTGCACTAGTTCTGACACTGGTGCCCTGAGTACGGTCATCCAGGTATGAGTGTAACCATGGCAGTATAAAGTCCACTATTCCAAGCATAGAAAGCTTCGAGGGGGTCTCGAGCGATGGCTCGTCTTATGTCTAGATCTTGGCTGGCTGTGCTAGTAGTTTACATTCACCTGATTGAGGGAATCTGGCTGGTGTGAACTGCACAATCTTCTCTGGAATTCGTAAGTGACAGACTCTAAGGGGAGTCAGCTTGTAGAGATGAAGTAAGCGAAAGACCGTGTTATATGTAACAGCTTCTACCCTCACTAACCCTTGCAAACCCTTTAGGAAGTGCTATTTAGTTGGTGGTGGTATAGCGCGGAATTAATAAACCTTGGCTGTTACAAGTTATGGCTTTGTTAGGATGCTGAACACCAATTACAGGTTTTGCAAGTTGATATTTTTTTATATTTGCTGACTAAGCGAAACTGATCGCACTAGTTTGTACGGCTGACTGGCAAAGAAATCATTCACCTGGAAATATAAAATACCCAGAACATTGTTGCGCAAAATTCCTGGACACCTCTATGTCAGATTTACAAGGAAACGCATGGCGATGGGTGAACTCATAATTACCTAAATTATGTATCGTTATGTAAGCAATAATCGGGATCATTTCAAACATTTCAATGGCTGCATGCTTCCGGTACATTTCAACTGTGGTGTAAAAAGTCTAGGTCCGAAAAATTCACACCCTAATTAGCTACATCACTGAGCTGAGCTTCTTCAAACCGAAGATATGAATGCTGTATCGGTGCAAACAAACAAAGACGTTGATGCAAACACAAATTACACGTATAGCGACTAGGTTTCGACAAACTGATTAAGATCTTCCGACAGGAATCCACCAACTCTTCTGCATTTTTGTCAGGGCAGGAAGATTTCTGTCAGGCCATCCTAAAATTTTGTTGGGGCATATAATGAAATGTACCCGGATATCTAAATGTGAATAAGTAGTTGGGGCGTGACGCGATGGTCACCGAGGAACGAAAATTTGAATTTTGACTGTACGACTTAAATGTGACCACTTTCAGCAGCTCTTTGACACATCAGAACAAATCATCTAGTCTGGAGGATAAAAGATCCTTTTTCTCAGAAGGAAATCAGCCAACTGAGGCAGAGTGCCAGGGCTGTTTACAGGTGTTGGATTGCAAACTTTACGTGCATACATAGGCAGGGAGCTGGCTCCTATGCTGATGACAGCCCAATATGTTTCCCAGGTCGATCAAAGATGGGATAAGGAGGACGCAATACACTACTTGTAAGGTTGCTGAAAACTCTTCGGCAGCCCACAACCGCTCCCGCCCTTCTTGGGACTCATCAGGTAAGAACATCATAAACGAGAGATTCATTTAGGTTCCAGTTGAGTCTCCCGTCAAAACCAAAATGTTATGCAGATGAACGTATACGGATAATGAAGAATTTTTCTACTGATGACGCCTGATTGAGATCACACGTTCCGCTCGTGAGTTGGACTCCTTTCTGAGGACAAGTCACTGAGTCAAAATACATTATGTTCCCTAAATGCCCTCCAAAACTCAGTTAGGCCAAGACCAGTATCTATTCCGTCCAGAGGTCAAAATGAGTTTATCAAGCTTTATTAGTGTGTTAATGGGGCCGAAAAATGTTGGTATGTACTAAATCCGTAGTATTTGCTGTTTCAACCGCTGTAATATCTGTCGGATGTACCGTACCACGATTAGTACATTGCGTAACTGGAATTCGTTATTCAATGTTGACTACTAAAGTCCTACCATACAGGATATGAGTAAAATCTGGACACAAAGGTTTGGAACTTACCCAACTGAACAAATATCTGTGTGATCATCAGAGTAGATAAACAATTGTTTTACACACATAGTACGTATGATTGGTCGTTTGGAGTCCCAAAGCGTAAATCATGATAAATTGGTGATTACAAGGAAGCAGCAGACATGACTGCTATGCCCCTTCTTCAAGCGCATCCATGTGGATAAGAGCCAACGGAACTAGCATCACAGTTCAACGACTCCTGTTGAACACTCTGTAGTGTATTTTGAATAACCAAATATCTTACACAATATTTTTTCCTCATAGAAATACGAATTCTATTGGTTGTATGCGACTATCCAGTACCAGGATGCCGAACAGGCTTATCTTAAGACATCCATGTTTAGCTCCTGCCACTTGACTTGTTTTTCTTGCGAAAGCGCACCGGTAGCTCAGGTTTGTCAGGAATGCATATTAATTTCGGACTAAGAATATATTCTAACGGCTCAGGAAATGTAAACCGACCAGGTGGGACTCACTGATAGAGAGAAATCGTGGGATAGTGGATCTTAACCTAGGTGCATGAAGGGTGTCCTCGATAGATTTGAGTTTCTCATTAGACTTTGAGGTGATCAAATTCGACCTAAGCTCGTGATCTGACTGTGTGCTTATTATTTTATGTGGATTTATTGCTGTTTATTGGAACAGCTAAGTTCTTTGTATGAGCGAAAATGATTTGTCCAAAGTTGACTGACGTTGTTTGCAATATGGGCACATATCTGTATATAACATATACGTGTTTGTATGTAACTTTTTGAGGGATGTCGAAATGGGCGAAATGCCCGAAATGCGAGAGTTCAACCGACATTTGTAGTCTTTTAAGTTTAAGGTAGGGTGACCCGTCAGCATATTCGGCAGATTACCTTGAAAACAGGTAACACATCAGTGAACTAGCTCACGGTATAAGAGCCCAGCACAGCTCCGACGAAAGATATAAAGTGTTGAACAAGACGAGGCTAGAATTGTTTCTAGTTTTTTCCACAAGTGTTACTAAAAGTATGTGCTGATGGGTCTGAATAGCACTCAGTTCAAGGAAAATGATTTTAAGCTCGACAGCACCTTGGAGTCCATCGTTTCTTCTCAGCCGAATGCAGAGTAATTTCCGTAAGGGAGTTATTTTAGTGGACAAACTCGACAAGCACCTCACATAGACTACCAGAGGGAACTGAAATTTTCCAAAGAACTATATGCCAAGGAATCGTGTCGAGCACCAAAACCTGAGGTGGTCAGGTCATGTCTTTTGCATGTCGAGTCAACGGTTGCCGAAAAATGTGCTGTTTGCCGTGTTGCAAGCGGGAAGGTGGTCCTTTGACCTGGAAGAGGGGTATGAAAGAGATTACGAAAAGTCTGGGTGCTGTCGATGCGACTTGCCTTCCAGGGTGGAGACCGCTTGATTCCCAGTGGGCCTAGTTGAAGAAGCTGTAAGATTAGGCCACTAATCGATGTCACTGGCGTTCTTTTTATTAGTTCCTATTTTAAATATCAATGAAGACAAGGGCATGAAGTGCACCGAAGGGAGCCCGTAGTGAAGCTCAATCTGAAACATCAATCAGTACACAGAACATGTAGAAAATAAGTCTCCGTTTCCTCTCATTATCACTCTTTAGCCGAGGACTCATCTACAGCTGCGGTGAAAGCTGCCTGGAACCAGCGGTGCAAGTGCTCGGTAATACCATGCTCTTTATTGCAGCACTAGATGAAGGACTCCATTGCCGTCGACTAGCAGGAAAACCCGGAAAACTGGCATTTTGGTTGATATTAACTCAATGTTTTTCGTTCTACTGCTACATGATCGAGTGCTTACATTGGAGTTCGTAGGGGGTAAACTGATCGCTCTCTGTCCGCCTCCTCCTAGATCTCAGGAGGGTCGATTGTCAAATTGCGCCTACGCTGGCTTATGCGACTGAGTGAACTTCGGACATCCGTAGTGATCCTGATCCCCTTCCCTTGTTGCTTTTTCACTATGCTACGTGTTGTGAGCGACGGAGCTGCGTGAGCCGGATTCACTTCACAGTTCACGCCAAGTGGATAAGGGCTACAGAGTTTGCAATACAGGTACAGCAATCGCCTGTCTGCAACTGTTCGGATACTTGAATTCATTTGTTGGATCACGAACAGTCAATTCTTTTAGGAAATAAGGGCTACCGGAGTGAGTCAAAATATTTAACGTGTAAGCTGCCCCCTGTGAGTGGTCCGTTAGCTGCTCTACCGACTAGTCAAGTTAAAGGACATATGAAACTGTATTAGACGGATTTTGACAAGATTTTATTCCGTTTTGTATATGAGACATGTTTTAAGGTGACCCTCGTGGGCACGACAGGACAGTACTCATACCCTAGATTAAAAAGCTTTCGAAAATGCCAGTAGGTCCCCTGGATGAACACATCCTCGTGGAAAGCGTTGCCAGTATCACCGAAAAACTGCGACAGCTTGTTATGGGAGTGTGCTTTGAGCAGCTTTTGCAAACTATAGTTTGTGTATTCCGCGTCCTCTGATTTAAAGAGCTAGGTATTCGATGTTTCGGGGATCTGTGACCCAAACCGACCCGAACGCGCAATTTCGATGTTCTGTCTACTCATGACGAAACGTTTACAAGCTAACTGCCAGGTTCAGCAAACAGATCAACATTCACCTGATCAACCACTAGACATAATACGGCATTGCGACAAGGCTTTGAAACGCTGCCTAACAGCACACCGCTATATTTTAGGAAGAAATCTTGTTCTAGTATAACTCAGTAAAAATAGACCTTTCACTTGCTGATCAATGCCACTTTGCAGCAGGGACATTTCCAACTTGCTCTGCGGGTGTGACATAATCTGAGAAACTTTGGTGTTTGAATGTCGTAAGACAACTTACCGAGAAAGCCAAGTTCAGTCCAATCACGAGGACTTCACCGATGGTTAAGAATTGTGAATCGGCAGTGTTTGTGATATGAGCCGTTTACTGTGACGGTCAGCTAGTAAATCTAGGTACTTACCATAGGGAGTTTTCGTTTTTTGACAGATGCTCTCAGTTGCACACTATTTTGGTTTTGACAACAGACTCGACTGAATCCAGCTGAATCTCTCATTTATGATGGTCCCTTAGGCATCAAACTGATTACCAGAACAGTATAAGGTTATGCACACCACCACAACCACCAACCCACCGCTACGCACCACTACGCTCCCCAATAACGTACTGATGATGTCACCTCGATTGGTGATGAAACGTTTGCAATCAAATTGCCCAGCTCAGCGAACAAGCCAACTACCATCTACGCTACCTGAGCTACCAACATTTTCCTCCATAGTATAAGGTCCTCTATTTGGTTCCGGTAGGTCTATTCTCCAGGGATATTGCTGTGGAGAGGCTGTTCATTCCCGGCGGCTGCCAAACCGTAGTGTCGATATCGGTAATAACAGGTCAACAGTTGGACACATGCATGGCATGCTGACACTTAACCACTTAACCGGTAATCGACCGACCACAGTCTGTTCTGCTTCCCACCTCATGCGGTTTCCACCGACTGGCTGATTTTGCTAACCACTTTGGCGGTGTCTCCGGTCTGTTCCATAATCCATTAGGTTGCGGTCGATAATATTAGGCGTAACCTGCTTCAGCGCTTAACACGTCAATAAGCTGCTGCTCTTATGTCTGCCTTATTGGCTGCCGCTACAACCGCTGTTTTCAAGTAAATGACTTGGATCAACCTAGTTACAGTTACCACGTTTTCTCAACTCAAGATTTTTGTGCACAAAATTGATCCTTAAACCTGTTTACGGTTCCTCTGTTCTGATTTCATTACTGGCACGAAGCTTGCAACTTTAAGGCGGGTGGCTGAGACTACCAGGGAATCTTGTCCTTGAAATTCAATTCTACGAAGCATTTCCATCTTCAGTGAAGTAACTCAGGCGTGAGAATTTTGAAACAAACAATCGGTTTGTCTAATCATTGGTGGCGAGGCACCACTAGAGCTGGAGTTGTCATTGTTCGGGTTGCTCTCGTGTCGCCAAACATGACTAACTTATGAGCATCGAAGCAAATTTATGTGAGTCAAAATGTGGTTGGATTCCTACAACTCTGTTTCATAGAGGCATATTGGTCCTAGAGGTTAGTGGTACAAAATGCTAACCGCTTGGTCCAAATCCAGTGTAATAACCTCCCAGACAGGGAAATCAGTAGGACAAGACATGAAATGATTCCCCCATCTTCATGTCAGACAGCCCTGACCTCGACCATTGACCGCAAACCACGTTCGTCATTTGTTTGTGGGCCGTTTCACCTCCAGTTAGGGGAGGGACGGCACAAGATTCTACATTAGACTTAATTCGTTCACACCAAAAACCGTGCCTTAACTTCGTGTTCCCTGATGGAAGTGTGTGGTTGTTCTGGTTGCGTACACTTTGTTCGATGGACAACTTTCATAACGCCCACCAGGTAGCATGTAATTCAAGTTAAATCCATTCACCAAATTTGACAGGCAATCACTAACGTGGACGGTAAAAGTGCCTTGTAAGTGAATCCCATCCGTTGCACGCCAGACTGACATTGTTCCCATGACCTCTTCAAACAGACCGTGTGCAAAGGTCTATCCGTTTCCACGATTGCTGTCTCCCCGGTGTATCTTCACACTGGGCAAGATGGCGGTCTAACACACTCATAGTTTTTGATGTGGTAACTTGGCTGCAGATATACTGAAAACGAAAGTGAACTAGCCTTGCCTCATGAATCAAGAGGGTCGCTCAATTGAGTGTGCCACTTGTGCCCACCTTTGAAATAGAGAACATTCTGAATGTCCAGATGTAACAAACAGCATTTGTCATAACGGTTCAAAGCAGTGGAGATACTAGGTAAGAATAGAGTGAGAAACGCGTAGCATCCATAGAACCATACAACTCAACTTTGAGCATGCATGGATATCGTACTAGTTATGACACAGTAATAACAGGGTCATCATTGTAAAAAATGTTATACAGCCCATTATTACCTAACGCGGTTCATACTATGTCCATTCCCGATTTCTGGCACAGTCTTTAAGATAATCTCACTTTTGAATTAGAAATCCACCTATTTTGTTGAGTGCCTACCACTTAGTGTGATCCAAGAGACCTGCTTAGATGGGTAGGTGACTCAAAGCCGAGAGGAAACTTTTGGACCAGTAAACGCATAGCTGTGTAAGCGAAAAAAACTTTTTCAGGTTACGCTAATCACGTTACCAGGTCGAGTTGGTGGCTGAAATAAGAATGAGGGAAGTAGTGGCTGCAGCCAGCCCGGCGGAAGGTTAGTATGGTGTTTGTAGGTAACCAGTGGGACAGTGTCCTAGTTCGTCAGTTAGATTTACTCTTGTCGCAATGGAAATTAACAACTCTAGGCTCACCATGCTGACCTTGCCGTGGTAACGACTTGGACAATGCACAGAATATTTTACCACCTTCAGTGGCATTAGTGTTGTTCTCTCCGTGTCCCGTCAGGCAACTTAGCGCTTACATGAACCTCATCTTCGAAAAAGACGTAAAAACAGGTTGTGCAGATTGGTCTGTGCCGAATTAGGTATAACATTATTGTTTAACATAGGATAGCGGGTAAGATGGACCCAACTTTGGTATGAAAAGGCATTTAAACGAATACACGTACTCACAAAACACAAGACAATGCATATGCAAGGATAAGCGCTGTTGCAACCGGGCATTTTAACCGCATCTGCAATGGGCTTCGATACGTCCTGAACAGCATCCGAGTCAAGTACTCCCGGTCTCACCTAAATTATTCGCCAAAAACACACTCCCATTACGAGAAATACACTCATTTGCAAATCAATTTGGTTTTCAGGAGAGACTCAAATTAAACTCTCGTTTATGATATTCTTTAACTGAATGTGCTGCACACAGGTCGCCTCATGTTTCAGTTGGCACAATATTCGAGATATCGTGCCTACCTGATGAGCCCCAAGAAGGGCAAAACCGGTCGTGGGCTGTCGAAGAGTTGGTAGTGAGTAGTTTCCTTCATGCAAATACAATCCCACTAGCGAAATACACTCATTTGCAAGCAAATTTGGTTTTGCGAGAGACTCGGGGACTCGGGGACTGCGCCTACCTGATGAGCCCCAAAATGGGCGAAACCGGTGGTGGGCTGTCAAAGAATTTTCAGCAACCTTATGAGTAGTGCATTACGAATATACATGTATCTCGATATCTTGAATATCGTAGCAACTGAAACATGAGGCGGCCTGGTGCAGCACATTCAGTTGCCCGGAAAAATCACAAACGAGAGATTCAGTTGGGTTCCAGGTGATTCCCTCACAAAACCAAATTTGTTTGCAAATGAGTGTATTTCGCTAATTTCGTGCAATCTGGTTTCAAGTAGAACATAAGGTTGACCGGAAACTCGGAGACTGCGCCTACCTGATGAGCCCCAAGAAGGGTGAAACAATCCCACTAGTTTCCAGCATCAGCATCACCAGAAGTGAAAGCAATCGCGGGGATTCGAGCCATCAGTTGGGTGCGCGCCGTTTGTGACCGTTCTAGAGAGTATCCACTGAAATCGTGTCACATCACACAGAGCCTAAGTTTAAGTCTTTGTTCTCTATCAACACCAAGGCAGGTTTAGCCTGTGTTGCAGTCGGTAGACCAAGCTGAGATTACGGCGCGTTTTTATCGTTACGTCTAACCGTAATTTCATCGTGAGGCACCAGACCAGTGTTTAAAAAAGAAACACAACTCTCAACGAGCGATCGGTCCTGTTCTTTATTCTCATAAGTGTAGACGGGAAATGACACCGGATCTTAAGAGATCTTTTTAGCTCCATTGTTTGACTGAACTGTTGCACACTGAGGCATCCCATATTGACACGCTATGCATCCAGCTGCACTGTGGTGTTGAAAATCCTGGTCCGCATAATAACGGTCACTTTGTTCCACAAATCGGCGGAACGGGGACGAAAATGAAAAACGACAAAAGAGAATATCAGCACTTGAGCATCTGAATAATCGATACTAATAAGTTGTGTTTGAATTTATCAATCTTGGCAGAAAATCAAGGGCCATACCGACTCCAATAAAACACACGAAGACATGGGGAATTCGACCTTCGAACTGGCCAATAGGAGCGCACTTAAGGCACCTAACACTGAAACCAAAAAAGTTATTGTGGCTACGTTTCCCAGATGTTGCCCGAAGGAGAGTAATACGGATGTCATTCACGATATTCTGGTAGCAATCATTTAGTTTTCACTGCGTTTTTTGACACCATTGTTTAAGCGATACGACGAGTAACACCACAGTAAACTTAGTTAATGACGATCGACTGAATCAAATCTAGGACCTGCCGCAGTGGGTACCATGAATAGTAATTTAGACTATACGTTTTCTGGTGTGACAAGATAGCAGAAAATCTCTGGTGAATTGGTCACGCGCAACCGACTCCTTTTCTACGTCAGGGGGAAGCGGCCTATTTGCTTTTTTTCGGCTAGTGGTGGATTCCAACAATTTCGCAGAAGTGTAGACAACTGTAACGTGGGCGATTGGCCCTCAGGCATTCAAAAAGTATGTCATTTTCATTGTGTATGGTCGGACAGCCATTATTGCGCAACTACCCGCAATAGGGCACTTACTGAACATCGATTTTCCAATCATCTGGATAAGGAAACAGAATTTGCGCTTCCCTTTGCTCCTTCCGTATCACTTTTGAGTAGTTGGTTACTCCCAGAATAGATAGGTTTCCTTCCAATTGCTCCTCTACTCATTGTGGTTTGAGGGCCTTGACAGCCTCATATTCGTCGATGTCCTTAACCAAGGCCAGTGGAGCTGAGTATCTTTGTGAAAAATTTCTATCTATGCATGATATGGTATGAACCACGTGTATGTGATTATCTTTGCAACCAGTTTTTGGTCACTCACTTCCCAAACACCTACCACCATCACCTGTTGGTTTATTTGAGGCAATCCGTGCACTCACTCACCCATCTCAGCCAACAATTCTTTCAACGCTACCACCACCGCCACCACCCTACCTCTCTATCGCTATCATTAATGGTTTATCTGTCATTTCCTACTGTGTGTACACCACGTATGTTCGACCACGTTTATGGAAAAACAGCCCGTTTTTTTTTTCGAGGCTACCGGATACATCCCGTACCTTCATACGGATATGCACACCCACACGAGCCTGGTCCGGTTTTCAGCGTGGTATGGTACGTTTCTTCATCCGATACTATCCATGCGTTCGATAGGCTTGCTACTCGTGGTCTCATGCACGCTTGTTTTCTTCCTCTTGTTGTTGTTGTTGTTGTTTGCTTTGCTGCTATCGTTATCCAGCTGGTCTCCCGGTTCGTATGAGATTGGTTGCCAAACGAAAAAAACACTCCCAGGTTAGCTGTCCATGGGGGCAGGTATGGTCCCTGTGAGTCATGACCTCCTCTCTTGCTCTGGTTGGATGACAGGGACCAGCTTGTTCTCAGTTGATCATGATAAATGGTTATCCGTTATGGTGGTATTGGACAGTGGACCAGAAAACCCACGGGTTGTAGTGTTTCCTGCAGCGGATGCTCGTTGCTTTGTGTTAGTTTGGAACCAACCTCCGTTAGGATGGGGGACAGTCACCTGGAACAGCTGCTTCGGACGAGGGCAGTGCCCTAAGAAAGAACTTGATGGAACAGACTAATGCAACATGATATTCAAGCAACACCAATAGTAAAAATGACAAGCAAACGGTGACCATGCCGTTGATGGTGTTGCAGTGAAATCGTTCTGGTTGTTTGTAAAATCCTGTTTCTCCTCGAGTACCTCAGTTGTTTCTGCTTGGGTACTCCAACTTCCGAATGGATATTAGCAAACGGACATGTATTCGACGCTCTATTTTCAAGTTAGTGAGTACACAGTAACACGGCTATCTCCCAAACGAGAACACTGGGAGGCGAGTCAAATTGTTCTTTCTTGTGAGTGAAATGCTTCTAGACCTAAATTTCCAATTGGTATTGCACACTTTCATAATGGACAAAGTGATCAAAGTGCCTGCTACATTCGAACATTATTTCAAAACAGAGAACTGTCATACACTGTCTTGGAAAATAAAACGTCAAACTTAGGAGCCCGAGAGTGTTTCGTGTATGAGTTTAGCATGCAATGCGCTCATAGGAAGAGCGTCGCAGGGGGAAACCATTCTTTTTTCGCAAAAATTATTCTTGTTGAAGTTCATCCGCTTAAAACAGACTGTACTTGGTCAATGTGATGTCCTTGTAAGAGGATATAGACTCGAAAAAACGTCGCATATCCGCGTTGGATCATAGACCTAAATAAATTAACGACGCTAACCTCAGTAGCAAACTGTTTTATAAGCGGTGCACTGAACCGCTTGAGCTGGGAGTTCAGCAGTTCAAAATGGGACCGACCACTCCGTTTGATCCCATAGTCTCAACAACATTATCCAGCTGGTGTTTCTGCATCATTCCCAACTAGTACACTGGATGGATTCGTAGGGCTGACGTGTGAGGACAGTGGAAAGTGCTGCAAACTTAAAGCTGGCTTGGTAGCGCACCGTTGGGTTCCTCTCCATGAAAGTGGTGACACGGACGTAGTCACCAAAACGTCCTTTGTCCACTGTTTCTGCCGGACTCCGTGACGTGCGCGCTTCACTCAGCATAAATCAGCGAAGCTTGGCCGAACCCCTGATCCCATCAAGGATCACACTCAGTCCTATCGCCGGCTGGTAAGCTATTCCCGTCCCGTAATTCACAAACCTCACCGGTATCAAACCAGGTACCGTGTATTTAACTAGCAAGCGCACAAAGACGAATAGTCATCTAGTGACCACGGGCATAGTATCGATCAAATGGTTCCATTTACTTCCGACTCTGATGCCTATATTACCTGGTCCATTAGAACGTAGATTTCACCTTGTCACTCTTCGGGTCCAACCCTGGGCTGGCGTTCTGGATTTTGTTCAAGAGTTACAACCAGGTGCAATGAAAACGGATCAAGTCCGGTTGCCTCTGCAGCTCTGTGCACCTAAGACCTTCTTACACACTTGAAACCAACATCTCTTGACACCGTTTTCAATAGGCTCACCTTGTGGTGAGCCGTCATTCAGATCTTGTACCACCACAGGTAGGAGGCAGCAGTGTCTGCCACTTTTTCTGTCTCGTAGAATGCACTATGCCCAAAAACAAGTGAGTACTGCGCAGCATTGACATCGGATTGTTGATTGCCACTACAAGGGAGGAAGTTGGTGCTTGATCCACAGGATTAGAAATACTCCTCGAATTTTGGATAACCACACGTCCTGATCGCTTCATCTGGGGCTTATCTTTTACACTATTGTCGCCCCCAGGTCACTCTAATTTCAAATTTATTCCCCAAACTGTCTGACAGGAGGCCCCAACTCATCCACTTTTATTCAAAGCTGACATGAAGAGTTTATTGGTAAATGAACCGTATGTTGCAATCTCCTTCACTCCAGTCTGTACTTGTGCATCACTATGGCCGCTTGGAAGCTAGCTGGCATCTTGCATCGGCACATTTCAGAGATAGCTTCGAACCTAAATTTGGCGTTTGTTGACATCTAGAAAGTTTTTGATTCGCTTTCGCTTAACAAAACTGTCATATCCATCTAAGTGCTTGGAGCACGGTAACCCCTGGTTCAATAATGCTCACAGACCTATGAGAATTCTGCAGCAGTTACCCTCATTCGGAGGTCTACTACTGCAGAGAAGCCACGCAGGGAGATCCAATGGCGATGTAACTAAATATAGATAGCTCGGATACGCTGCCTGTTTGTTGGTCTGTTCACCTATCTTGGAGATTGGGTTGCAAACATTTCGATACCAATTCAGGTTATATCATCAGTGCCGGATTGCGAACTGACGATGTCACCTGGTTTGGTGACAGATCGTGTGCATTCCTACTGCCAAACACGACGAACAGACAAGTAAGCCAGAGCGATCCACTTCTCCAATATTTTTCCTCCTGAGGTTGTTCGATCATCAGTGCCAAAGTGGGAAACCAGTCCTCATGACACCTTAGTGGATGGTTCTACCTTCACTGACGACCTGAAGCAGCTGAGATCGACTCATTACGTGTTGGTATGGTAAGCAGCACCCGAAAAACAAAAATCATGGTGGTCTGTGGAGCAGAAATTGTTAGAGGACAGGGCTTTCATGCGAATCCCTTTGCCTTGACCATTCCTTGATTTATTTTGGCATATTCTTCGCTTCTAAGAAGGAAGGAATCTGCAACCTGTTGACAATAGCTGTTGAAACTGTTGGAGGAGATGCATGGACCATTGAAGCCAAACCAGTGCTGAAACGTTCATCCACCATTGGTCAAGCCCACCGCAAAACGCTCAAAATAAAGACAAATATATCAGGCAATTTATGCTTCGCTGGCTATATCTGACGGACTGTGCAGTCAGCCACATCCACCCCACTTATCGGCATGGAGGTCTCAGCATCCCAAATCTGAACCAAGCAGTCTCGATGCAGCGCGTATGAAAAAAAAGGATTTCCACACAGTCTCAACTAGTACACAGCGTGGTTAACGATCCTGTATTTCACATAGCGTTTCGGGATCTCAATCTTCTGATCTGGGTTAAAGGATAAGTATGTTAATACCAAAGAAGAGAGGTGAGGTGATAGGCTGCACAACAGAAAATGATAGTTGTGGCTCACAAGAGCCTCTGTTGAAGGGAGAATCTTTTCCAGGGGCATGCGCTTCCCTGGATATTTGTCTTGGGTATTCATCTACAAGATTTATCGAAGACGAGAGTTAGAAAAGCCCGGCATGGTTACGATAGTCGTTCTCTCTTGCATTATGGGAAATGTGTCCGCCGGAGATTTTGTTAAATATTCTTAATCCGATTGGATCACTAATGATGCTGGATGTGCTCACTAAAATCGGGTTAGCATGTAGCCCGGAAAACTTCTCCGATGTCTGGATCACATTGCTTTCGAAGGTTTAGGAACATTTGCTTCGACATCATTGCCAGGATTGGGCCGACTGCTGTTCGGGAGCATCGGACAAGGGTGACAGAAATGAGCGTAGTCTCTGATGGGTGTTGAATATTTGTGTGGAATGAGTAGAATTAGAAGTATGCTGACGAATGTTCTCTTGCTATTATCTCAGCTCCGCGTGCCATCCATTGTGAAGTTGATGCTTTAGTTCCCGAACAGCTGATCACATCATATCAAGGTGCTGCTTACCAGAATCTACCAAGGCCTATAGTATAGTATAGTATAGTATAGTATAGTATAGTATAGTATAGTATAGTATAGTATAGTATAGTATAGTATAGTATAGTATAGTATAGTATAGTATAGTATAGTATAGTATAGTATAGTATAGTATAGTATAGTATAGTATAGTATAGTATAGTATAGTATAGTATAGTATAGTATAGTATAGTATAGTATAGTATAGTATAGTATAGTATAGTATAGTATAGTATAGTATAGTATAGTATAGTATAGTATAGTATAGTATAGTATAGTATAGTATAGTATAGTATAGTATAGTATAGTATAGTATAGTATAGTATAGTATAGTATAGTATAGTATAGTATAGTATAGTATAGTATAGTATAGTATAGTATAGTATAGTATAGTATAGTATAGTATAGTATAGTATAGTATAGTATAGTATAGTATAGTATAGTATAGTATAGTATAGTATAGTATAGTATAGTATAGTATAGTATAGTATAGTATAGTATAGTATAGTATAGTATAGTATAGTATAGTATAGTATAGTATAGTATAGTATAGTATAGTATAGTATAGTATAGTATAGTATAGTATAGTATAGTATAGTATAGTATAGTATAGTATAGTATAGTATAGTATAGTATAGTATAGTATAGTATAGTATAGTATAGTATAGTATAGTATAGTATAGTATAGTATAGTATAGTATAGTATAGTATAGTATAGTATAGTATAGTATAGTATAGTATAGTATAGTATAGTATAGTATAGTATAGTATAGTATAGTATAGTATAGTATAGTATAGTATAGTATAGTATAGTATAGTATAGTATAGTATAGTATAGTATAGTATAGTATAGTATAGTATAGTATAGTATAGTATAGTATAGTATAGTATAGTATAGTATAGTATAGTATAGTATAGTATAGTATAGTATAGTATAGTATAGTATAGTATAGTATAGTATAGTATAGTATAGTATAGTATAGTATAGTATAGTANTATATATATATATATATATATATAACGTTCTCCCTATGTCTCTACAGTTAGGGGTTTTCAACCAAGTTTACAACAGAGCAAACTTATTTTGGTATGATCCACATTTTACATGATTAATTTTAATTAGTAGTGACTGATCACCCCAAGCAGATTCACGATCATTAGCCTACAATTTATCATACCTGTCGGCCGGCACAGTAATCCTTAGATTTGGAAGACAGAAGTACGAGTTTAGGTCAGTAAGTTTTTGCTACTTCCAGCTGGCTTGCTTAGATTACCCGTATCGGATTTCCACTTTTTTGCTATCTACGTACGTAAGTGGCGTGCAGATCCAGGATCTCTCGAAATGCATGAATGGTTGTACTGCCCAATCTCAGTGACAACACGGCTGACAGGATGCAAGCTTAGTGACTGTGTCTTGAAATTGTTTGTGGTAGTTTCCATGGTATGACGTCACAATTTGTTTCATCGGTCTCACATATCCTCTCGACTGTTCATTCATTGCAGAAACTTGGTAATTCAGCGGTATTCTAAATGCGCACGACAGTGCCGGTCCTGGTAGACTAAGAGTATGTGTCATAAAAAATCGCCTATTCGCTTAATTTGATTTCCAGCCAGGCAGTGTTGCTAACGACTCACCAGATATACTGAGCCTTTGAATCCCTCTGCAAATCGAGCTGCAAATACATATTTTCAATCGAACGAAGGTCTACCAATTAAGGATGAGTGGGTGAAGTCTTCTCACCGCCGCTGATTTTCAATGGCATTCCTGTCTGCAAGGAACCTATTTGGCCTTTCTGCAGCCACTGAGTTTTTAAAAATAATACCCTCCGCGAATACAGGACTCTTTATTTTATGGACTTCTGTAACTCTCCTGAAAGAGACCCATTGACAGGGTACGGCTACCGTGAGAGTTGAGTTTTTGGTCCCTCCAGATGTGCTTTTCCACAGAAAACGAGCAGTTTTTTCGAGAAAGAAGTTAGAGTCCTTTGTGACTTGCATCAGTGAGGGGGGAAAGGAATTTCTTTTGTGGAAGTTGGTGGTCTTTTTGAATGCACTTGGAAGAAAATGCATTTCGGATGTTTTCTGAGGAAAAAACTGAGGTACACAAAATCATTGCAATACCTATGTTATATGCACGGTTACTGATATGTCTACTTTCGGAAAATCGAACTATAGAGTGCTGTCCAAAATATCGGACAAATTTTTATCAACGGTCTTGGTAAAATGTGTTCTGAAGAATAAATTCATTGTGCATGAAACTATGTTAGCAACTGCGTTCACTGATTTGTGTACCATGAAGCGTGAAGTTGGGGCAAAATCGAATGTGTTCTACGTTCACCAAAGTGCCCCTCACCAGGACGAGCACTTGCGATTCGGAGAATACGAAGTTTGCTTGTTCATGAATACATCTTGGTCATTCTACGGTGGCCTGGCCTGCAGCATCAAACTACGCCTATGGACACCCGCAAATAACGGGTAATGCCACACACTGTTTGTGCTGCGCAGCATGTGCATCCACATGAACTCCTTGTACCTGGTGCAAACCCAAAGAGATTAAAAGAACATGACTGTCCACCTCGAAAACCGCATTAGCCTGCTCCACTGGTGGCCACTAGTTGTCAGTTTAAGTGGGTACAACTGAATCGTTGAGCCACACAATTCATGAGAAGAGGCATCTTTTGTCTCGCACCAATCAGAGGCATATTCTATACACACATATAGCTAACGTATGTTAAGCATCGTTCAGCTAAATCCGTACAACCATGGTTGTAGAAAGTCAGTTCTATCATCGTTGTGGGGCTAACATTCCGGAATGTCCGAACTGTTAATTCAGGTGCTTTGCAGATGGATACACGAAATACACGCAAATCAATTGCAGTAGGATACATTAAAGCACAACTCAAAACAACACAGTACAGCATAGCATGACATGATCATACATGAAGTAGATTTAAAATGACAGGAGGAAACCACTTTCAGCCTCGCAAACAAGGCAGATCCTTTCTCTGGGTAATAAGTTAGGTTTAAGCGGTGGACACGAATGAAAGATTGACACCAACAGTGTATACAAAAGGTTGTTTGGTGGCCAAAAATCACACATGAGATGTACTCTAGACACATCCATCCAGCCAGTGCTTGCCATCATTCGGCTTTTCCTATAAAAACATTATCACGCAAAGTCACTTCTAACATGGTCGCAGAGTCAGCATTTTGTACTGCAAAATAGTACAAGTATTGTGAAACTGTCCTGTTTTCCTTCGGGATCACCAGCAGATTGTATTTCGCAAGTATCTTTTGGGCCCCAGGTCTACCATTCTGGGGAGAGAAGTGAATGGTCAGCACACTGATTAACATACATAATAATCTGGAGCCACTCAATATAAACCAATAACTAATTTCAGATTGATAATTTACACCGAATCCACAGCGTAAAAATTCTCAGCCTTTTAGGTCGTACAGTTAAAAAACCGGCAAGTATATAACGGGTGAAATTAATTTAGACGGTGACCTCACTAAGTAATCGGCAGAATATTCACTGCGCATACGAGCGACCTGTGAAATAACATTTCAGACACATCGCTTAGGCTGCATATGCCCTATCTGCCATAAGCTGGGGAAGCTGAAAAGCGACATTCGAACCGGGTATGTAAGATCAAACTAAAAAAGTCGATCATGTCCACATCCATGTTCACCCCTAACATCAGCGAACAAGGAGAAGACATCACGAGTAGCACCGTTCCGATTTGCCATATATATCCTTTCATATGTCAACTTTGCGGCTTTTCGAATTGAGAGACAGACACTATAAAATAAATATCGAGTCTTTCAGCTTTGTCTTTTGCTACTGTTGAGGCGAAGCGACAGGCAGTTTCTCCTCACTATAAGCCGGTGAGGGCAACCAAGGAATAAAGTGGTTCATCTGTGATAACTATCGCAATGAGATCCAGAATTTTGCAACTGACGTCTTCTATGAAGTCATTGCCATTGGAAAGCACAAAATTGGACAGTTCGCTGATTTGATGGAGTAACTGGTTTGGCGGAATGGGGGCCAGAAATATAACTTATAGTTTGGAATAATCTCCAACTGCTGCATAAGTGTGACCAGGCTACGAAAGCTGAATGAAGTCACCACATGTTGGATGTCTGGTACGATGTTCGTGGCTGTAGAAGCCGGTGATCCAAATTATGTATACCTGAAATCTTTCCTAGCCCTCTCCAAAGAAACTTCTTGAGGCCCTTGAGGAGTCTTGCCACTTTAGAACGTTGGAAGCGATAACAGTGGAGTCTTACCTATCTTTCATACACGCATACTGTGAGGACATTGAACATTTTACTCTTTGGTTGTTGGGTCTTAAGTGGAACAGTCCAGTATATTTCCATTCACCTGGGACCCTAATTATATTGTACCAAGAAGCAGAGGACAGACAATTGATTTAGAGCTGAGAGTATGGACACCATTAAAGCTCGTGCGCACATGTTATCGAAATCAAGAAGCGAAGTTCTATTTCCTGCCTCCCTTCAGGAAGTGTGGGCATCATGGTAAGCTCTCCATTTAATAAATTTTCAAAATATCCCCTACTGATCTGCTACATAGCTGGCGGTAGTGTGAGCTACACGTGAATAACCAACATGGAGAACAAGAAGACTGTGCGCGAGACTCAGTGATACCAAGTTCAAATCTGTTTTCTGAATATCTTTCCTAAGACTGTGACGCCAGCTGCATGTAGTAATATCATGGGTGGGAAAAACAGCAGATACACTGTGACTACTTTCAAAGACGTCACGAATGCATGACCATGAGAATGTGCTTTCCCAAAAACCTTGTAAGAAAACGATTTTGCTTGAGTTTATGTGTATTCTTTCTTTCAGAGTTTTACACAGAGTACAGGGTACAATGAACATATAAGCCCCAAGTTTTAACAGATTTAGAGTAGGAAAAGGAAACAAACGGAATGTGAAGCATTCATTGCAGGTTACATAGGTGAGGCTGAGTTGCAGCAGTGTGACGTGAGTGGCAGATGTTCTTTGGTGATCAGTTGATAGCCAGTGAAGCTTAGTTAATTATGACCGCTTTTGTGCCACACAATCAGACTCAGCAGTCTGGCTGTGGCTGAGTAGGGATTGGTAAAATAACTTTCACTGAATGATTGGAAGACGACATATGCATCCAAGTGACGACAAGTCTGACCTAGAGAGCTGTATCTAATTGTCGATTCAATTGTTGACCAAGCTGTTTATTCTCACACCAAAGGACTTGAGATGAAGTGAATTACTTAGTATTCTTATGACCAGAATGCTTTTAATAAGGAATACACCTATTTTGGGCAGCTGATCTGTGTGGAGCAAAGTTGATCTGACGATCGGAAGCTCACATCAACCAGCTTTTAATCTCCTTCAGGGCGACTGTTTCTCCTGAGGCGGTGTAGAGAGCACACTGTTTTACCGAACATCTGCTATAAGGGTAGACTTGACTTCCGCCAAATGGCGCAAAACGTTTTCCGTTTTAACCCCTGGTGCACCATTCTTCCACTGCAACCCAGCATCCGGTATCTGACTTGTTGCCTATCGACTGTTTATAACCCGTGTCTAGGTTGTTGTACGTCAGGGAAGCGCATTTGCGGCATGGTGATTTGTAAATCTTGAGTAAGCTGGTCTATAATCTACTTAGTGGGCAAATATAGGGCATATTGACGCCCCAACCCGCAAATATTATTATGAGTAAGAGAATGCGACAAGAAAATTAGTAAAAGACGTTCACCCGTAGATATTAACACGGAAGGCAATGGACAAGAGTGGGCTTCGTTATGAATAGCTTTCACCCATTGACGGTGGTATAACCATCTTTTCATGGTCCGTCTTTACAATGGTCCGTCCCGCTTAGCTACTTGGTTCGGTTGACTTAAACCAGTCCGTAGTAGAAATCCTCCGAACTGCTGTCTCATTCTGGTAGAGTGCCGCTTGTCGGTTCTGTGCGGTATGCCTAGTTATTTGTATCAGATTACTCCAAAATCTCAACTATGCTGAAGTTCGTTTCTTATCAAGGAAATTGACCAATTCCGAAGCGAACAGGAATTAGACGCTTCCTCACTTTTAATACAGCAATCCAAATGCAGTGAACCGTACCCGCAAAAACAGATTGCCATTATACGGTTGATATGATCTAACCTCAATAAGAATTACTAAAGCATTTCAACGGACTTGATACAGAGAGTTAGTCAGTTCTAGAGGTAATTTCGCTGATTTCCCCAGCATTACTTACTATTAGTTTGAATCCGCGGCTCTAGTTTTTTTTTACGTACAAGTGCGTTGTTCAAGATACCGTGGGTCCACAAGTGCTATCACCACTCACAAGGTGAACTCAGCATTGAAACGCACAGCGCCATCACGAGTCCGTCTTCTCATTCACACAGCGGACTAAGCCAATGCAGGCAGCTCAGACACTCAACATCTCAACTTTCGACGGGAAGACATGGCAGGCTAAATGTAGCACCAGACTGTTGGTTGGAGAAATTGGGTTCGAATAAAAGCACCTTCAAAAGTTGGTCGAAGTGCTGGAATCTACGATCGCAGGTGGGCAAAGATTACGATCTGTTTAATATTTTAGTGGTTTTATTGCGGGATAACCTTTGGTCATCAGCATGTTTTTAAATAGAATCTGGCGATGCCGTTACAACTAGGCTGGACTGGAGGAGTTTTTCTTTGCCAGCGAGCTGCTTACTTGTTTGAAGTAGTGGATGAGTATAATACCGAAACAATTTTATAGGGAATCACTTCTGTCGAACAATTGTGAAATAGGCTGAACAAGAAATGTGAAAAAATTTCGCACGCGTACGCAATAGATTTTTCCTCCAAAGTATGGACACCACGGAACTAAACACATTTCGTCTTTTCGACTAGCCCTGTCGAATGTAGCCCGTCCGGGCTGTGAATTATTCGGCGTCCCTAAGCAATCGTGTGAAACTTCCGCGGAAACCACACCGATCGGTTGAGGTACCTTAGATCAGATATACATGACATACGTATGCCCTTAATCCTTCTTATCTATAAACTGCTGCGTTTTACTCGATGTGTTCAGAGTTAAATTTAACTGCCGGTTGTCAGCTTGTGTTCACTGCTGTAATCTGCTTGTGGAAAAGCTGCCCAAACCCACCAAAATGTGAACATTGACGAGGACATGTGATTCTGTTGTCAACAGACATATAGGTGTCTGGTTGCCGAGAGGATGTTTAAAGCACACCCGAAATGTTAGCTAGTTGTGACGCAATGCGCGATGACGTAATGACAAGCGGGCTGACAGTGGTGAAGCGCATTGGCCTTGCTCTTTATTAGTATTATTCATGCATAGCCACCTACAATCTGACTGTAGCCGGGTTCCTTTTGTGTGTTGTAGATTGTAATGAGAGATAAACTGATCTGGCTGGGATTTGATTCAAATGAAAACGATCGCTGCCCAGGGCTGAATTATGTTCAAACATTTTCACAGGACGACCACGTAAAACTTGTTCATTCGGCCACATAAATCAGTGTTCAAATAAACATTGCCTCAATTTTATCGGTCGCAGAAGACGGAGATCAGGAGAACTATTGAGACCAATAGTGAGAAATGTGTTTACGTTGAACTTTATAGACAACTTCATAGCAGACACTAAAAAATCTGCCTTATAAGAAGCTTTGGTTTTGCGTGCGAAAGGGTCATGAAAAAAGGATACTTGAGAACTTTGTTATTTAGGTAAGGCGTGTAATTCTTGCAGTCTGCACAGTCCTCCAGGCTATTAAGTTAATAGTCGATGTGCGTAGCAGAACCGCATACAGATCGGAAGGACTACCCAGAGCACAGTTAGCTCGAGATGTTGTGTCAGTCCCGAAGAAACAGACAGGTAAATAGGTCACCTCTGGGACTGCGAAAGTCGAGCTGCCCCATACAGATCACAGCACACAGAAGTCCGTTAGGTCTCCCGAAAATAGTGTCTGTAATTGCTATGCGAGCACAATTATCACCCCAAAAATAGCCCTTCAATGAGAGACTATTCCAAAAGAGGATGCGTCACAAGCGTTCCTTAAAGCATTGTTATGGAATCCCTACAGAAGCTGTCCCGACTACCTTGAGAGCCAACGACTTTTTTCCCCTATGAGCGATTCCACCCTCTGAGGTAGATCCTGAACCGCATGATCTATAGCAGAATACATCAAAAGCCACACTTTGGGAAACAAGCCGATGCAGCAATGGCTTCTAAGCAGTTCAAGATATGGATAAATTAAGTGACGATCTTCGTACTCAGATCTAAAATACTATCGTGATCACTCAAAATTCAGCCAACCCTTACACTGCTAACTAGAGCGTCCATTCTAGGTACCTCCCTCGCATTACTACTCCATCAAATGACTGATTTGAGGAAATGGTAATTATGTTATAGTTGTGCGTCGCAGAACGTCTACCAGTTGCAAATAATAGTACCTAAATGCTGCACAAAAATGAGAATTGGAAACAAAGGGGAACGGTCGAGATCTAATGAAATGCCTTGTTTCATTAGGGGAGCCTACAAGAACAGGGTACCTGAAAATTCGAAGAGCATTGGAGTAATACACCACCAGCAGAATTAGAAAATCACGTTTTACGAACCTTACGTAACATAAGCCCGGTGCACAGTAGCAGATAAAAGTGGTCTCGACCGTCCACCTAGTGTGGGGCAATATGCTAGCCACTGAGATCGATAACGTCCTATGCCCCCCCCAATATTTCCAATCATGTGCAATGAGGATCACGTGAGCTCCAGCCAGGAACGCATGATGTTCCCGCAGCACGTGCTTTTTACTGTAGCCGATTTTGACTCCTCCTGCCGGGGCACTAACAGTGCTGCACGAAATATTCACGGTTTGTGGATAATCATGCAAGGTATGGCGGATTTTGTCACTACCCGACATTGATTTTGGATTAGAATGCCGTTTGTACTGACAGTAATTTGGATGTGAATGATGAGCTTGTTCTAATACAGCGAGCAATAAAACACAAATTAGATTAGAGACGCTAACCGGGCCACCGAGTAATTGAGCATTTTGCTTTGAGATGAAAGTAGATACATATTTAACATTCGCCATATGTGAATCCGGAGACCTATCAGCCGAAGACTCTTGTATATCTTGTTTCAAAATTCTTCCGGAAACTCCTTCAGTTTCTGTACTATATTTTGGGGACCTGAACACCGTTCATAGGCTCCGGAGATAGTCACAATCCCAGGAGAGTTCAGCTGTCCTACTACGATGGCCTCTTTTCGGGTGGTTCGTTAAGAACTTCCGTAGATTAAACCGTCGCTCGGTATGCCGCAAGCACATGCAGCAGTTTTCGTTGTTCACAGTTAAGAGTAAGCGCAATCACCATTCAACCATCCAAACACATTGAAGCCCATATTAAGAAGATAAGTCTTATCACAGGAGAATGTTTGTTATGAACCTACAATTCTCTCTGATCATATTCATCTACCTCACACAAACTGACAACACTGTGCTCTTGGCCACATAATTCAAACGCGAAGACGACGAAATGTCTTTCGCATGTTACTGTGAAATTCAATAAGGGAAATCTTATAGAAAGTCACTTTTCAAAACGTTTGACGTTCGCCTGGCATACCGCGCAAGGTTGGCTGTTTTCGTCCTTGTATAGTTTTCACAGCTTATACCTAACACAAATCTTTATAAGTTCCCTTCACAGTTTCTTTCTCTTTTTATCCATTGATATCTCGCCAATATAACCTACCGATGAGTTTACGAACCCTGTGTTGTCCCCCTTCTTTGATAAATCTTGTTTATTGATTCATAGTTTAATTTCACCTGCCTTTATTAGTAGTGCTTTACTGGGTAGAAATACAAGTCGTGGTAGTGAACAACTTCCCTTCTTGTGATTACACATGAACTGTGGGTCCCGCGTCGAGTGATTTCTGTGTTTAGTAAAGCAAGAAACGCGCACCATTCATGTATAACCTTGAAAGACATGGTACCAAAGCTGGAAGGAGTGCGAATTACGGGCCGAAATGATAGCGCTCGTTTGTTCCTCCTCATTACGAGGAGGCTATAATTAGTCACATGCGCGTGTATCGGGTTCGACTATGTGCACATGCATGTGATAGCCTGTTCATTTCAAGATATAGCTGCGCGTGTACAAGCACACCATCAGTAATTCGCCCGTCTGTTCTTCGGTGAGACGAAGAAACACGAATTAGCCTCATATATCATCGTCATCATCATGATCATCGCCCGTCTTGTCAGTTGGGAATGTACACACGCATATCCCATTGACCCCCTCCCAGTCTTTTACCCACCCCCACCTGCACTGTCCGCCGCTAAGGGGCTGGATGATTAAACACGTGCACATTCCCATTTAGAATTCTGAAGCGTTGGTACCGCCCCCATTCTCATCGCTTGTGAGGGGGTAGCGGTGTGCACAGTGTTTGTGTTCGGAAGACGACCAGAGTTCGGGCTTGAAATGGACCCTGTGCGCCAGTGTTGAGTTTATGGCCAAGAGGCTGCTGTAACTGCACACGTACAGTGATGCTGTGTACATGCATATGGGCGCATCGCTCTGCGAGGGTTTGTTATTGACCATGCATATGTTTGTGCAAGGGCGAGTGCAGTCGATGATGGGAGTCAATGCAAAGTTTAATCATACTTCGACACCTAATTAGAGTGACGTGAAAACAGAACAACGGAACGAGCCCTGCGAAGCCGACCGGGTATGCTCGCATGAATGCAAAACCGGTTGTTTGCTGGTCAAATCACTGTAACAGCACGCGTAGCTTCTAGTGGATGCAAATCAGTAATTACTTTGTGGAATGTTCATACGACATAATGAGATCCAGTGTATTTGTTGTTCAATGACGTTCACCTAAACTCACATTTCATTATAGCTCGCATAGCACAGCATCCAACCACTTGCGAAGTAATGTACAAGTTCTCCAGGAACAGCCAAGAATTGGCCTACTCCTAGTGACATCAGCACTGTGTACGGACATCCTAGGGAGCAACCCCACGTAAGAACTTCGTAAACATCATTCAGGGTCCGTTTAGTGTTTTTCAGGGTGACTTGTGGTTATTGATTGAAACGAAAAGATCAGCGGATAAAAAACGAAGGAATCATGCCAACATGAAAACTTGATTCTTTCTTCATTGCCCATTTTTGAATGGCTATTTCAAAAGGAGTTTACAGTGGTAAGCATAATAGTGTTTTTAGTGCATGCTGCTCCAGTAACCCACCATACTGCCAATTGCTTCCCCCCCCCCAAAAAAAAAATCACAGTTTAATTGGGACTCTTGAGGGGTAATAGATGTGGAGTTATCTGTTTTGCGAAGTGTAACAGTAAAGACTCAGTTGGTAGCTACAGAGTATGTCTATATGATGACTGCGAATTACAAAAAGCACCTCTCCTTTCTCTTCCAACAGTTACCACTATCTTCATTTGTGGGACAAAGGCAAACAAATGGTTCCGTTGAGCGAATCCGAAGCTCCATACAATCACCGGGATGATAAGCAAAATATGAGTTTATAAAGTGTTCTCTACTCCATTCTTCCAACTAGACAACGTCAGGACGAAACACTAAAGGAATAGGGGAAGTTACGTCTTAGAAGTGGTTGTTTTTCAACTGAAATGGTTAATAAGGCGTAATTCTACTTCACGACCTGCGTGTCCGAAATGCTTGCATCTCCTAACACTTATCTTCATACTGTTCTGACTAAAATTTTTGCTTGGCGAATGTTTTAAAAATATGAAAAGCTATTTTCAGAGAATTTTCACGTTGAGTGATTCGATTAAGCGGCGGATGCCTTTATTTATTCCTTAGCAGTGCGAACTGTTAAACTGATTTGGCACAGAGAACGTTTTGGTATATTCCTGTTGAGTTGACGAACAAATGACAGAAAAATATTATCCCATATTCTGTAAGCTAACAGAATTTACAATTGCCGACGAATCTCGTCACTTTTCATGTGTCCTCTTGATGTGTTTTGCTGTCTATTGATTTCATTTTCCTTAAACTGCAATCCTTCCTCGTTACTGTAGTCTGATACTTGCTCACCACTGTCTGTGGGTTGGATCGGTCAGAATAATCATTGCCTCCGTCATGACAGCGTCGTACCCCCTGTGTCGATAAATAAAGTTAGACTCCTTCTGTTCCATGGACCATAATTTGGAAACTCCTACTTTACGCGTTGAAATATCCCATTTTCTGTAATATTACACTTGGTTTTCTCCGTTGGACATTGGCCACTTCCATGCTCATCCTCCGCGGTATTTTATGTGAAACGTCATAGTTTGTTGCTTTGTATAGTGCACCGTATTTCTTACGTATGGTTCTCATTCATAGTTTGAACAACCACGAAGTCATTTGCATAGCCACATTCGCAGTACAAAACACGACTACAGAAAAGTTTGATTCTATCGCATCAGTGATGCGGTCGCATTCAGAGAGCAGGGCTATCTTTATCTTGCCTCACTGGGTAAAGCTACACGACCAAGAAACGGTCGAGCCGAGCGGTTCCTGCATCACAAAAACGTTATCCTTGCGTGTACAGGTAGATAAAATCGTCTGCGAGCACAGTACAGCAAATAATGACACTGGAAAGAATACCGACTTGTTGGACCGAATTTGCTCTGTCTTTAGAAAAGTCCTCCGAAGTTTTTCTCTTTTTCCCCACTGGATATGTCGGTAACGTTTCTTCGTTGCCGCATTTCACCATAAACCTGACACACGCTGATGTTTGTGCGACTGTCGTTCAACTTCCTCCTATTTGCCTTGAAACTTCCGTACTCACTGAATGGTTATGACGGTCCCTTGGAAGAATATTTGTGTCGCATTTCTAATTGACAGCGTCTATATCTTCAGCATCCCACAAGCATTCACTCATCAGTCTGTTTTCCACTTTACTGCACTTGTTTCTAACACGCTACAAAACATGCCACAAAAATTTAACGCTGTGTATATGCTGCCTGTCTCGACATACGAGACGTCACATATTTTCTTGATTAAAACTACTCACAAGGTTGCCCATTACCGAGTTCGCCCTTCTTAGGTTCCATCAGCTAGGCGCATTCCACAAGTTTCGTTAACCTCGGCTTCTCCTTGGATCCAGATTGTACGCATTTCGTGAAATACACTCAAGTGCATACCAATTTGGTTTTAACGGGTAACTCAGCTGAATTCCAGCTGAATCTCTCTTTTACGACATTCCTCAAATGGAAGCCTCACTTTTCAGTTGGTAAATATTCGAGATACCGGAGTACATTTTCTTGAAGGAAACTAATCAAAAGGTTGCTAAATCTGTTCGACAGTTCACGACCAGCTCCGCGCTTCTTGAACTGCTTGGTTATGAGTGCAGCTCACTGATGCAGACTGTGTCATAAATCAATACGGTACTTAAACGAATACAAGCATCACCAAGACCGGGCTGACCGTGGAAGATGATGTCTTTATGGCAAATGGGGGAAGGAGACAGAGTTTAAAGCGGGAGCTCGTAGGTCCCTACAGATGAAAGTTAAGTGTAGAAAAAATAGATAAATCGAAAAAATTAACCAAATATAAAAGTGGCAAACGGAGTTATAGTTCTTTTTTTTCCAGAGTAGTTAATCTAGCATCGTTCTGATGTCAAGATAAACATTGCAGTGCTGACAAAATGCCGTATTTCACAAAAACATATGAACACCAGCAAAGGAGTAATATGGAAATTATTAGCCGTTTTCCCCTGTGATTGCGAAAACTGTCGCGAAATTCACCAGCACTGTAGTTCGACGTAACGTCCGTTTCATTCACCTTATGGCAAAAAGAATGTCAACTTTATGCCGTTAACAATGATTCTATCTTCGGTACTTGTTTGTCTACGAAGTTTCCTCACCTGTGAGAAGTTCTGTTCCTTCTCACATTTACTGGAACTATTCGAAACGCTATTAAGATCATTCGTTTTTTAGATTTCTTCTTCTTTGTGACTCAGGGCTTCTGCATACGTGTTCCATAAACCAGCTGCAGTCAAAATTTCGCTCTTTTCAAAACATGTTACATGCGATAGAGATGTGGAGCACCAGTAGGCCATTCCCAAATCAGAATAAATTGGACACATTCAGTGCTGTAAACTTTATTTATGGTTCTTTAAATACACGTCTTCGAATAAACTCGGTTGAGGTCCGGCTTCTCAGTCACTCTATAGATCCTTAACTGGTGCCTTCAGATTAGCAGCGGCACTGAATGATCTGTCTCAGTTGAACGAACACCCAACCATTAAGTGTCACACGGTGTCGATAAGATTAGTAAACAACTTGTGTTCAGGTGAAGCTGATAATAGGATATTTCATGATTTCGTTAACTGGGTCTCATAAATTGAAGCAGTATCATGAAGACACATTGTTCTTTTGCGAAGCAATGACAGACGAGCTGCAAGAATCCTAATATAAGGATCAACTGATCTCTGCCAGTCTAGTATGTCCAGATGGCTTTTTGGTCTCTTATATCTCCCACCGTGACTTCGTCTGGTATGAGCCGTGCAGGTGAAAGGCCAAAAGACCTGGACCATCGGATGTGAAGGGCTTCCCATTACTGGGTGTCATTTTCTTCAATTAATGAATCCATGCCTGATCTCCCGTTCACTCCATTCTAGCCATATTTGCATTGAAGTAAGCAACAGGGCTTTCCTCCTTTCCTTGTTCTTCTTTTAAATAGAGGAAATTTCTAAGTGCTTTTTGCATATACATGTTTCCTCATTTCAGATTGACAGTCCCCCTCAAAACTGGCACACTTGTCATTTGATGTGACAGATACTTTCCACACTACTCTTTGGGCGCATTGGGAATATGCCCTTAGGACTTGGTTTGGAAGCAGTTCACAAGTACATTCGACCGGTCCAGCTAGGTTTTCTGCCTGCTGACCACTCCGGCTTCTCGGCAGACAAAGGTTTCCACTTCTGAGATAGCACCAATGATCCACATACCATAATGAAACTAACCAAAGTGATCTGTTTTTCCTTGTCATCAGCAAATATCAGCACAACTGAGATTATCACATTCACGAACTTGGAATTTCGGCCTAGTCTAAGAACATTTCCAAAACGAGTGCAACGAAGTAGTCCTGGAAGCTTTCCACATCCTATTTTCTGTAGCTAAAGGCTATATGGTAACTATATTGTGCGGATAACTGCACCAGTTGACGTGTTAGAGGTCTTAATGCTCCTGCATGTGGCAACATTATTCCATCCAGCTTACGATTATAAGCTAACAGATGGGAGCAGATTCGTGTCTTGAGTACATTCAATATAGACCTAAGTACACACAGCACAAACGATAAGATGAACTCGAACCTGCGAACCCTTGCTTGTTTTCCGACTTTCTGAATCCCTTCCACTGGAAAACGCCAGCCGTAGCAACAACACAAGACTAAGCGGTGACTCTAGCAAGCCGAATTCCGTGTACATTTTATCAACCGATACTCCAATGGAAAATGAAGGTTATGCTCGAAACTTTGGTAGGTTGCAGAGCTACGGGCTCTCATTACACCTCACTAACATGTGTTTTATGCGCTTTCTTGCATCACTACGCTTAGTTCATTTCAAGGGTGATATTCAGCGACAGAAAGGGGCTGTTCCCTTCCACAAGCTAATCAGGATCCCTTCACCGTGTAGTTCAACTTGCTCTCTAACACCCACCCTTACGCCATAGCAGACGGGATGTCTCTGGTCAAGCTTGGCACGCGACACATACGTCGGTGTAAAAAGACCCGTATCTTGTATACAAATTGGGGGGAGGGTACTTAAAGTGGCACTTCAAGTGGTGCACTCCACTTGAGAGAAGTCAAGTCTTACAGAAGTGGCTCGGGTCATACAACACGAGGATCAACATGGTGGGTGTATCGGAATTAGTGGGGAATGGAAGTGAAGTGGAAGTTCCAGCTAAGGCGTGATCTTGATGCAGAAGTTCACATGCACAAATCGAAGAAAACAAGGCCTATAAGTTCGAGCGGGAGGAGTCCTTTCTTACACAATAATTGTCTGAAGGATGCCGACCAGCACAATAGGACCACCGTGTAATTACTCCCAAACCTAGAGCTACCTTTTGTGAGATAGGGGATGGAAGGCAAACAGAAAGATGCACCCATGTATCTGGCTTCTCCCCGGTGATGTCCGACGCTGTCTTCAGATTTTAGTTAACGTGTACCACAGTTTGGTGAATTTAGGATGACTCACACCTACTTTGGTTCACGATGACTGTGTATTGTGTACACTTCATTCTCAACTTACCAGGGAACTCTCACAGGACAGCTAGTCAAATATCCTATGATCACCTTAGGACAGGTGAAAAATCTCCATAAAATCAAACAGCCCTCACGGACATAATTTTGGTCCACACATTGGTCCATTTTAGTTTTACGATCTTTTTTGTAAACGACTGCTTCATTGCCTGTTTTTATAGTAAAAAGTCTTCTATTCACGGCTAACACTTGCGTAAACAAATTTGTCAGTATTATAGTTTGGTGATTTCTTAATATCATCGTTTCTTATGTGGTTATCATACTCATGAGGATCTCAAACATAAATTTTGGGTTGCTGATGCGCAAACAGTTACCATACGAGTGCCCAATGGACTATCAACGGTACTGTCTGTTTTCGGGAAAAAACTGTCAATAACGCAATTTGCTCGTATAATGGATTCGACTTATCAAGAGGTCCGGAGCTAAGAACTTGCACAAATATGATGCCCTCAAATGCTTAATGCAACTAGGTGCACTGGAGAGTTGCGTCAAACTGCGTTACAGTTGGTGTTTGCGTCAGATGGCTGCAGGCCACTCTTTTTGTCACTTTATTTCAGGTGTCAACATACGTTGAGCTGACTCATGTAAAGGCTGAACAAAAACAAGGAATTGCGTCAGTTTTGCGGCATCCTTAAATTGTCACATAGCGGCCACGCTCTACATCCAACAGTCATTGTGCTTCACATTGTGTTGATGAATAGTTCAAATAAGCTAAACTTTTGAGTCTTATGTTAACAATTCAGTTCATGAATTAGGGATAATTAAACGTAAGGGTTAGCTTGGTCTGTTTTGCATGACGTTTCCAAACTATCGCCATCGTCCTCTTGTACAGACATCAAATCCAACTGAGATAAGCAACGGTCAAGAAAGAATTACATGAGCACGCCAATGCCACCAAAACAAATCAGCGCTCTGGCGACAAACACCTTTGCAAATCAAGAGTCATTGGAACCTAATCGATACACGCAATCACGACACGCAGTTATCTAGGCCACATTTATTTGAGGACTCCAAGGCAACCATAGAACCTATTTTAGGACGTTTTGCATTATGCTCCGCTTTAGCTCGCGGCTTTGGGAGGCCATGGTGTGAGTGAGATAATATGATGGTGACTTCGTCTATTGTTTGGCTCCTTTCTCTTACTGCCGGATAGTGTATGGTGCCGCCCTGTAGTTACATACATGGATGTTTCTGTCAGGCACTGTGATGCGTCTAAAGCGGTTGTGATTGGGATGCTGCCAGGTAGCGAAGAACAACTCGTCATATCGACACCATATAACTTTCCGTATCTTAGAGAATCTGGTCCTACTTACAATTATGAATCATGATGAGGAATATATGACTACGTTCAAGAATGTTATACAAAAAGTTGAATAAGCAGCCACA
>SJOL01006356.1:103319-115810 GCA_004794785.1 Opisthorchis felineus | reverse complement strand
TGTTTTTGCCAGATGTGGTTAGAAAAAATGACAAGCGTTTCGCGTTCATCAAAATACCTTAAAAGCGAATGCTTTAGTGCCTTGGTTGTGGGAATTTAGCTGTCAGTTTGCACACGTGACGACGAATGCTTCGTGTGATTTGCTTGAGAATTATCCTTGTTCTGTTTGAGGAATTATAGTGAAATTACGCCTTGAAATACTGCGGAACATGCCATGGAGAACCTCGTATTTTCTTTCTGTATAATAATCAGGTGTACTTCTGACAGATCATCTACATACGAAGTTACACATATTTTTTACGAAAGACACTTACTGGTAACTTTTTACAAGCACAAAACACGATATTGTGTAGTGAATCAGTCCGGCCTGCCTATATTAGTTTTGGTGTTACTGTGCTATTTAAAAGGGGTGTTGAGGCCAATAATACCTATTGGCGAACTTGGTTGTGCTACAGGTATTACTCATGAGTAACAATATGATGTGGCTTTGGGACAATGCAAAACCCAATAAGGTCAGGTCTAGTCAAACCAAGGAGAGATTTATGCATCCCGAGAGACAAAAGCTCACGGAAAAAACTCGTGGCTAACATCTAAAAATGGGCATACATTCGATAATGCAGTAAAAATCCAGTCTGAACCTACTGATTGCATTCGGATGTAGACTGGGGAATATCATATTTTCATGCACATCAAGCTATTTTTCAACTGGTCATATTTAGTTACAACGTAGAAAAGGTATCGATTCAACAGTGGAACATCTCGATTTTATTACTTATTGTGAGCATTTCTAAAGCTAACTGCATTGTAAATAACAAGCGAATTTCCCCATATATATTGGCAGAAAATCTCAGCATCCAGTTGGACTAACACTTTACCCAACCCGGATTAGTAATATATTGAATTCGGTCAGTAGATAATTCCCATTAGTAATTTTGGGTCCCACACCTATGATGGTGCAAATGAGCCCCAGCTATATGTATTTTTTCAAAAATCATTAGCTCCATGACTCACCCAGTGAAAATTTCGGAATATGGCACATTTCCGTTTGGAATTTGTGAGCAAGCCAACGAAGTCAAGCAAAACAAATTCATCCGTTTCGTTTTTAACTGTGTTTTATAGGCTATGCCGGCAGTTTTCCGGAGCCCGAAAACAACACTGTTAGACGCTCTGCATTCTTGATTTCGGAGGCAGTGTAGAGTGGTCGACAACATTTTCCAAATTCTTTCTCTTACCTTGTAACATAAACTCCTGGTATACTTCTAGGCAGCCGGTTGATAAACAAGAAGTGTCCAATTTAAAGCTTCAAATTCAATGTACATAACCTAGTAACCGTGATTGTATTTATGACCTGAATGGTTACGTACGCATCCAACGATAACTGGACAGTTTTAGCCAACCGGAATTAAATATGCAGCTCATTCTTGCCACAGGGTAGCTACCGTTGATCGGAACCGTCGGCAAGCGGTGTGGAAGTGATAACAAATCCAACCTTTGTGGGCACCCTGTCTGTTTCCAATACAAAAATTACGTTTCAAGAATTTCTCAGACAATGTCGGCGTCATGGTGCTGAAACATCGCATCCCTTTCTAGAATGTGGGTGATAATGAACTTACCGGCACATCTGTTCCTTCAAATTTCCCTTAGTCTTCCTTGAAGTCAGCAACTTATCTTCCTTCATCGTCTCCTAGGGCTTCCATGGATAGATAAACTCAACATGTCTTTAGCGACTTCTTTCGTGCCAACCCCGTCGTTTTGGATAAAATGACACTTCCTATCGATCCCCTCGTGAGTTTAGTGAAAACAGGTACCTTCTGTTTCGGTGTAAGGGTTGTTATTCACTTGAAGCTGCGGGATAATGAGCTGTTCGGTCCAGATAAGGTGGAATTCATGGAAGGGATGAACCAAAAAGCACCACTGTGCAGTGCAACATACACGTTCATAAACGGCAGTGATGCTTGAGGTTGATATTTTGGGGACAAGCTGATATGAAGAACATTGGGAGCGTGAGAAACTCTATGAAAGGGCTACTTAAGGAAATCTGATCTTGGCAGACGGACTGAACAACGCTATAGCTCTGTGGTGTAAAGCTAAGGAAAATTAGATCATTCAGGAGATGACTGGAAGCCCGTATTGGAACGAACCATCTGCTGTGAAAATTACTGTAAGTTATCTGGTGTTTGAATCACCGACCATTTATCTGTACTAATTTTTTGTGGTACACCTTTCCCCTAGTACAGTCCCTTGATGTACAGTCACGGTGTCTGAATTGGAGCAATTTGATGGCATGAGACCAGACTGATCAATCATCTGCCAAACTTATCGGAGTGAACATCCCCGAGGAACAGTTCGACTTCCGCGGGGTTGGCTGAAGAATAGATCTGTTACTCAGTGAACGGAAGTTTCAGGGAGATTCACGGATATGAAAAGCACCGAACACTCCCTCTCAGACTTCACGAAAACGATTGTCTCTGTTAAGCACAAGTGCTACGGCTGCCCGCTAAGCTTTGTGAACCGCATTCAAAGCTTACGTCAGAGAATGAGAGCAAAGTTTCAGGCCAGTGAATCGACTGCAGCAGGTTTTGAAACTATAGAGAATCAAGGCTATGGCTTTGCGTTTATCCATATCAGCTTCCGTCTAAAGGCGTTTGTGGAAGCAGTTTTTGTGATAGACCAGGTTGATATGAGTTTCAAATATGGATTTGATGGAAGCCTGTACAACGACAGACCTCGCGACACAGGCCGTGATTCTCCTTGTTATGTATGCGAATGATTGCACACTCTTCCACATGCAAATGCTAAGCATCAATGCAAGCAGACCCCGCCACATCAAGTTTAGAATAAACTTCGCCGACTATTGTAGGAATGACCGACACATCGGTTGCAAACTTTGTGCTGATTCGCTTGCTGATCATGGGCTGTGATCTTATGTTGTTGTCAAGATTAGTAAAGGCCCTGGAAAACTTGAGGAGCGGGTGTGGGATAAATGGCGTTTTTGGTCTATTCCAAACTCCATTTCTTCAAACCAATGATTCTCCCTGACATCTCGTATCGCACTTAAATGCTGATCGTGTGCAGGCATGATATCCGACCTGTTTAGCTTTCGCGTGCAATAGTTGGGGTGGACAGTATGCATCGTTTGGACTAGAAGAGCATCAGGCACATAGGTTCTCCGTCTCGCTTGGCGCGACGAAGTGGAGGGTCACAGTGGCAGTCAAGTGAGTGAAAGTGGGGTCTCAAAATAGCTGCCTTGTGGACAACCGACTACCAATAAACGGAGCACTTGCGGACAGGGGCGGTGAAAAAAAGGACACTGTGGTCGACCCTATGAAAATGGAAGCTAAACAAAAGCGGGCGATGATACGAGCTGACGTCCGTCAGTTCAGTGAGAGAATACAAAGCCAGACAGCTGAGGTGCGCAAAATGTTGAAGGGTCTTGAAAACTGTCGGATCTCTCAACATAACTTTGTAGATTTACCGTGATCACGGCCATTTCGCATTCCTGGACTTAATCACCATCAGCAAAAATAAGACGATCCTCTGAGTATATCTCACATGTGAAGATAATGCAGAGGATTTTTGTTTCCTTAGTTGTACAGAACCAAACAGTCCAAAACAGGGATACTTGCAATACGCAGCACGAGTGTGAATCAAATGCCCTGACAAGTTTTGGTGTCGGGTCCGCGATAGCGTTGTAAATGAATTCTCACAGCTACTATCTCATAGATAAGAGTAAATCTACCCACACCCCATGCAGGTGTGATCTGGGCTCGGTTTATTCAGAATGCAGGCTACCAGTTTGCCAGAAGTAGGCTTTGGTCCATCTGTCAACTTACTAGCATTTGGCTCTGCGAGCAACTGCCTCAATAGTCTGATTGTTCAAAGGTTTTCTACCAGCATAGCTCCTAGATTTGACAGCTGTGACCACTAATATACAGCCCAAACTACCAGCTAGTCCTGTGGGTGTGCCCCGGTTGCGTCTTATAAGTGGCGCGAGCAATAGGGCCGTCCTACAAGCCGTGAGTTTCAACTGTTTAGCTTTCTTCACGTGAGTTGATAATTAAGGGCAGCAGTTTGGTATGCTTACCGTCTTAAAGGTGCCTTGCGGTCTTGTTTCCCTGTCGGTCACACGCGCGACCGACCACAAACACCACCTAACGTTGGCTATTCTTCGCGAGGCCCCGTGGGCCTAGGTTAATCTGACAGGCCCATTCGGAATCGGATTGCGGCCCATCGTGTCGTGTGCAGACAAATTAGATGACATACACGTCTGTAATGACATCTTGACCGTCATAAAGGGACCGTTTCAGGGTAAATTTTAGTAGAGTGATTAGCTTTCTTTGGATTTAGTTTGCCAAAAGTTGCAGCCTAACACTGTTCTTGTTATCCAAAATTATTCCACTTTGTGATTTTGCCTAACTGCTGCAGCCTGACAGATTAAGTGATCGTTCGCGAAAAAATTCGTGATTTACATTTTCCACTTCCTATCGAAAAAGAACCATCCAGAACTGGTCATTTTGTCAGGAGAAGGATGGATGTTATAATTTGCATGTTCAACGGCCGTTGCTTCACAGTGAGCGATCTTACGAAATCGGTTTTCACCCTATTTAGCAGTTATTCTACAACAGCCAAAGAGACCAAGATACGTCTAGCAGTGCTTGATGGTGTGAAATGCTGCCGAAGCAACGAGCAACTGATGTGAGGATAACTGTTGGCAACTGGTGGCGCGTAATCATACAGTATTCTGGTAGAAAAGCACAACAAGTTTTTAAATCATTTGTACTTTGCACAACCTAGACTTTTCACAATACGAAGTACATACTATTAAATTATGATTCCGATAAGCCAAGGATCGCCAATAGGCTTTCTGTTTTATCCTGTCCGTTGTTATTTAGCATCGCAAATGAAACAACTCATTCTTATCCGAACAAAAATTAGGAACCTTTGAATGTGAACTAAGTGACTTCACAAGTAGAGCAAGTAGAAGGAAAGTACAGTTAATATTATCTACACCTAACACACTACTCATAAGGTTGCTGAAAACTCCTCGACAGCCTACCACCCATTTCGCTCGTCTTGGGGTCCATCAGGTAGGCGCAGTCTTCGAGTTTCCATCAGCCTTATGTTCTACCTGAACCAAAAATGCACTAAATTCGACTTATACACTCCTGTGCATGCCAATTTGGTTTTGACGGGAGACTCACCTGGAACCAAGATGAATCTCTCGTTTATGATGGTTCGTTTCATTCATTCAGCCACAGTAAGTCTTATATCATTCATTTCAGGGGTTTAACCATGGAGCATGCGTGTGATTTGTGGTATTTCAACAAACGAAACGTTTCTGTCCGTACTCCGATGCATTATAGTCATGTATAAATACTCCACAATACCTAAAAGTAACGCACTACTCATGAAGTTGCTGAAAACCTTTCGACTACCACAAACGGAAGATTCGGCTGGATTCAGTTGAATCTTCTGTCAAAGCCCAAGTCATGTAAAACTGAGATTTTGTCGAAATACAATGAATTTTCTTGATAGGATGACTTTTATTCCATAGAAATTGATGATCTAGGCGGACTATTACCTGACAGTGGGTCGAGACAACTGGCAGCATGCGGACCCGGTGCAATAGCTGTCATTTGACCAAGGCATTCGTGTGACAAGTAATTAAAAGCTACACATCCACTGTAGATTTCTAGTGTCTGTTTGCTTCGTCCTGCAAGGCTTTTGCAGTTTACTTCTTGCCAGATCTCAAAAAGACCCCAGGATTTGATGCTATCTAAGAACCACATAAAAGATAGAGTACGATGAGTGCATCCGCCTCATGGGCTCGGTGAACTGCGTAGATCAGATAAGCAGCGATCGAAATGTAGGCATACGTTTGATCTGCCAGTCTGTAATGCAGGATGAGCAATACCTAAATAGTGGCTGGCATTTACCGTCGTGCACCGAAAACAGATAGGGCAAGCATCTGGTGGATGTAATTTTTGCCTAGCTAATTAGTACATAGTTCACTCACTAGCATCTCTTCTGGCTATTGTGCCACCCACAATTTTTCCGGTGGACAGCTTTTCATGGCGGTTTTTCCTCTGGACTCGAGGACTAAGAGCAGCTGGTGAGCCACAAGATGGGCGGAACCGGTCGTGGGCTGTCGAAAAGTTTTCAGCAACCTTGTGAGTAGCTTCCTTTGTGAAAATAATTGCGATATTTCGAATGTCGCACCAAATGAAACTTGGTGCAGCCTTTGTGCAGTCCGTTCAGTTGAAGAACATCACAGACAAGAGCTTCATTTAGGCCTCTTCTTAACACCAAAGTAATTTGCAAATAAGAGCCCTTCACCAAAATTTACGACGAGAGCTAGTCGTTTGCTCTGTGAAGACTCTTCAACGGCTGATATCCAGAACTTCTCATAAAGAGCCTCATGCGTTCCAAAAATCCAAAAGCTTCAATGAGTGTTGGAATTGGTCTTCTGAAACTTCCCCACATTCCTCTTGGATTATGCCTATGAACTCCATTTGGAAAAAATGTTTCCGTTTAGCTAATAGCTTGATCCGTGAATAGAGAAATTGGAACTCGTGACCCAACGACTCACACCGTACACCCCAAAGGCGAATCTCAGTATTTTTAAAAGAATTCTAGTACTTAGAGTTGGTGAAGTTAGTTGTTATACATAACTTTAAGTTGAACAGCAGTCAGGAAGTCTAGCCGTAAACGTTTACGTCTATCTACTACCCGCAAACAGCCGGCCGATCAGCTGCAGTGAGTCGCCCAGGACTAGAGCGGTAAAAAGACGATCAACGTTTTAACAAACTATTCGGAACTGCGCAAGTATCGAATAAAGTCGGCTATTTTAATGTAAATGAAACGCGATTGGAAACGTTTTACAAACAGGTACCCAATACGGAGCTGATAATAGAAGCAGACGAAACAAATTCACTATATTGATGAACGTACGGTCCTAGCGTCTAACTATTCAGGTGATTTATAGTCGGCCGTAAAAGGTCTTTTTTGTCATATTCACTACTGTCAAGTCAAACAATGAATTTTACCTATCGATCGGATAAGCTCGTGGTCTCTTCACAGGTCGAGTTTTGTCAAGTACAGACGAGAGAGGACAGCTCTGGCGGTAACGATAGTGAGTGACGGTGGACTGCCGTAGCAGTTCCAAAGAAAACAACAAACGTGCCAACACCGAGTTTGGCCGACGCGTGGATACCGAAAGCCAACGCTGCTAACACTCATGTACGTGTGTACAAGCCTGAACTGCACAAGAAAACGACCGGCTACCATTCCTACTATTCACAAAGATGTAAGCAACCAAACAACACAGCCAGCAGCAGAACCATTGCCGAATTGTCATCCCGACAGCTTGGTGTCCTGCTCAAACGGTTCGTTTCGACTCTAATGGACAACTAGAGGATGTTTGTGCGGTCTCGCGTAGACAATAGTCGAGATTGTTCCTTCTCACGAGCTAAACAATGGAACAGACACAGACGTACGCATACATACACTTAGACGTGAACGTCTTTTCAAGGCGTTACCAGACGCTGGTGCACATATGCACAAAACTACCATGTTCCGCAAGACTGGATACAGAAAGCTTCAGTGCAAACCTACATATACATATGCGATTCCCATACATCAACACCCTGTGACATTTGGCACACCGATTTAAACAGATACAACCCCGCGCATATGAACGGCGGTCGTTTGCGTAAAAAGTAGCACCGGTGTGCGACACTGCGCGCTAATAATCAGACGTGGTATGTTCAAACGTATGCGTAGACCAAGCACCGACGACAGGTGCTTGAGCATATTCGGGTGAGGACAAGTAAATGGGTCTATTGACTGGTTTGGCAGCCTGATCTGTCAGCTCTGTCAAACAGGACAACGATAAGCTGACTTTCTCCGACGGATCAATCCTGCTCCCTAAGTTTGATTTGCATTTTTGTTTCAGATGGACTACTTACTTGCTGAGCAAACTCGGAGTCACTGCAGGGATTAGAAAATACACTGACTCGATAAAGGTATGATACTCGGTAATACGATATGAGTAATTGTTTAGGATTGATGTGTTTTGAAAAGCCGGCCACCTCTGAAGTAATTTTTGTGAACAGTTGTCACATAGATATTACTAGTTTACACAAACGTAAAAGCGGGCAAGCAGAAACTCAGGGGTGGCATCAAAGCATGGATCTGCCGGCCAAAAGAGCGTTTCTTAAGTATCCAGGCTTTTCGGGTGAGACGAAGACCATTCGTCATGCTTATGCACTCCTAATATTTCTTCTAAAACAAAACGAAAATATGGTTGCCATGCTATCAACTCATTTTACAATGAACCATAATTTCTACATGCTTAGTGAAAGTACCAACAGGCAGCTGTAGCAATAGTATTCAGTGAATTTGGGATATTTGTTTGATAAGGTGATCACCTGGCAGCATGTGAGATGAACTCCAATCACTTGAGCTGTTACTTATGAGGCTGTACGTAAAAACTGAATACACCTCTTGTTTGCATGTAGACCTGGTGTTTAAATGAGACTTAAATAAAACTCGAAAGCGTACCACGTAAAATTTGTTTTAATAAAATGCCTACTGGGAAAAAACCGTCCGAGGCTGTATCTTAGCGGGGAACAAAGTTATCGAAGTACATTCCGTATAAGTAGCATGGTAACTTCGAACGATCTTGTGTGCTGTTGATGCTGGATCTTAATTGGGCCTTAAGTGTGTGACAAATAAATTGGGAGCCTTGGCTTACCCTTGTAACTCAGCTTCGTGAAGAGCTCTGCGGTAAAACTAGAATGTTGTCAGACTACTTAGAACCGAAAACGTCTGTCTTGTAATCTCCGTGTGGTTCTTAAAACTGGTTGGGACTATTTCTTTCTTTAGCTCTACACACAAGCACTGACCGCATATTCATGTCACTCAGGATAAAGCAACCGTATTTATGAATAGAGTTTAAAGATGGCAACTAAACATTATGGAGTAACAGTTAAAAAAACGATCGCAATGCCCTCTTGTTTAGTACCTACTGTTCATCCCACAAGTGAACATCAGCAGGTAATATCATCGTAGGAATTTCGAACAAAGTGAATAGGCGTGAAAGACATCTTCGAAAGTACTTTTCACGTCTCTGCTGATGAAAGAACACACTCGCAGTATTTTTAAGAAGGGGAATCAGCTAATTTGAATGCGCTCATGCGGGGTTATACCCCGAGGAGTTGAACTGAGAGTCTTCGGCGTTGTCCGTTTGACCCAGCCTGTCTGTGCCCACTCCCCCTCCCCCCCCAAAAAAAAAGACAGCACTTTTAAAGACCGAGTGCCCGCAGGAAAAGAATAAATGTGCATGGGCTGCATTCCCGTGAAAGTGCTTCGACGATGACTTAGACTCAGACTTAAAAACAGTGTTTGCCTCCATGTCAAACCACGAATAAACCAGCCACTTCCAACTTCAGATGATGAGGCAACTGATTTTCGTTGATGGTTATCATGCTGGACATCGAACGGTATTTTTAAATTAACGCAAGTTCAGGTGTAGCCACTGGAGCTTTGTAGTATCTAAGCCCGGCAGTTTTTACGGGAACCACCAGTCCACTCAAATCCTATATGCATATGCTTTTCCAACTTGCGTTAATCGTCCTCCCCGAGAAATTGGGGGTGGGAAAATGAGCAGCGGGATCTACGGATTTATGCAGATACACACTGTTGTTGACTGGCTGACGCAGTTCGGCTTTCAAGCGCCTTAGCAACACCAGACGAGGAGTTTGTATGGCTAGTAGGAATTGAAGTAGCTTCTCCCAATCTTTCGGAAACTAGGGGTAGTTGCTTAAATACGGGACACGAACAAGCAGTCATGGACGTGGAAGTTTTTCCAAAAATAAAATCGAAATAATCGGCTCGGGATTCAACGACGGACTATTCGATTTAGCAGAACAACAAGGGGAAACGTACTGGAAGCAGTGTCTGTTTGTGCTTTTTCGATATGCTTCAACTATTTACGCCGAGTTTAGGATCTGAATTACGAAAACATCAGCGACAATTTGCGAGCAAGTGTGTTATCAGGTGTTACGCATAAAGACGCGTCCTTACAATAGTCAGCGTTGACCTGAAGATTAGTACCAAGACCCGGATAGTGACAATGACCGAATGACTGGTAGACGTACTGGATTTACCTGAAACCCACTGAACAAACGACAATAGACCTTTTTATCTTTTGTCAAAAGGTCCCGAAACCTACATTAAAAACTGAAGAATAATTGAATGCAACCTTATGTGCAATCCATTTTAGGAAAGCTCACCGCTGTTTGTGCTGGAAAGCGATAACAGGAATCAGTGTCATAAGCATTTCAATATCAAGCGACCTCGCTTGTGTGTGCCAACCATAATTAACAGCAAGTGTCGTCAACCGTGTGCAGCAGACTGGTCGCTGCGGAGACCATATAAATTCACTTTTTTGCTCATCATCGTTATTCTAGCGACATTCCTTGATAGTTTACACACAAAAACAAACCGTACATATTTCTTTCCTCGTACAACCTGGCATCAGCCACAGCTACTTTGAAAGCACAGTTGCTTTTCTGAGGTAAGAGAGAGAGAGAGAACTCTGCTGAGCAAGTGGTACCAGCCGATCTCTTCGGGACCAGAAGCTGTATTCGCAACAGAGAGTCACTATTTTGCTGACCATACCTGAAACCAGAAATATTATGACGAAAGGATGCGATCAGCTCTCACTAGTATGTTATGTGGCTTGGTTTCGTACAACTTGGTTCAATAAAATTCGCTCACAAACTTCGGTACTCTCCTCGTTCGATTTCAGCTGAACCCCCCACCCACAGATGGATTTTGCCGTTATTCACAAGAGGGAACCTACCATCGGGATTGTTTTGAAAAAAATGATGTACTCAGCTCCTAAAAGCCGCATATTTATCGGAGACCTCAGTTTGAATGTTACCGAATTCAAAGGGCACACACGGGTTTTATAAAAGCATCCTTAAAAGTAGACTGGACCAAAGTGATCTAAGTGTTGAGTCCCCAGAAGGATAAGGCCAGTAGTTGGTTGTCCTGATAAATAGCTGCGTGCCAAGAAATGAATGGCCGTGATGACTTTCTATGAGAAGCATTTTGGCGAAGATAATCTTTACGAGGTGACTCGCTATCCGCAGGTGACAAGCAGTTTCACTGTCGCTCTGAAATTCAACGAAATACTAAAAAAACTTACCAGAATTGGTTTCGCTCAGGGACGGTGAGAACAGAAGGGAGTAATTTTTTATAAGCATTTATAATAACCACAAGCATAACTGCCACCCTACCAACCTCTCATTAATTTAGACACAGAAATGGTCTTACAAACGTCAAAATTACATGGACAATGGATATGACGGTGAGTTTAGGTTACCAACGCTAGTTAGAAAAATCTGCATCCCACAGCAAATCCATTTGCGTTATTTCTGGTTTCCTTCTATGGGTTTGTGAGCTCGACACTTTAGGGGCTTTACAATTCATTTTGTCCTTTATTATCAGTGCAAAGTAGGGCGGAATTCCATTGGAACGAAGAACATTACGTGAAATCTTACGTTACAGTGGACAGGTTTTGAGGAGGCGCAAGGGTTCTGCTGAGATACTGGCCCTATAATAAATTTCCTATACAGAGAACTCGATATTGGCCTTAACGATGAGGCTGTTCAGTTAAAAAGCCTGCACGGTGACTGGGTATTCAGAAGACTATAATCGCTGTCAACCTTGAAATTTTTGCAGGCTGTACTAGCTTAAACTGTTGTGTGTTGCAGACGAATTTAGAGGGGTAGGATACTTTACCAACTTTACGGTTGAAATCGTGCGTCGGCGTAATCCTTGCTACATCTTGGTGTGAATCAAATTTAATCAAACAAAACTTTGTGCATCTTGAGCAGAATTTTTATTTCGGCAAGAACACATTTAAGCTACACCGGCATAATCACGAAACTGTCAAAACAGAATTATAATTATAAGGGAAACTACTCACAAGGTTGCTGAAAACTCTTCGACAGCCCACGAACGGTTCCGTCCTTCTTGGAGCTCATCGGCTTCTGCTCCAGAAGGATGGAGTAAACACAGCAAACTTCCCACCCAGGGACAACCATCGCCAGAACAAAAATGACTTCAAGAGTGAGACGTCCTTTATTCATGTTTTTTAGATGCATGCCAAAATCCCCAGTAGTATTTATTCAAAGCCTGTTGATGTAACATAAAGTTCCTCAAGGTGGCTTTAGTGGCTTTTATTGGGATGTTGTCCTGGTGGTGAGGACTGTCTATGCTGGAAAGCCGAGAAGCACTGGGCGGCTGTTTCGTTCTTATTGAGAATCATCAGCAGTGCGCATCTCACGAAACTCAGAGGAGTTTCCAACCCACTACCTTCCGGCCAGTTGTAGACCGTTCGGCCTCGAACCGCTAAACACAGATGTTATTAGCCCTCAGATAAACAGGGTTTGGTATATATATATGTATATATATATATAT
>SJOL01006356.1:62072-102729 GCA_004794785.1 Opisthorchis felineus | reverse complement strand
TCAAATCGACGACCGACCTCTTACGCAGTCTCATCTTTCGCAGTCTTTTGTGTTCGTTGCTTGAGAATGGTGACGGTGCATCCTAGCAATATGCTGGTTCCAGCTTCAACTGATGGCTTTGCGTCAGACAATTTTTATTTGCGCAATGTATAACCTTACGCAAGGGCTTTTGAGAATTCAGGAGGGCAGAGTATAGATTAGGACATGAGTAGAGCTGAGGAGGTCAGTTTAGAAGATACCTCTCGAAAAAAACTTATTATGGCAGTTCTGGCCTGTAACCACACTGTATAAGCAAAGTATAAGTAGTATTTCGTCCAATTCAACGGGCGCCGATGTGGCTACCTGGAAACAACGGCCTGAGACAAAGCACGTCGGAATTACAAAAACGGAGACATTCTCTGCCAGAGGTTTGTCTCCACAATTTGTTATCAAACCACAACATTGTGAAAAGCTAATATTTAAGAAAGGTTTGTCAGCATTGTTGGGCTTTGGTTCCCCCTTGCTTGTTAAATGGGCTGGCTGCTTTCAATAAATTTTGGTGTTAAGCGCATGAATTAAAAAACCTTCCTAACTGTGGTGGGTCCTTAAAGATATGTCTCTAATTGGCTGGGCTGATTGTAACTTCCAAGCAGCCTTTACTTATTGTTACTTGCGGCGAAAATTCTCCAAAACGCAGTCCTATATAGCCTCCACTTCACCATGGTCACCGACTTCGGTTGGTTCCAAGAACTTGACGTTTGTATTCGGATGACACTAGGTGTAAACACTTGTTGGCTGATTTGGACAATCTGTATGACGGCAAATATTTTTTCGGTAAGCGGAAGTCAGTTCCCTTTCGTTAGCAGTGCCTGTGTTTGGGCTCCGAATTGGCAATATGAACTAACTCTCCTGCTCCAGATTATTTTTCATTTGTGTCCATTTGGCAGCTGCATGATGACACCACCTGATGCACTACGAAAATTACCAATGGGGCACACTAAAGGTGCTGATATAATCTGTTAATCCATCGAGTAGAGGCGTGGCGACTCGATTTGATATGGGAATATCGTTCTGAATCTCACCACATTTCCACTATATTCATGTTGGGGCCAGAACGATATCACCGTTGAAGTGGCTGGCCAGCATGTTTCATTTACTAAGTTAGTAGGTGAATGTGAAAGTTTTGGTAACATTTTTTTAACAACCAAGTCTCCTGGTATGACCCGAACACCAATCACCCAACAGGGTAGGTAGTTTTTTGTCTACTTCGTCAACTGTAAAGGGGCTTTGCTGTATTACGGTTAGGCTGAAACTAACGGTGTCCGAAATCCTTTCTCTCTTAAAGTAAACCTTTTGCACACTGAAATGTTTCAGTGAGTGTGATCTTGCCGAATTTTGCACGAATGCCTCAAAAAGCAGTGAGTGATGTGACAAGTGACCCACCCTTCCATGGATGACGGCTGGACTTTTATGATCTCCAGTTACTGAAACAAATTCATGACTCAGGTGGTTGAGTATTGTAAGGTTCCAGCAGGTTTTCGAAGTTGAAAGCTGAAATTAGGTGACTTTCAATGCATCCTTTCATCATTTGGATGGCATGAAACTGGGTTTTCTTTCTTCCCTTACCAAGGCCAACCCCATTGCTTGAACGAAATTTCCGCCTTAATCTTTATGGAGTTATCGCGTTATATATTTGGGAATACAGAATGTAAAATAGGAGGAAAAGATGCACGTATAAGTGATTTGTACAATATACTACAGAACAAAGACTCCCACACAGGAAACGGTCCCATCGGTACTGGTTGAGAAGTAATCTGTCCTGCTGACATTGTTCAATAAATGCACTATTTTCACTAAATGTTCGCTTAAATTTTGATTGGCTGCATTAAATATGCTAAGGGAGCTGTGACAAAAATTCATATGAAACGCTGCATTTTCGGCTTCGGATGTCTGATTTTGAACCTATATGCTTGTAGGTACCCTTTCGTAAGGAACATTGCTAATCGTTTTAATCTACTGCTTGAACCTCTCTGCACTAGGTTAAATTTTTGTGATTCTCTGGCGTTCTTGCAATGAAGAACAAAGTTACTGGATTCTATCTGCATTCCTTATATAATCAATTTTAGTTTCCGCTGGCTCAGTACAAATAGGACACGGCGCGTGATACCACAGACTGCTTTCGTCACGCGTGCTGAGTTATTGATGGGTGCAAAGAGAGTCACACCTTAATACTACCCTCTGTTGTTTCCCTAGTTTGAGCCTATTAACTCCAGTATTTTATCTAAAAATGGCTCATATCGTACCTTCCTTAATTCCAATTGTGATTGAGAACACTTTGATTCATTTCGTTCATGGATCAGCCAGTCGACACAGATGTGATATCTAGTTATGGAGGACCGATTGGCCCAGCAAATGACTATTTGCTTCGTGTGATTGGTTGACTTCCCTACGCATCCCTATGTGTGTCAGCTCACAATCAGGCCGTTTCTGTCCAGTGCGTTTTCCTACTGCACTAGAGGCTTAGCAGTTAGCAGGAAAAAGTGGCATGACAAGGTGTAGTGCTTTTACTAAAATACGTTAGAATCCAAGGTCTCGCCAGTTCTCCGAACCTTCGTAGGAGATACAGTCTCAGGTATGGATAGCCCCTGTTCAGGCCTGTGATTTGCTCGTGGCAGGCCTAATCTGATCCGGATGGACTAGACTGATAATGAAGACATTTGGCTGTGTGCAAGATGTGGGTGCAATCTTGAGACGAATTCCGATTAATAACATGACTGCACGCAGCTGACCACCAAGTCTAGAGTTTCGTGATAATTGCTGATGTGCGGTGCTAGTGCCATGAAGGTCCAGTGTTTAGGTGTCAGGTGATCTAATGCTGAACAATACTCGTTAGCTTGTTTGATCTATTGTTACGCGTACTCTTTGTAGATACGATAATTCGCACTTAGTCAAGCACCAAGTGAAGCAGGCTTTGCACAATTATATTTAATCGACTGTTTGGCAGCTACTTAATGAAGTCATCGGATTCTTCTTACATACCGCTAGTCTGTGATCGCGTTCAATTCAGTCTCTGCCAAGTGATGTCTATCTATGTTGATACCCGCTTTAAGTACCCATTCTTATCCTCGCTTCAAACCGGACCGTGATCGTGTAACACTGAATATTGAAAATGAAAAGAATTGGAGACGAAATTTTAACCAAAGTGGATAAATTCCACTCTCAGTGCCTCTACTTGAAGTGCATACGTGTAAAGCCTAAACTAATGCAGAAAGATTTCAATGCATTTGCTGACATCTATTAATTTGCTAGGACCATCTTTTACCGCCGAGACTAATCGAATCTGGTCAATCTGGGTGTAAACATTAACTGTGAAATTGTTTCGGCTAACGAACTTCATACGACTGAAACTGCAACCTACTAACTCCTGCGCTAGTGAAATTCTGTGATCACTGCACCACATACAAACCTTTTTGCTACTCTAAACCGATTTTCTATTTGTTTCATCGTATTACCAGAAACGTGGACTTTGTCCACTACGATATTTCCCCTGTTTTGGTTCAGTTTATCATTTTGCATCCGACTTTTGAATAGCTATCACTGTATATACTTTTCAGCTGTCAACCAACATCGTAATTGATTGAAATCACACCACGGACAATTTTTGTGTTTTCCTAATGTTAGAATAGTTCATATTCCACTAGAGACAACAGTAGAAAATAGAGTAGTTGATGTCCCATAGGCATTATAACCCACAGACATCTATGGGCATTATGCTGTGTTTGTCTACTTTTAGTTTCACACCAAATTCACCCCATTTAGGAATGGTGCAATCCGATGTTTCTTTCCGCATCTTTTGGAATGCATACTTGGGAAGCAAATGATGTAGGTACAAGAAGAGCACCTTACTCTCCCATTTTTTGACTTCCTGACATTTTCAACGGGATTTCTGAAGCTTACCTGACGATAACCCTAGTGTTTTTTTAGAGAAATATACAGGCTTCTGGATGTTGGACCAAAATATCCCAAGACATGTTTTACCTTTGGCATGAAACGGGAAGTAGACGACCATTATGCGACTTTTGTCAGTTTTATGTGTGACTCATCTATGGTTCCTTGTTTGCACGACAAGGCTGTGCTGCGAACCCAGAAAACTGCGACTGATCAATAATGCCTAACCTACAGCTCTCTTCAAACCATTGCCAGTAGTACCTATCTGGCTCATTCCCTAAGTATATTGACTCCAGGGCTTCTTAGACTTTATCACACGTGACATGACCTCTGAACTTTATGCCTTCGCCACATCATTTACATGGCTGGGACCAGAAGTTTGGAAAACTTCGAGGTCAAATTGTCGTGACTCCTGGAATACTACGCTTATTTCATTTTTATTCATAATGCGACAGTCTTCTTGTATCTTTGTACAGTAGTCGTTTCCATTTGCCTAGCAACTTGACCAATCAAGAATTCGCAACACTACAATTGTGCTCAATCTAGGTAGTCTGCTTTTCCTTGGAGAACTACATATCACACACAAAGCTGACGATAATGAAACTAAAATGATGAGGATTTATCTGCTGATTTTGGCGGAGAATGGCGGAAAGTTTAGAGCATCAGAGGATCTGAATACAGAAGTTTTTTTGCATGACAAAGTATACAAAATTGATCGTTAGTACTTTTTGGAGCTGGGTAGTTGGTTTGTAAGCATTTCTTCAACTGAGATGACACCTTCAGTTTGCACTGTAAAGGGGCGGTGGAACTTTACTAAGGCAAAGATCGCCTCCAGCGAATCTAAGTGTGCCAAACATTCTGACCTGATCATCCTTTCGCTGTAATCCATTCGCCCGCAAGCAATTTTTGCTTGGAAAGCAGTATACCAATCGCTTGTAACCTATACTCATTAGATTAGCTGTTTACACAAAGTTTGCATGATCTCACCCAGCCATATAATACTAGAGAATCACCAATTTCAAGTCATCCATTGTGCTTGAGCGGAGGATGAGTATCAGCGAGGGAGGGGCTGTGCTCAGTTTTAACGCCTGACCAAACATGAGTTGAACTCGAAAGTGAACATAACAGACAACCCCACCCACCCCTAAGGATCGATTTAATTCAATGTTGCGTGAGTATAGAGGCAGGATTGAGAGAAGTCACAGGGAAACAGGATCGATGAAAACTATTACTTGTTTCACTAATCCTCTTATGGGTTGACCACACGACAATAAAAACTTACAAGACAGAGATCCATTGTCAAACGCTGAAATGATATCCTATGTTTGGGGCATGCTGGTCACTGATTTGGTAGGGAGGGTGAAGATGAATGAAGAGAACACTCAGGAGAAAAAAGTGTTCAGGTGGGTGGAACAGGCTTGTCAAATGACTGAAAAGCAAGCTGGCATGAAATGGTCAGGTGCAGATGAGTGAACACAGACATGACTGCTGGGCAAACTGGACTGGCCCTGAAATGTATCAGTCTGATGGTTTTTTTCGGCTGCTTTACTACAGCCTGCACTGTATGTGCGTGTGTGTTTGTTCGGAGTGAGGTGGGTGGGGGTTGTAATTGTATCAAAATTTATGACTTCACTCATTTTTTTCTGACAAAGACGATCAGAGTGGCAGATTGATGGCCTGCAATTACGCGCACGTCATGAGTGATGCCTGACTAAATCGCTCAAGCAGCGAAAAACATGTATCGATTTAATTGGATGTATGTGACAGTAATTAAGCCAAATTGTTTCTTTGGCTCCATTTATTCTAAACAGGTTTGCTATGTTCTGCAAAAGTTGACTGTTCTAGCCAAATAAGGCAATTAAATATACACCAAAAGTGTTCAATGTCATAAGCCTTGCTTAGCCAAAAAGGTTATGGGCATTTTCTTGACGAGGCACACTACTCAGAGGTTTGCTCAAAACTCGTCGATAGTCGATGACTGGTTTCGATCCTCTTAGAGCTCATAAGCTAGGCGAAGTCCCCGGGTTCCCTTCAACATTAGTCTTTACTTGAACCCAAATTGTATGCAGTTCGTGAAGACATGCCATGTTCGATCTACTTGACCAGCTGCATTAGTTCGGCCCCAAGCCTGATAGCGAAAGAAACACTCAGGTTGTAAATATTTGTTTGAAGGTTAGCAGCTACGCCGTTCCCATTAAAGTTGGTACATCTGTGGTAGGATAAGACCAGTCGTAGCAGCAGACATTATCTATGTGGAGAATTCAAGTGTTCAACAGGATTCAGGGTTTTCTTTACCGTTAATGGATTGTGTCTGCGATTTTCTGTTTGACGATTCTTGAAGAACAAGTGCTTCCGTTAGACTTAATTTCCATCCAAATTGCCAGTTCTTTAGGAAGCAGACTGGATACATACATCTGGATCATACCCTACAAAGGGGAGTCAATCTGTTCTTCAAAGCCCAGAAGCGCTGCACACCGGTTTCGTTCTTCTTGGGAACCAGAACCAATGATCATTTCACTAACCGCCTAGGAGATTCAAACTAGCAAACCCTTAGGTGACAGTTGTGTAGTACACCATTTCTACCGGTAACTGGACCACATTGGGGGGGGGGGGCATAGTGCCACCAGCCTTCAATCACGCTGTTCACGTCCCGTCGTCTGATGTCCATTGGCTGCCCTAGTGACAGCTGTCCAGACTACTGTGCTTCTTACGTTTGAACAGACTACTTATGGTCCCTAGGCATTTTGGGGGCTTTGAAGTTGCAAATATGGATTTTATCATGAATATCACCGGATAACAGTACAGTTGATTCACCGACAGTTCGCAGGCCAGACATCTCAATGAAAATTAGGGGTATTGGGGTCATCTTGCATAAGTGCGCAAAGTGTACACTGCTTACCGACCTTCAGCATAGGTTGACTTGGTCGAAGGATTGAATCTGGCTTCGAAGCTTTAAAACCCCTTCACTCCCTGCGAACTATAAAGAGTCTGATCATACAGGGGGATCCGTTTAAGTCAAGTGGATCTTTCTAGGGTAACTTTGTGAGTAGTGAGTGACTCAGCTTATAACGTATCTAAGTGCAAGACATAGGGTTACGACAGTTTGTGTATCTCAGCCTGCCATCTAGTCATATGTTAGGATGCCAACGCAGCTAGCACAGAGTACCACTGCCAAGTTGGCCAATGGATAGAGGCCTAACAAACACAGATTTCCAGCCCTCCAGACTGGAGTTAGACCAAGTTCGACAACTTTCGTAAGAGTTAAGCTATTGTGGTGGTCTGCTTCCAGCTGATGCTGCCTTCCGGTAATGTTTTTGAACCAAAGGATTTTGCTATCATCCGCCCTTCAGGGTTTGGGAGTACCAAAGAAGATTCGTGCCAAATCAGGCGCCCTTGTTGTTATCATCATAGCCTTATTTTTTTTACATATAACAGGAAGGATAGGAGAAAAATTCGATTGCTGACGCCTCACAACTTTCTTCAGTGTTTTCTCTGGTCCCCATTTCTACCCCACCTGGTGTCACTCCTATGTAGTTAATAGCCATTGGGATATCGGTCAAACATATAGACAGACTTCCGATTACACGCCACTATTCGTCCGCCGGAATGTGTCCACCATTCAGAACTCGTCTTAAGTGTTCCTTTCGGCCTTTACTCTGCGAGTGCTTGACCTACTGGCCGGACAGACCGCTCTTGCGCACACTCATGACACTTTATTGAGCAATATTCCTAACGTTTCAGAAAATATCCAATACACAGATCCAACTATTGAGCTTACGGCACCTTCAATAGTTAGAGACTGCCGGAAAGGAACCTCAGACGATTCTGTGTCTGCTGCAGCTGTTTGCCTCGATTCTTGAGCTGAAGCTTCCTTGTTAGGTTAAATACCTATAAACAACTGACTGTTCAGAAACGTAAAAACCATTTTCTCGAAAATTGAAGAGGGGACATCAGTTTTACACCATATTCCGGGTTTACTTCGTTGATTGTCATCAGGCGCTTACTACGGATTACAACAATAGAAATTTAAACGGAAAAATTATCATGTCATAGACTCGCTCTGCAATTTGCTACAGTAGTGCGGACAAAACCGAAAGCTGCGTTTGCTTACACACACCCATCTGCGAATTCCAATGGCCTCAACAAACCTCATAGCTCTTTTGTTCGCTGTGCTGAACACGATAGCAAATGTGCTCTCTAGGTTGAAGAGCCCCCCTGTTCTCACACAGATGATAGGCTGTGGTCATGTTTGGCTTTAATGCTGTATCAGTTCATTTGACTGTGCATCTAATCTGTCTTCGTGCCCTCAACGGCGCGTGCTCCGCTGCCCTTAAAATATGTATACTCAGTGCGTGAACAGCTTTCGCTTAAGTGCCTCAAAAATGAAAGCCACGGAGAAAGAGTGCATATACAACACAACTATGACAGCAGTCATATTGTACGGTTACGAAATCCATTCCTTCTCATTCGAAAGATTCAAGCGTCCTCAACTAGTTTACAACCAGTGTCTTCGCTGCATAGCAGAAATGGGCTAGCTACGATGTGTCCGCGGCGCTCCCTTGATAAGTGATTGCAATCACCGGACTAGCAAATGATTGTTATCGGACTGCGGTTTTCGAGATGCATAACGTGTGGCTATCTAACAACGAAAGCGACGTTTTCCATTTCATACACCTGTTGGCAAAAGGTTAGAAAGAGACAGCCCTTGACATCTTTACTTGAAATGAAAAGCCTTGCACTCTAAATTGGTGTTGTAGGATCGCACTTGCCTGGTTCGCGAACACGTTATTCTTCTTACAAGTGGTTGGAAAGGCTCGTAACTGATCCCTGCGGGGGGAGGCTGACATTCGTGGTTTCTTGGATGTGTGCCTTTTAAGTCCTGTTTGAACAAGTAGACGTCTCGTAATGCAGGCGTATTTTTTTCTTTCGTACTACTTGAGGTTGAACTGTGTGTCTGGAGACTACCAGATTGATTCGGTAGTAATCGTGTTGGATGTCTTCGGTAGGTTATTATCACTGACCTCAGACCACTTGGCGTAAACACCATTAACGAAGCATTTTAGTGAAATAAGACCCACCGACCACATCTGGACTGACAACAGCTCACTTCGAACCTATGGGACCTGGGCTCCTAAGTACAACAAGGCTGTTTACCACAATCCGATTCAGGTAGTGCGAGGGGAAATCAACCTAATAATAAATATAATGAACCTAAATGCTTGCCTTCGGAAAAAGTGATCATAGGTCGCGGAAGTGCTGAATTTTTTAGACATATCGCAGCCGTGTTTATTTCAGAGAAATTTCAAGCTAAAATATTTGGCTTCGTGTCACCAAGATATCAACGCCCCTTGATTGAGAATCAAATTTATGCCAAATCGACCGACATTTCTGTGATGTCCACGAAAGGGGAACGTTATGGGGCAAGCCAGTGAGCCAAAGTGTCCGATTTTGATTCGGTCTTCACTAAAGGAGACGAAGACTTCGAAAATTCGGTAAGGTGAAGCCCAGTTAGCTTAGGGAACGTTATGAGCATCAAGCTAGTTAGGGGGAACGGATATTCAGCAAAGTATTCTTTGGCGAAGTACGTTCTTGCTCGGCTTATTTTCTCCTGGTTCATTTGCTCACCCACGTCAACGCAAAGTTCGTCTCCCCTATAGGAATGGCTCCAAATGTAATGATTTACAACGCATCGCCAGCCATTGATTTGATCTGGATCCTCCTATTTCATCCATGTTCTCGTACCATCGCCAAGTCAACCTGAAGTCGAGCTTCTCTGAAACGATGAATTATCACAGTGTCACTAGAGAATCTTTGGACCCTGATCCATAACTTCCTTAAGTAAGTGACGCAAAATCTTAACTGGGAAGTAACATCTGGAGATGAGAATCTCCATCATCTAAAAGTGGTGACTTTTGCGGCAAGGAGCTAGAACAGGTGCAGCAGATACGCAGCCTTACGACACTGGAAGATGACGTTAGGTCCAGTGTGAACGGGAGAACTGCCACATAAACGTTGGATTCTCTTCTGTGAAGCAACCAGGTTTGTAGCTCTGCTTCTTCATTATTAGTAAAACATGGAAAGTCCTCTCAGTTTCACTCTATTATCGACCCATTATGGTGATTCAAACGAAAATAACGAGGATTTTGTTCTTTAGGTCTCTTTGCGTGCAGAAGTGCTTCTGAAAAGAAGAAAAGACCACATGGTGTATCATCTTGCTTCTAGCTAAAGTAGATTGTTCGTATTTAGCGTCATCATTGTGGTAAAGAATCTTCCTCAGAATGAGTGCCAGTGCATGCGGGGATGACGAATTATGCATTAATGAGCAGAAATTCTTTGAGGAGAGGAAGGAAATTTGGGTGCCTCAGAGGAACTGAAATTTCGGAGATGCGATCAGTTTTTCTGGTCCAGATAGACTCTATTATTGTTCAAGATTGTCAAGCGTGACAAAATTTGAAACAATTATTTTACTTCTTTGCAATTTCCCGTCTCATTTAACGGCTCTCGAACCAGTTATTAACCCTTATTGCGTAAACATACTACGATGCCCCTCTTTTCGGCTGGGATTAAGATATCACCAAAAGGTACTACAACCATATTGCAGTAGAAAATTTAGTTAGACAAAGTTTTACCTATTGTGCGTATTCGTCCGTTAGAAAAAGATGCTGAATAGTATGACCAACTCATTCTCTGCTGTTCCTTAGAATGTGACACCAAGTTACAGTGACCAAGCTCGTCCCTCCTCTAAAGAGAGACCACCAGAAAGACCGATAAAAACCATTCTCCCTTGCTAAAAGTCCTTTTTCAAGGCAATTCGTTTGTTGGACCAACCCGAAGCCCTGAACACTATAAATTGGCGACCCCAGTAACTCTCGCACGAAGGATGTGTAGAGAAAGAGAGCAGAACGAGTCGATTCCAAAATTATTTGTGTTACGAGGAATAGACTCCAAGGATAGGTACCTATAAGGAGAGATCAATCTCTTCATCACCGTTGAAAGTGGTTTTTTGTGCACGTGCCGCATCATACACCAAACCGGTATCCATTAAGAAATCCTTTAAGTGAGGGCAAAGTGTGCTAACAGTATAGCGACATCAAAGTGACACACATCAGTATAAAATTTCCACTGTGAAACTTTTGGCGACAGGAACCATCACATGATGCTCGCACATGCTCAGACACGCCTAAAATCATGATCTGTATCGCTTGTTTTCGCGCTCAGAAGTCTGAGTTGAGTTGTATCAGATGTATCTTTTGATTCGCACATCATTGGGAGGTTGTTCCAATCAATCTTGAGAATTACGGTTCTTTCAGTGCTGGGGAGCCTGTTTAGTCACCACTGGAGATCGTCAATGATCTCGTCCTACTAAACAACTACTTTTAAATGGGGCTCCCCAGCACATAAAATTACGGACAGGATATGCAGCTGAATTCCACCTGAATCTCTCGTTTTTACTATTCTTTGACTGGGTATGGTGCACAAAGGTAGCCTAATTTGTCATTTGGAACAATATTCAACATATCGAGTTATTTCCCAACACTGCTCACAAGGTCATTCAAAACGCCTTGCGACTCGCGGTCTACTTCGTCCTTCTTGAGGCTTACTAGCCAAGCCCGCTTTCAGAACCCCTATTTGATTTATGTCCTTATTATCGTGGGCTGTAAGCCGATTGATACACGTGCTTTAGCGCACGGAAGAGCTACAAAACAGAAGTATGAAACCTAAGGAAGACAGGGAGTGAGATAATGGATACTTAATTACGGTATTCGAACTTGTCGATTCCAGTCGGAAAGGGTGCCGGCAAGGCCTGGTATAGAGGCTCAGCTTTTACACTTAATAATGCACTTTGCATTATGCCCTATCTATCAGGTGTGTTGCAACAGGAATAGCTCAAGCTGGCGACAGGACGAGAAAATGCACGAAAATCCGGTTCAGAAAGTGTGATGAAAACATGACAGGGACATGCTTTGATGTGCGCCCGTACATTGAAATTACAAGTTGTCCGGTTTGACAAGGTCACATGTCACGAGCTACAATGAAGTAGTCACGCGACTAGGTGTATGTTTATACTCCTCTGGAGAACTTCTAACCAATGGGCTAGATGCGCTCATTTGCCAACCCAGATTGTGCTAAACGGGAGACATCGCAGTGTGTTGGAATACTGGTTCCTCGGGTGCACTTATTTGTAGCTGATCAGGTGGCTGTTAGTCTGTTCGCTGAGCTTGGCAGAGGCCTTAGAGACATGATCTGTGCGTTCTTGGGTGGGCAGTCTTCTCTTCTCGCGCTTGTGCTTTTATAGTTAGCAAAGGAAGGCGTTACACTGATGGTGTTTCCTCGCATGGTAACGAAACGTTTTGCAAATCAATTGCCAAGCTCGGTGAACAGACCAACAGCCACCTGATCAGTTTCCAACATTGCAGTATATTTGAATGTGGAAGAGGGCTTAGCAAACTTATGAATGGCGTGCTTCGTCGAGAAAATATATTGTGATATTTAGAATATCGTACCTAGTGAAACATAGGGTAGCCTTTTTGCAGCAAACTAAGTCGAAGATTACAGTAAACAAGAAATTCGGCTGGGATTTAGTTCAGTCTCCCGGTAGCACCAGATTAGTTTGCATTTGAGTGTATTTCGTCGATTACGTGCGATGCTGTCTCCATCACCATCATCATTAGCAGCAGAACATCAGCGTTGAACACTTATGCTTCACTGCAGTACAACCATAATTTATTCGAAAGCTTATTGTGAAGAAAGAGGATGATGAAGGGAATTAGAGCCAATCTAACACAATCATTTCTAGGTTTCTATACCTCCAAACACACACAAAGGCAATCTGTGTGGAAACTGACGACAGGAACACTATTGAAACAGGTTAGCAACCTTGCCGCATCTCCAACCATGCACACGGGGCATCACGCGGACCCCATCCTGGAAAGCGAGTCGCACCGACAGTCATACCAGAATTTTTGTATCCTTCTCATACCACTTTGTCAGGGCAAAGGTTCGCCACCCCTCTGCTTCCTCCACCTTGAATTGGGCACGGAAAACGGAACTCTTTTCGGCAAACGACAATTCGGCATGCGCAATACATGGCCTAGTCGAGGCAGCTTCTGGTGCTGGACAAAGTCCTCAATTGAAGTCCCTGTTGCACAACCGAAAAATCACTTCCTAATTGCCTCGTTACGGATTCACCTACAGCAACCCACACAAGCCATGCTTCTGAGACAACGGTTGCCGGACATCTGAATACTTCTCGCTTCCGCTGCTCGAACAGGCCAAGTCTCACCCATACAACAAAACAGCCCATACTGTAGCCCGATACACACTTATTTTGAGATCTAGTGATATGCCGCTTTGAAGCCATAGGTGTCTCAAATTAGCCAACGCGACCCGAACCTTGCGGATTTATGCACTGACCTCATCTGTGCCTACTATCAGAGCTAATACAACTTCCAGCATATGTGAAACGCTGCACAGCTTCGAGTGCCCCTCTCTAGATTGTAAGTGGCGCTTTCAGTGACTGCTTGTCTTGAAGGATGACCTTACACTTTGTGGGTGCAAAGCGCATGCCAATAGACGGGATGACTGGTCAGTTCATCCAAAAACACCTGCACCTTCTCTTCGAAGACGAGAGCGATTTTGTCTGAATGTTCCAGATGGACAAGGCTTTCGTCAGCAGCTATTTGAACACCAGAGTTTTGAAGGCCTTCCAGAGTTCCTCTCACTATCTCGTCGATCACAAAATTAGATAGGAATGGAGAGAGTGTTAATCCCTGACGGACACCGCTTTGTGTACGGAAGCTTTTTGAGAGATCTCCGTATACTCTCACATGCGCGGAAGTCTGAGAATATAAAGAACTTACGTTCACAAACTTCCAGGGCATTAATTGCTGGGCAAGCGTGTCAAGGAGAACAGACCGGTCAACCGAGTCCAATGCACCTTGGAAATCTAGGAATACTAAAACTGTGGGTCGTTTGCACATACGGCGTTGTTCTAGCACCTGACGGAGTGTGAAGATTTTGTCAACGCAACCCCTACTTGGCCGGAATCATGCTTGCTGCTCTCGAGTCAGTGTTTTACGAGGCGGCATAAGGCGAAGCAGAACAAGTGGCGCCAACAGTCTATTACTTCTGGGGTCAAGCTGATCGCCTTGTGCTTACCACGCTCACCACGAACCCCTTTTTTGAAGTCGGGCACTATCACCAACTCTTCCCAGTTGTCCAGGACAGTCTGCTTTTCCCAAATGCAGGCAAACATATTAGACAAACCCTGACTGAGGAATTCATCGCCATCTTTGAACGATGAGAGTAGTAGTTCATTTTGGACCAGGAGCTCGGTGGCGCTTGAGAGAATCTATGTTGTCATAAACCTCCGGGGCCGTTGGGCGTTTCATGTTCACCGTCCATTGTTCTACGTCAGCTGTAGGATCCAGATGAGCGGCAGCTGGTGACCACGACAATTGTTGTTCGAGGAAAATGACTCCTGACGAGTGCATGGTCAGAATCCATACAACTGTTCCAAAATGAGCGGCAGTCAGCTATTGATCCGTGCCGTCGGTAGTTGATGGTGGTGTGATTCGTGACTCCTACGCTGTTGGAGGACACCACGTGGCCAAACGTCTTCGGATATTACGGAAGTTAGTACTGCATAAAAGAGCCTGGAACAATTGTTCGCTATTGACCGCACGTATCCAGTCCAATCCAGGTTGACCACCCAGTTGAGCCTTAGATGCGTTAAGTTAGCCCACGTGTGCATTCAGCTCTCTGGCAATCACAATGATATCTGAACCTTTTGTCCGGCGTAATAAGTAGGGCACTCAAGGATTCTTGAAAGTTGTCTTTGATGGTGTCGGAGCTGCAGCCATTTGGATCGGAAGAAGACACGACAAACACAGCACTCAACTTCCTGCTCGTGGGGCTCCTCCATGGAAGTTGCCAGACAAGCCACACAGAGGCTTCTATCAGGGGGTATCTAGTCAAGCGAGGATCATTTCGGCCCGTGAATTGGGATACTACCAAACCCTGAACACCCCGCCTGTGGATCGCCAGAGATCAGCAGTCGGAAGCGAGTGACTTATTGTTTCCGATGCACGCCACCCAAACCTAGTCAGCAGGACGATTAGGGTCCTCAACCTTTGGCTAAAAAGCCCGACCTCAAGGCAGCGATCTTCGGCAGGAAATATCAGTACAACTCCTTTCCAAAGAAAAAGTCATCAAACATGTTCCAACTCCTAAACTGGGGATCAGGAACCCCTGCTGACCAGACGTCTAACCACTGACCAACCTGGCATGAGATAGTCTGCGATTGTCGCACGAACACCCCCAGTATAGTTGAATGTGTCACGGTAGCGCACAAACCGTCACACCATGGTAAGGTCCAGACTATTCGTGACAGACAACTTTGTGTACAAATTGAATATGCGGTTGACTGAAACTCATGGACTGAACCTACATGATAGGCCTCAAGAGGGATAAAACCGGTCGCGGGCGGTTGAAGTATTTCCAGCAATTCTATGTGTAAGGTGTCCCGTCAAGAGAAACTTCCAGCCCACTTTCTAAGGCACATCAGTGTTAAACGACCAATGTAAATATTTCTGGTGACCATGTTGGCTTTTCTGTATGGGTGACATCACAGTGAATGAATTAAAGGCTGCACAGACAGAGAGGTACAAATGCAAATTAATCCTGGGAAGGCCTAGAGCAGTCACGACTAACGAAGCGTTCGCGTATGCACAAGAATTGCGCATTGTCGCACCGTGGACCCATCCTAGTCCGTAACTCTCTGTACGACTTATTGGCATAATTCCCCATTGTTGTCCCAGTTAGTTTTTCCGCGGTTGTTTTCAATGTCTTCACCACTTCTGCAGTGCAGCGAGAGCTGCCCCAGAGGGACAGCGACCACACCACACCCGGTATTTAGTATGGGTACTAGAATAAAGTAAGGTGTGTTTGCTCACAGCTGATAGCAGTAGATACGTTGAATGTTAGTCAAGGACCTTGTTTAATCTGCTCAAGTTCAAAGCTGACCCTTGAGAAAGAGTAGGACTTTCCAGCCTTATTTGGACTGCCTCTAGGAAGCTGGATTGAAGTCGTGATGTTCGATCGGATGTCAAACAGATGCAGCGTGCTGTGAAATGAGGCGCTGTTTATGCTAAGGCACAGACAAACGACTAATCTGAGACATTTATAGCATAAAAATTTGGAAGCCAACGGAATATCAGACAAAAATTTTCGGGCAGCAGATGGGGAACACAATTCTCGCGTTCTGTCCAGTTTTTTAACCATCAGACCTTTACAAGTGTACTCTGGTTTAGGTTGCCACAACGGTTGAATACCGAGTCTTAGACAGTGAAGTTAGGTCTTATGATATGGTTGGCTGGCACCTGATGCGAATTATCCTGTCAACGGTGTTTGGACCACAGAACATCTGCGCATATTGAGTTGGCATCCAGTTCCGTATTTGCCTGTCATATCGAACGAAGCCGATAGACACCCGTGCAAAGTGGGTATTGCTACATGCAGTTTGCGCTAGACTGCGCGTGCAACCAGCGGAAACACATTGTATCCGGCTTGTAGCCGAAAGAATGAGACCGCAAGATGAATAGTTTTAAATCCAGCAGCGTGTTCAACTTGTGGTCTGTCTTTGTCAAGTCAAGTGGGGATAACCGAACAGCTGAGGTACACAGTGTACGCAAAATGTAATCTGATGGTCTGCTCTGCTCAAAAGAATCACCCTACACACATAGGTAGCTAGTGCAAGATGTTATCCACCTTGGTCTGCTCAACGATGGCCACACAGAGTTACCTCTAGTATGCTTGTAGGTTTAACACTCCGGAATGTCTAGAGTGTCGGATCGGATCACTGGAACATATATACATGAAATTCACATGAGATAAAATAAACAAGAAAGAAGCAGTATAATGCAATGCACGCAAACTGTATTAGATGTATCAATGGATAGAAACGGTCAACCGAGCAATCCAAACCACGGCCTTTTAGTGGTGATTCGCTTAAGAATCCTAAGGTTTGAGCGAACAACAGTGAGCGCTGTTTCCTACGCACGCTTGCGCATCACTTTGATAACAAACATTTTGGACGGATGTGCCGCTACGGGTGAACTTGTGAATCTCGTGTACGCCCGAGGGAATAAGATAGGCGAGCAAACTTGCAGGAGCCTCTTGGTAGCTATCAGCTGGCACTAGCACCGCATTAATCAATGAAATATCGGCGACAGTCGATTCTTTCACGGTTCAGTGTCATACAGCACAATATCATACCACCATATCCACAAGTAATGCTTTAGAAGATTGACTTCGGTTATCACGAGGAGACCGGTGCAGTAGAAGCATAGCTTCATCTGTTAAGAAATGGAGCGAACTTAATTCAACATACGACCCAGAGCTTCACGATTGATGAGGTGCAGAAACGCCGTTATCCCATACGTCCGATTTTGTTCATGCACGTGTGTCCTTATGTTGAGAGGGTCGGATGATACATTATGGCCCGAAAATCAAAATGAATTGCCTCCTTGTAGATCGTATCCCAGATCTAAACCCATTTCCCTATCTTGGGGGTCCGGATTTAGTACTGCAATTATCTGCGGGCCACTCTGGATGGAATTGAGATCCTTGAGGTTCACCCATGCCAGGATGGCTAGCAGGAAGTAGTCAGACGAAGAACAGCAAGTTCCCACACTGCGAGAAATCGTACATCGAGGCAGCTTGGAGGTAACGTCGTGCTCTCCTCTGCCATATTATTGTGAAGGAAGTAAGGTGTTGCATTCGGGTGACAAGCATTTTCATATTTATGGAAGCAGCGATACTGCCTTCCCCCGAGGAAGGGCGGATTAGAAAAAATCAGACCCCTGATCACTCAGCGTTTGACCGAGACTACCGGTGCATTATCCGATAAACTCGAAATACTTTTAAAACCAAAGAGTCTGGTGCTGCCCGGAAGGAACCTGCTGTATTTTCCATAGGAGTTATACAGTTCTGAATTGTTATCTTCATCCTAATTCTAAGCCAATCCTATGCAGCCAAGTGCGTCAGGCTTTTGAATCATTGGCTCTGGGAAGGATCCACACAAAAAAATCTCACGGTTCAGAGTTCTGAGTAAGAGGCAAAGAGAAGGGCCTCCGACAAAAACCCTACATTCCCCCACTGCCTTGTAGGTCCGACTTTTGAGTTAAAGGCTCAGGGTGGGCTACCTTCTTCGGCCTGGGCAACGAAGAAGATTCATTCCCATCTCTCATTCACTTCCTCCTCCCCACTTGCTCCTCACTGAAATCCTTCTGGTTCATTTAAGTGTCATTCACCTAACCGTTACTTCGAATTTAAATACACTCATTCGCATATCAATTTTGTTTTGACGGGAGAATCACCTGGAACCCAGCTGAATCACCCGTTTATGAGTTTTTAGCAACTTCATGAGTAGTGCATTACGTCTAAACCCTTATTATATTCAGGGAATCAACTTCACATTGCTACTTTTAACGCCCGTACTCTGTGTCAAATTCAGCAACGGGTATCTCTTACTCAGATCGTGTTCTGTCTTTCGATCGATGTGTGTTGTGTCTCCGAAACACGCATGCAAGACCCTAGTTTGATTGTACATTTCAAACCACTCAGTACGAGCCCAGGTTTCTTTCGGGCCATCCTAAAGCAATGGATCGTTGTATATGCGGCTTGGGATTTGAGCTTAGCTTAGCTTAGCAGAGTGTGCCTTAGTGAACTAGGTTCCAGTTAATAGTCATTTTTTGCTGATGGGTTCACTCGTTCAAGCAAGATCAATGAATTTTGACGCGGAAAACGGTGTTTATGTGTGCCAACATTCGCTCCGGCAGACGGTAGCTCTGAGGCTGAGAAAGACAGCTTCTATCGTGATTTGTCACGGTCACTCCGGTCAGCGAGAACTATAGATATAATGATTCTGGTAGATGATTAAATCTTGTTTGGTCTACTAAGTCCTGAGGAAGCCGATCTTGACGGCCGGTTCGGGATTGACGATCACCGCACGGATTATCGGGAGCGACTTCTTCAGTTGTGTGCTGAACACCATTTGTTTCTAGCCATAACCAACTTTCAGCTCAAGCACATACAACATGCAGCTTGGAGGTCACCAATTGCAAACACCTGTGGACTCATTTTAAGCGACTGGTTGAGAGCTTTGACACAAACTGTCGTCCATTTTGGAATTTACTATTCGATCAGAGCATGGTGTATACACGCTTGCCTCTTTGGTTTTTCATCGGACACGTCAGTTAATGCAATGCCATTCAGCTCGATACCCGCAAAGTGTGTCTTTAGCTGAACAATATCGAGGTGAGTTGGTCAAAAGGCATGCAGGATTAAGAAGGTATAGTGACTGCAGTGATTATTTGGATGGCAAGTTGAGAAAGACCTCGGGAATCGAGGTAACCCCGGGATACTCGCTCACGGACATCGAGAACGCCGATGATATTGCTGTCCATAGATAAGAACCTTTAGAAATGCAAACTGTTTTAAACAAACTAGACAATTTTGCTGCACATTTTGGGTACGCACTTCGCACCTGTAATGCGTAAAGTGTTACTGCAGAAACGGATGGGATCAAACCTAAACATCACGCTTGCAGGTCAACCGATCGATCTGACGGATAAGTTCTGGCTAGCTGCATAAGTCCCGGCGGATTGGTGAAAGGAGAAATCACTTCACAAATTGAGAAGGCCAGGCAGCATTTGCTAACCTCCGACAGTTGTGGGATCGGCGTGACACCAGCTTGACTTTCAAGGGTAGATTGTTCAATACCGTGGTCCAATCTGTTCTGCTTTATGGGTCAGAGAAGTGGTCACTGCGCGCGGAAGATCTTCGGAGACCCTCCGTGTTTCACCATTTGTGCCTCCGGAGCGTTGCACTGGTCTGCTAGAAACAAGACCAGTAGTGCTGCGATACGCCAGATGGTTGTCAGGACAGCACACTTTCCCTCCTTGGATCACCTAGTCATGCTTCACAGATTAAGCTGTTCAAGCCATGTACTTCTTACGCCAGAGGACCGACTGCTTCATACAGCCTTGTCCGCCGACCCAGATGGAGATAACCGAGAGGCGATAAGTACATGAGTTGGCAACGAAGCGTGGAAGTCCTTACCAGCCAATTCAACCGTGCTGGTAATTGCCGTCTCCCCGGATGCGGACTGCGGGAATGAGATAAACTTGTGGTCAGTGACTTGATAGTTATGGGTGTTATTTTTTTAGGAAGAAAGAACTTGGACCATTCAAAAACAATAATTGCGACTGAAAAGCTTCTTGATTCACTGACGCACAAGTGATGCCTGATGCTCTTTAGGTATTTAGGTTTTGGAGCTCCAATTCGCATGAGCATTGATGGACTGCATTTGTTTAAGAAGTAATTTATCATCTACATACTAGAAACAGTAAAGCCAATTACTGAGCTCGAACAAACCGTGAGACTTCTGGACAGCTAAGTTTAACGCGGAACCGAACTGCTACGGCTGACTGCCAGTCTCCGGATAGTTTTTACTACATGGGTCTGAAATTACGTGTAAATATCACCTAAATATCAGGCGATCCCTTCGAAGAATACCAGCAGTATCGAAATATGGATAACAACTTCTTATTAACCCGATCTCTAGAGGACAACATAGATTAGTGTTTTCGTGATAAGCAGCAGCTTTAACTGAAGAGTAGAGAAACAGGGTTTAGTGGCGAGAATAAACTCATTCAAAGGTATTTTTCCGAGAAGCATTTAATATGCCCTATATCGTGTGGCTTTACTTGCTCACTTACGCATCAGTTGCGGAATGTTCGCGTTCACTATGAGCCCAACAAACGAATATGAAAGGTGAAAGTTAGGATTCTCAAAAGATGATAAACAAGTATACTAAGCCCATTCTGTGGAACAGTGTGCCGATTAAACGCCGAAAGTCGGAACTGGCCGTTCAGTCAGATAGCTAGTGATACTAAATAGTCGGGTCATGCTGATTTAATCGACGAAGGCCAGAGTCGTTGTGATCAATTACCAGAACATGGCACCAACGCTGTACTATATGACAAATGGCGAAGGCGAATTCATTTGGCTTACGTCATTGCGATGGCTAGTCGGCTAAAAATCACGACATGAAAAAAGAAGTCTACGATAAAATTCCTGTTTATTGCCTGAACTTGAGTAACTATGCCTTGTGGGGCTAAGGATGAGGGAACAGGATATACTCCATTTCACAAAAGTGTGAAAATCACATTTGGTCTCGGCGTTTTTAGCCGACAGGCAACTTAGGCTCTATGAAACATTGTCGATTATTGCTGGTTTATCGATCGCATTTGTCTGTCACCGAAGTTTCCATCTGCCTGTCGAGTATTTTGGAAAAGTCGCATTTGAGTAGGCGGAGGAGAGTTACCATTTGTCTGTTTTGCGTAGTTATATAAGCGTGCGTCGCCGGACTGTCCAAAAGCAAGTATGGGTTCGGTGGTGACGAGTATGTGCTGGACCTTGGTAGAGGGCACATGAACCCGTTTCCAAACTCTGTATGTCAATGAAAAGAAGAGTGAAATGGTTCGTTTCGGACCATGGGACATATATTATCCAATCCATTTCTATCGTTAAAGACTAAGCATCTAGATTCCATTTAACGTGAGTTGTTCTCGAAAAAACTATTCTACCAGCCTTTAGAATGTACCATCGGGTCTTTGTTTCGTTCGAAAACTGGTACAAACACTTGGGGCTATATCTATATCCTTCATCGTGTTGCAATCGTAGCCTTCACAAAACTGCAATGGTATGTCTTAAGGTCCTTTCTTTTGCTTCAAGCCTGATTGATTTCGATAGATCAAGTCGCCCACCATTTTCAGCATCTTCTATGAAAACGGCGATGTAAACTTCAGCAAATTCATTTGCGATGATGGGAGGTGTAGCTCTGAATATCTTCCCTCCGCTTCTCTCTTGTCCGTGTGAATTCTTCACGAATGATTTCCATCACACAATTGCGCTCAATAAGCCTTGTAAACTAAGCTGTCGTAATAGCTGTCAATGTCGGTGTGGGATCGCAGTCTCGTCGACCTACATAAACTATTAATTGTGGGGCTTCTGCAGGATGAAAGCATTTATCCACGACGCTGTTGTTCAAATGACAGGAAAAAAGGTAAATACTTCTCATTATTCATTGTTGTTGGCGAATTTTCAGACAAACGTTTTACCCGGGATGCGGAGATGTATGTGTACATAAAGAGTATGCATACAGAAACTGAAAAAGCCTCCTAGTGGCCTGAGGAGAAACAGGAAGTGTTTCGTGGAACGAAAAAGCTTTACGATTGGAAAAAGACCGTGCGAGTAAAAGTCCCGAAAATCCGGATCGGAAGGATGCTTCTGAGGTCTTCAGCACATTGTCAACATGTTCATGCCATGTCCAGTCAGGGATCATGCAATCAGAGGTGACAGTGGTCTTCCACTGCCTGGGCGGAACAGTTCTGTGGTGAACAAGAAGAAGTTTAAGTACCCACTAAGAGTACTGGCACTGAGTCGGAAAAATATTCCGGGCGAGAGCTTATCCAAACCAGGACACGTAGCCCAGCGATCGGAACATGCAGCCAACTTCCTACCCTGTATTCGCCCAATCAAACTACAATCTGATGGCAGCACTGTGCGACTTGGCAAGCTATCCACGTGTTTTGGAACTGATGACATTTGCATACACTACTGCCTGTCATCCGGAGATAAGCCATACTCTCCTTTGTATAATTCCCGCCATGACCATCGAGCACAACAGACTCCTCATCCTTTCTCCTCTGCTGTTATGAGATCTGGATGTCAACAAAGTCGGCTGGGAGAATCCCCTTTCGGTTGGCCGGCACAGGATAGGTTTGCTGGCGACAGCGTCGAGAGACAGGGCTTCACATGCATGGAAATGTCTTAGATGTCTGGAGGCCCAGATGAGGCAGGAATTATTCCGATTTCATGGTGCCAGATTTCAATTGTCGAGCAAAGATAAGAAGGTCAACACCAGCGAGTGAATCCCCGGGGTGGGTTCCAAGACCAACACAGTTTAATCCAAGGTTCAATTGAGCCAGAGTTGGACGGTGGAGCTGTTTGACCTATGGTTTGGTTGAAGTAACTAGGTGGCGTTTCGTTCAGGTTTGGTTGCCAGTTAAACACACGTGGGCTGATTTTGAAGATAGCCGACAGACCAGGAAAACAATGTTCCAATCTCAGGAACAGCGTGGTTCGCGTATCACAAGGTACAGGCAACTTCTCAGCCAGGTGCGAATTCGACTGCGACTCTTGTTGGGACCAGCTGGTACCGGAGGTCTTTGCTCGACTAAGGTTATTTGTATTATGCTCAGTTTGGCGTTCGTGTCAATGGTGTTGACTCAGGCCAATCTTTGCCGGAAGCTGGGGGAAACAATCAAAACAAGTCAACTCGGTACTAGCAGTTTCATGATAGTGAATTCACTACACTTACCGCAGATCTCACACGAGTATTTCTGGCATACTGGCTGTAACTGGTACAGGGACATCAGCTGGGCCGTTTTACTCACTGCCGAAGGTAACCATCACGTCAGCTCCACCTAGAGTTGCTGAACTCTTAACTCACGCAGACTGGTTCCCAGGCTACCCAGTATGCATAACTCAGCACACCGACTTTTGGCTTGTGGTTAGTTTTATCCCGATGATTTCGGGTGATCATGATGCGAGATCAATCTGCTCACGTTCACAACCTGCGTGCACTATAATATTAACCGGGTATCTGGCTGAACGGTTCATAATGAATGGTCTAGTCAGGGCGCTAACCATAGTTTCCAACCTCCCTCTCCAACAACAATCCCCCGAAGAGAAACCGTTCCCCAGGGAAGCTCATAGAAGACACTTCCTACCACATTTGCAGAGCTTTTCCCATCTCTGGAAAGACCCCTACTGCATTCCTGGAGAGAAGACTATTTTGTTCCTCCGGAGCCAATTTACCCTAGAAGAAAACGCAAGGATACCCAAGATCTGTAACATCTACCCGAACAATACAACAGTGCTTACCCATACGTTGCAAAGAAGAGCACTCAGCTTGAGTTTCTTCTTCCAATGCTACTTCATGAACTTCTCGCTTTGTTTGGTTATCTAGAGTGCTTAGGCAATAATTTCTGTTTTTCTTCTAGTATAATGCCAGTGACATCAATGCACCATATTTTCACCCAACAATGAGGAAACACTTGGAAAGAGACGAAATGCTTGGAGAATTGGAGCGAAAAATTTCCTGCCCTCAGGGAGGACGACCGAATAGCATTGGCATCTATATAGCGAGGCATCATATCGGAGTGAGACACTAGATCCGGGACTGATCCATCATCTCTTGCGAACCATTTTCAACATCAGGTCGGTGCACAACAAACTCTGGGTAGGCAGTCAGACTGGGAAGTGACACTTGACTGCGTGACATGCTACATCTTTAGAGTTTCTAAACACTTGCACGGAGAATCATGTGTGATCCAGCCAGAAAAACGCAGGGATCACGTAGCACTCAGTTTGACTACAACCTCTTTCACTTTGTGTTAACATGTGGCAACCTGTTCCCCGTGGACTTCCGTCAGTGATGTTTTGTAGTGGAAAATAGCTCTTGAGTAGGACGTGGTTATGTATGCATATTACGCGTTTAAACCACAACTCAATGTCTTATCTCCTGCCCTAACCATCCTAATAAGTTGCTAAGTTCTAGCTTAGGCACTATTTCAATTGCAGTACGTAAAATTCAGTTAAATTTTGTCGTACCAGGAAGACACTCTCATTTAAATGCTTGAACATAGAATCCAGATAGTTCCATGTACACCTTTTTTCGACTTAATCACATTTAAGGTACACTTTCTGGCTTCTGTCGCAAAACATCGACAGTGTGACTTGAAGCCAAAGTGAACGCTAAGTTTCGGTTCCCACCTATTAGTATCATATTTTTCGTATGTTCTTGCAAGACACTCTGGTTTAATCACCAGCTGACATCACTTTGAGGAGGCAAGCTCAGTTTCGGAAAGCAAAGTCAGTCGAAGACTACTATGTACGTTATCTGAAGAACTAATTTCCGGCAACTTTCTGCACAGTTTTGCCGGGGCCTGGCACAATAGCGTCCAATTCTACGCATTATCTCCGAGGAGATCCAAACATCCAGATAAGATCAAAGGGCTCCTTTTCCCATGGAGGCCACTCTCATGAGGAATTACTGTAATCAGCACCCTTTTATTGTTGATTCTTTTCATCCATTCTTATTGTGTACAAGGGATTTCCGTTATGCGCCAGTACCCCTCCTTCTTGCTTTACCTGAACGTAAGCCACTCTTTGACCTTGCCATCGAGCGCCTAGTTTAGTACAACCACGTGGGCTTGGTCTTCTTGTGACCACTTGTATTGAGCCGGTGGGCTTTTGATAGGCGTAACAATGAATAAAGCTTTTTATTCAAGTTGCCTACCGACATGTCATCGTTTCTGTGCGCACTGAGTTCTGTATCCCTCAAGAACGTGAGGATGTAAGTTGTGTTGACAAAAATGATGAAGCATATGGTGTTTATTATATTTCTTCACATCTGCCAGAGATGCAAGTGGACCTAAGCAGAATATTGTTGCAAATGCTCCATGAACCAAAAACAGCTTTCTTTCTATTAGAAATTTGTCGGATTCACGATGAGGGATCCGATTTCGCAACACAGCTATCCTTTTTTGAAGAATTTCCTCTCAGAAGAAAACACTTCTACCTAGGGGACAATTTTGTAACAACGGAAGTTATTCACGGAAGCGAAGGAAAGCACTCTCTGGTTCCACTTTGCTCTCCAAGAATAGATATCGCAATGAGTTTGCCATGTGTCCTCCAGATATATTTGTTAATCGACTGTAACTTTGAAAACATCCTAGCACAAGAACAACTGATCCACCAAGACTTAACGCAAGTGAATGCTTCAGCCGTTAAGTGAGTGTTAGTCAAGCACCATTTTCTGAAACGTTTCGCATTTGTAACACTGACTGAAGGGTGAGGGAATGCACGATGGCTCGATATCTATAGAGTTCCCGATATCAAAAGGGAAAATCCCATGCTAACCCCATGGAAGTTGCTGAAAAACGCATAAATAAGAACGAATCCAATCACCCTGGTACACAGAGGATGTTTTGGGTCCTAATTGGTCACCTTCCAGGGAGAAAAATCTTCTCACATGAAAGGTATTGGGATTCTCTCAGGGTGTTTTCTCGATGGAGAACACCATACTAATGTACCGCTCCAGAATCCCATGAGCTGCACATTCGTTTACAAGAAGGATATAAAAGGAATGTGTTCAAGCCTGACTAGATCAGCATTCAACTGATCAAATAAGTATGCAAATGGATGATTTTCAAGCTATTCACCACTAGTCAGATGACTATTTGAACAAAATACCTACTCTTTAGGCAATGAATCGCACTCTCCGCAAATTAAGAAACACGATGGATGCGCATTCTTCCGACAAGCGGCGAACTGCATGAGAGCGAGAACTTGTTCCGCCATTCGGTTGAATCGGCGATTTTCAAACTTTCAACTCATTCCTCTCTAACTTGGTATGCACAAGATGAATAGTGATGTAGTAGTACCCCAAGAAGATGCTACTTCCAAGGACAGACGACTTATTAGAAGTCAGTAGTTTTCACACCGTTATGGTTTGTTGAAAGTTAAGGCTGCTTTACAATGCACTAGTAATTAGTGCAGTGGGTAGGTTTGGTAGGTGGATACCAGTTTGTGGATACCAGACAGAAAGCAGCCGGAAAAAGTCTTGGACTCGAAGATTCCGAAATACTGAGTCTGTTTCGAAATGCATTGCAAATTCGCGTCTGAGACGTCTGAAAGGCAGTGACGCAACTTCGACTTTCCAAAGTTAATTATGGCGTTCTTCTGCATTCAGAAACCTTGATACGACTTTCAGAAGATGTCGTAGCTTTAGGAGTTATTCGAAATCACTTTTACCACAACGCATAAAATTGTAGCATGCCATAAAGTTAGTCATCCTTTGTCGACTGGTTTCCATTCTGAAAGACGATAATCATGAAAGTCTTATCAGGGCCCACTCTTAGCAAACAAGCCTCGTAATCCTATCTGCCCAACCAAGCAATGCCGACTACAGGGTGTGGTTGCATGAGTTAAAACTCTTGGTGTTTGACAAGTCCAGTAACAATGGACGAAACTCTGCTATCCCAGCTCGTTTGCCCGCCCTCAAGAATCACGATCCATTGTATTGAGCGATGACGCCTGGGGACATTGTTTTGTCTGATAAGTTAGTGTCATCTGTATGGATGGTGTGGACATGACAGCTCTCACGGAAATTCTGGGTAACATAACAATCGTATGGAAGGATCATAAGTACCCCGCCACAGAAAGCGCATCTCTCTCCCCCGACGGTCCTTCATCAACGTCGTTCTACTGCTCCCTACGGCTTCCCCGCGATACGGCCCCCTAGATTGAAGTGCGTGAAGTTTCGTGCATATTTTAATCCGTTTTCAAAGCTGCTCTGTCACCCCACCAAACATACTGAGAGGTCTCATTTAACAAATATTGCAACTGGACAGTGAACTGTGGTTAATCCGGAGTGAATTAGCTAGTTAACCTGAGAATTTCACTCACAAAGCCACATGCAGTGTTTGAGTAGTAAAGTATACTCATTTGCAAATCAAGCTAGCGGTAACGAGGAAGCAAACTGAATCCCAGTTGTACTTCTTGTCCAGTTGAAGAACAGCAAAGAGCTGTTGAGGATTACGCCTACCTGATGAGTCCCAAGAAGGGAGAGACCGGTAGTAAGCCGTTGGAGAGTTTTCAGAAACCCTATAGACATTGTTGTTTCAGGATATATACGCGACATTCTTTTTCTGTAACAATCCTTCTTTTATCAACCCCCCACCCCCACGGAAAATGGCCAACGACATTATTCGTCGATTTTCCTCCCAAAATGCATGATCCCATTCAATTGGAGAACCGGCTGATCCAACTTTCATCCATGATGTTGTTCTAATGAGGATTTCACCAAAGTTTACTGCAAGATCCTAGGTGTATTATTCGCCGATACGTGTTCCATAATAAGAATAAATCAAGAAACCTTATTTGTGAGAATATCGGGGGACTTGGGCTCAAGTAGTAATGAGCAGTACTCTTGGAAAAGTACTCTCTCTCTCTACTGTGATCTGAAATATGAAGCCGGAATCAGTCGGATTGTTTTCCAGCACAAGTAAGTTAGCTTGTCTCTCTTCACACAGTCATATCATATATAGGCTCTGTTGTGGCGGCTAACTTTGATCACACCCAAATACAAACACTGTCATTTGGATGAGCGCTTGCTCATCGATTATTTTGGTTGGGTGTGACGTTCTTGATCCATGTCTTTTATCCATTAGTTTATTCCGCTCTGTCTGCTGATGCATCCTTATCCATCAAGTTCACTTGACTCTGATCTTGCTGTAACTGCGATCTTATCTGGTCGCACAGCAACTGGTTATTTCACTCCTGCCACACACGTCGGGTTAAGATAGAATCAGTTCAGGGCGGGTTGTTAAAAAGGAATAGAATATTTGGAACTCACAACGCATGTCATTGGTGCCAGTCGTCCGACTTGATACCAGTTTGGCCCTGAAAGCCGCTCTCGGATGATACCCTTTTACGGGGTTAACCGCTTTGATTTTCGACGAGCTGGCTCGCACAGTCAGCTGTGGGAATGTGATGCGGTAATCCTTTATTCAACCCCTCTTAGCATAGGAGAGGATTGGGACCGATCTTGTCAAATATGGTTTTCTAACCTCATTTTCCGACCAAGATCATAGTATGTTGTAGCTTTTGGAAAATTGGATAACAGACTCTTGGGAGAGGAATGGTTTTATGTTGAAATCGAGATCACATATCCTTCAAGTAGTCAAACGTGTGCTGGCAGTGGTGAAAATGTCTGATTTCCAGTTAACCTTATTTTACTGCACTGTAAAATTACATGCGCTGAAAATAGTTCCATCCTTTCATTCGCTAGTGATGGTCTATTCCTCTTTGGAAGGAGAAACTGTAGTACGGCCAACTGTGCGTGACCTTTTAAATTCCTAAGGTGGAGGAGGTGATGTGATTTGAAAGATGCATAGATAACAGATGACGTAAAAACTGTTTGACTTCAAAAAGTTGTCTGAATTTACCTCAGAATTTGGCTCAACCTACGCATCGCGGCGCAGCTCAGAAAACTAGTCACTCAATGCTTTCGACTCATTCATTTATACTGGTGTTTAGGATGTTACACAAATTTCGATTTACATCTTGAATGAGACTAGTTTCCCACTAAGTGAAAGACTGTTTCTTCGTGAATAAAATCTACGAAACTGTTAACCTATTCCCTACTTGTACCACTATATCGCCTAAAGATAAAAAAGCACTAAACGCAACACACTACTCGTAAGTTTGTCGGAAAATCTTCAACAACCTTAGGGGTAGCGTGTTACGTTCAAGCAATATATTATGGTACAAGGAATATCGTACCAACTAAAAAATGAGGTGGTCTGATGCAGCACATTCGGTTGAAGCGGATCATCATAAACAAGAGATTCAGGTGGATGCAGCTGATTCTCCTGTCAAAGCAAATTCGTGTGCAACTGTGAGTATTTCTAGAACAAAGAACTGTTCCATTTGGTGAGTGGAGAAATACAAACAACTCACCCAGTGCTTTAGATCCAGTCACACCAAAAGAACAGCACAAAATCTTGATGCTTCTCCTCTTAGTGTACACAAACACAATAGAGAAGAGACACACCACCGCGTGACATCCTCTTTGATTGCGACGTGGGCGGGCTTTCCCATACGATTCTTCACTCCCTTCCCTCGCAGCTGATATGTTGCTGCCGCTGCTGAAGACGACGAGAAGAAATCTTCGCAGTAGGTTGTACGCTCCACTGTCATTTTACGACCAACTTCCTCTACTACCGTTTATCATTCAGTTGAAAAGTTTTGTCCCAAACAGGCTGAAAATAACCAGAGTGAATGAGTGGAGAGAGGGAACTCTCCGGAAATGTGCAAATCTGGAATCCATGATTTGTACCACACACAATGCATGTTGGAAATAGAGAAAGAAGCTTTCCTGGATGTGAGGAGGTTGAAGAGAAAAATAAAAATTGCACTGACAGTTGGGACGATGAGTCCGTAAACATGTGCAACCTGTCGATTATATTCCAGGTCTATGAGAACGACGGGGCGATTTAGAACGGGTGGTTCTTCCATATGACCTACAAATCGGACTCGAGTTATTCAGAAGCCAAATCAAGGACAGAAAGTAATCCTTTTTCATGAGAGGCTTAATTTTTTGTGCTTCGCGAGAAGTTCACACCGTAAATATATGGCAGCACATTATTTTGCCGGAAATTGGTCTGGCCTCCACCACCTTAAGCTGTATACCTCCATCCTAGAGTTGAAACGACCCAGAAACGACGTCATTAGCATACGGCTACAGGATATCCTGACGCATGCGTGTGGCATATTCCTCGACTCACTTTACACTTGTATAAGAACCGAATGGCTCCTTCCAGCTGTTGGACATAAGACTGCTCTGGTTCATCTGAACGGCCATTAAATTGGAAACGAACCCGAATGGGAAAAATGTAGTTGTAATATCATTTTCTCTCCGAAAGACAGAGTTAATTTGGATGCTTTCAAACTCCAGGTAAGTAGTCAACCTTCTTGCGTTTAAAAGTGTTATTGAACTGAAAGTTGTCCTTATAACGAGGCAAAGGATAATTTCTGAGAACATGGAGTCCAGGATAAACTTAATTTGCTGACAATTTCTTCCAGTAAACTGATTCCAGAATATATGACGACCTTTTTACAAAAATCCAGTCGATCAAGGCGGAAGGAAAACGAATCCACCGGTTATTCTTTCAGTTGAGATCTGATTCTGAACCTTGGTTACTCAACCTTTATAAACTTGCCATTCTTTTTGAACTTCTCACTGTCAGTTCTCCCATCATCAGTTCATCACAAAAAGCGCGTTTAGAAGTACAGAGAATATGGAGCCGTCCCATATTGACAGACAGAAAGACTAAGGAAGTGGTCTTCAGTTTGCCCCCGGTTATCCGGAGACATGGGTTTACTGTTTTCCAACTGTGTATTGTGGATGAGGATATCTGGAGACATATATTGTAACAGTCATAATAGAGCTGAAATTACACTGCTTCAGAAATGGTCGCAACCATTTATATCACTTGTCTAGCGGTAACCGTCTTAACGCCCACTTGAGCGTTTTGCTCTTCGAAAGTGAAAGAAATCCCTAGGGGGATGTTGTTGTTCTACAAAATCTGAGTGCACACTGCGATACTTCGTTCTACTTGCTCCACATTACTTATGTTCTGAGAGCTGAATAAGACGGTTAAGCTACTGGATCTAAAACTTAAAATTAAATTACCTGTCCACCCCCAGAATTGGGGAGTGACATTTGGGAAGAAACTCGACAGCGTTAGACAGATAAGTCACTTGCAAAACCACTGATTTGTTTTGACATCGAAATACGCCAAGATCTATAAACCCTTGGCTGTTGATCAGGTGGCCGTTGATCCGTTCGCCGAGTTGGACAGTTCGCTGTTCGAAAATTTACCGTAGACCGATAATAAGAAGGCAAAAAGTAATACATTCCACCTGGCCACAGCCTAGTTATAATGGCCCGGACTATGAAGGATCATCCACCCTTACTTTCGTCCTGAAGTGGTAAGCACATCGGTAATGGTCTTGTGAGAGCAGACAGTAATTTCATTGTTTCTCACATTGAAAGCCACTAGCACCAGCAACAGGGAAATGTCATTTTTAACATCTTCATTTATGCAAGAAAATGAAGACAGGACTTAGTCTGATTGATAAACAAATCGAAGCGAAATATCACGAGTTCAGTGATTGGCCCCTTGATTGTCGCACTTCGTGTGATCGATTATTAAACTGCTTTCGGAATGACTACCGAACATCACCTATGCATCATCACTTCTGTGCATCCGGAGAGCTTTCAAAAATATTCTAAAAATTCTGGTCTGGTCAGATAACCTTTGGCTACATGGATCTACCCACTGTGATGTGTGAGATTTTCTTGATTTTTCTCACAGGCCTTCTCTCTATTGTACTTGCGTGAGTGATTTAGCCTCAGTGCTATGAAACCTCGTTTCGTAGTGGCCCGCGGAACGAAAACAAACACGATTCAGCTTGTGTTCCGCGTTATCATTTGATTGTCGCGCCGCTGCTTTGAAAGGGATGAGCTGACAAATTGCTCAAGAATAAGTCATCCTGTCTGGACAGTGCACCTTCTTCTTCCGTGTAGACACGAACGGACACGAAAGTACTTCGAAGCTGAGTTTCTGAGTTGCTCCTGCCAGGCAAGGTCAGCCTATGCTGAAAAGCCAATAGACACCATGTGACTACTTCACTCCTATTGGAAATCAGCAGTGCGGATCTCATGAACCCCGAACCCGCAACTTCCTTAACTAGTTAATTAAATAAATAAATTACGGGATGGACGATATAAAAGCAGTGTGGATCACCCTCTCATATTGTACAAACAACCAGGTTTACTAGCTGCTGTAATGCAAACGGACCAAAATGAAATCCATAAGTATCCACTTTATCTCCGGTTTCGACGGTGAAGAACTGCGCATTGGTCAAGCATAAGAATCGAAAGCAAACACCTACTATTATTTTGCCGTCTGATCCTATTCGAAAATCAGTTCGCCTTGTTTGTCTTCTTGATGGCCCTTGAATCGGTGCTATCTGCCATGAGCGGAAGAAAGTTCAGAGTTGTCCCAAAAATTATCGCATTGTAATTCTTGTTTGTCAATTACATTAAACCCAGCTTGAAATTACTCTCTCGCTTTTTGACCAAATACGTTCTAGTTGGTTGTTCACCTGAGGAATAACCTTTTTGGGAATTGTGGACTGTTGACACCAACAAAAGTTGTTTGGGCAAATTGTTCGCATCCTGTACAACGTTGTCCCTATTTCAACGACTCGAACAAACAGCGTCCCCCGGGGGACAGCTGTGTCAGCCATTAAAAAGAAGCGTTCTTGCTTCGTACACATGATTCCGCCACGACAGTAAAAACGAGCAACAGGGACGGAACAGCTGTCCACTATGGCCCATAACTCATAACCATGCCCCAATTGCACACTGTCATTAGTGTTTTGCCCATGCGGCAAGCGAACACGCAAACACCGTGTTTGGGCCCCAGCTACCAGACTCTCACTGACTCCGGTGCGTTTGTTTGCTCCTTGTTTATCTCTCGGTTATCTGATCAACAAGTCCACTGCTGATAATTATACCAATAAACTGGCTCATCTGTCGGACAACACATACGTTGCTAGGGAAATCATCCGGTCCTCCCTCTTCTCACTACTCCACCCGATTCCGATTTTTGAATAGGCGGTCCGTGAATGATCAACTTTAAGCATCTAGCTATAACGCCAAATTGCCGTCTATAATGTCTATCCTGTTTGCAGGCTTCGGGAACGTGACACACGTACGGTTGCGACCGTTTACCTGCAGGCGCGCACAAAACAGGTGGACAGTAAATCAGCACAATACGTGCCGCCTAACGATCCCATTTCATAGAAGCCAAAATGTTTAATTTCTCTGCCGTTAGGCAACAGAGCCTGACGTCCGATTTGCCATCACCTTCGGTCATTAGAATAAACTCAATGAGACTATCCAGATGTATTTGGAAACACGATGTGTACTTATATCGAGATCAACAGGTTGTCTTGGAATAGTGACAAGGTTTGGTCGGAAAAATAGTAAGAAATTGCCCGGGGGTGTATTGGATGCAAGAGCAAATTATAGCTGTGTTGATACTGAAAAGTTCGTGGTTTGTTCCAGTGATCTGCGACCGGGTCAAAATGCGTCCTGTATTCACATCTCTGCTATATTTCGAACCCCATGAATGCAAAGAGACTGCAGATCTTAGCCAAAATATGACTGCACTATTTTTTGAAAGAAACATGAAGTTCAAATAATCCTGGAAGGTTTTTTGAGGAAAACCACACAGATATTTTGTTCAACAGACCGATTCTATCTTCGAAACTCAGTTCGGTGTTCGAACTTTCCAGTTCATCGAAAGTGCTTACGTTCCCAACGTCTAAACTATCTGAGATACCAAGAGAGCGATCACAAGCGAGAGAATCAGTTGAAATTCATTTGGGTCTCCCATTACCTTGGAGTTAATTTGCAGACTCATTTTACGTGCAACTCGGTGTTCAAGCAGAAAATAAGGTCGATGTAAACTCGGGAAATTCGTCTACTTGATGATCCCCAAGACGGGCAAAACCCGGTGTGTGTTGTCGAAGTGTTTTCAGCTACCCACGGAACAGTGTGATATCAAGAAAAAAACAGCCCTCTTCTGTTACTCAATGCTACAAATGAATTTCCGTAAACATTTTTAAAGTGCATAAGTTCCTCAGTTTTCTCCTTCACTGGTTAAACTGGAAACGACATGAAACATCAATAAAAAGAGAGAACGGCTCGGTTCACAGGTTTAGGCGAAGATTGTCCTTCCAGAGAGATTTGTGGCATGTACCACCTGAGAATCTACTTGAATTTGTTCAAAATGAAGAAGTACTTATTTTAGCTACTTAACCAAGTCCAATTGAGCTCATCATTGTTCGGATGAAACGAATAACAGTTCGAACGTGATATTACCGAAGTCATCACGGTCTTCCGCTGAACAAAACAAACCAATAAGCCGTGGTTTGATAAAACTTTTCATATTACATGCATATTATATGTTTGATTTGGATTGAGTTGGAACTGGAGCCCCCAAATATGTCCAGTGATTAGAGAGGGTGATGGCCTGAGAATTTAGCAGTGAGTTTTGGCATACACACCCAGAACAACTGTTTGGCTACTAAGCACCTACGAAAACAATAGCGCTGATTAGAGACGCTTGCACATATGTCCGTCTTGAACACCAATAAGCGCTAAGCGTGGTTGACTTATTTGATTCCGATCACTGAAACGCCGTCATACCTAACGACACTATACTGTTCTTTAGTACCGAAGGGGTACTCTGTATTCCTTGCTCGCTGTACAGCATCAACTAAAAATAATTCAGTATTCTACCATTTTAATGAGTGATCCTTCCCATCCATTTCTCTACTACGACGCGCTTTGTTCAGCTCCTCCACAATCGTTATGAGAAAGAAGTAGCAAACCTTAGCTAAGTGAGAGCGAAATTTGTTGAATACGAACAATGTCGTAACGAGACCCCCTCCGATGTTACCTAAGACTATGGACGTATGTGTAATGTAAGCTTTTCGTCTTAGTTAAAAAGGACTGTAGTACTTCCTGTGCAAAGAAACTCTTTCGTTGTGTCCCACTATGTCTGTTTAAAGGAGGGACTATCAATGATAACCATACCACATGGTTTATGTGCAAAATGAAATTTCATCTATGTGTAGGTATTTCTCGGGCACCCTTCGTCAGGATAGGATAGAATTCTCGGCTTCATTCGGACGTGACATCTTGGATGTTCAATGCTCTCAAATATTCATACATTATCGCAAAGTGGAGTACCTGCAGAAAAGTCGTAGGCCATCCTTATCCAGGCCACAAGGAACGCGTGTTTCTTCCTCCAGCCAGAAGCAAATAGCATATGCTAAATATGGATCGTTATCATAGACAAGTGTTGCCACATAGTAAAGAAAACGATGATGACTACTACCGGGCAAATACGGTTTTATCGTGCGCTGCTTCATCCCATCCTCCAACCTCAACCGGTCTTCCAACGAAAGGTAGGTTATTGAGTTTTAGTTTAGACGAAGCCCGTATAACTCTGTGGCAGGAAGTGAATTTCCGAAACGTTAAAATGAAATGTTAAGGTTTGCACATCATTCTGTTCTCCCATGTATGAGGCCCCGTTCATTCCGACAGGTGAAATTCGGAGCAGAATCAGTCTAGTAGACATCACACTATTATGATATGTTGTGCCCTGATTTGACTGCCTGGGGTTTGATATAGGCTCTCAACGAAAGGTATTACCGCCCAGTTTGAAACTCCGAAAACAGGTGCCTTGAAATCACACATGTCGGATTTAAGTGGGTAACTTACAGGAAACAAGTGAACCGGCTCTCCTTCCGGGTGAAATTTGTTTCCGACATAAGCAGACTTAATGGTTGACAGTATGGCCAGTTAAAGCACAACCACCAACGTAACGCCAAGGTTCATTTTACAGAAGGTTTAACACGAAATTCTCTTCACCGTTTGAGCTCGCCAGCGTATCTTGGTCAAAAAGTATACAGTCCAATGAGATGTACCATATAAATCCCATAAATGCCAAAGCTATTATCATAACAGCGTACGACAACATGGAATGTAGGAAGCTGCAGTTACTTGTGGCAGACCTAAATAGAATGACCTTGAAAGAACGTGTAGTCGGTCCACCGAGTAGCACAGTTTCCAGTATTTGTATGAGGAACGAAGACTTCATATAATTAACGAAAGAAAACAGTCTGAGGTCACAAGGAACAGAAGAACAATGATATGGTAATTTCGTTCATTTTTAAGTTGTATATACCGTTACCGCTTGTAAATAAACTCCTCCATACTCCTACATCAGAGGCACTGGAAGACTGGTACTGTGTGGGATTTGTTTTTTGAGTGAGGAGGGGGAACTTATTGACATAAAAGAAAGGGACCTTAAGACTCACACTGACCGACAGCTCACAAGCATGAACTTCTAGCTAACAACCACCGCAGATGGTGTCGTACTTTTCACGTTCATATCACTCTCCTTTTAACAGTTCTTCTTCTGTTCTGGTGCAGTTATTGTGATTGCAGCATAATACTAAAGGAGGGCTGGACTTGACTCGAGTTTAGCTCCTATCAGCGTTCATTGACAGTGCACATCCTTGGACGTGCGGGGGTCTGAACTCCAAATAACTGAGATGCGAGGTGAGCATGTTACCATTACTCAATCAGTGCATGTGGGACGCACCCGAATTATTGTGTCTATGTCACGCTTGTGCTGAGCTTATGACTATCTCCGGCGGAAGATGATGCACCATAAACTTCTGATTAATACCTTCAATCCCTCGCCAAGTCTATGCAGAGATGCATCGAAAAGTGTTATGTCCTGCCCTACCTTATCTTTAGTGCTCTTTCAAACAAGCATCCGAATGCTGTGTGACGATCGCTTTCAAAACAGAAAGTACTACAGAATGGATACTTTGCCCTAATGGAACGATGCAAACCCAGTTGGCTTTGTAACTGCTAGTTTTGTATTCCGCCTCAACGTAGTGGGCCACGAATCCAGGCCTTCAAGCAGCTTTAGATGTTACACTCAAATAGTTATTTTTCGTGATGACTTGTCCCAGAAGACGACTTACATTGTAAATTCTACCCATACTGCGCCTCAGAACTCACTGGCGCATGAGAAGAGTGTAGCAAAGCTAGGATTCAACTGAGGACCCAGATTTAGTGCTTTATACTCAGGCGCGTCCAACGTGCCGTAGTGAGTTGTGCAAAACTTACCATGGTATGTGGACAAACTGAAAGAAGAAAATGGTTTGTCCGTTGTGTATCCAACCCGGAAGTTTCCAATTTCCTTTAACTAGCTGCATGTCAAAGCGTCATGTAATTAAAACAATTACGTCCCAGCTTCCGTGAAGTGGTTTCCGCCCATTTAAATCTAAACTGCACTGCAACCACCACATTTGGAGTCAAAAACTTTCTGATGCTTAGGAAGTCTATTTTCCGCAATTTTCAAGGCGACTCTACAGTCTGGGATAGATAACGGTGTCATTCTGTCGTAAACGCTCGGCTGGCCGAATGGATAATACCGTTACTGTCATTTCAAAGACCCGGGTTCGAACTCAAAATGAATGCATTCCAAATGGCTGATGACCAACCTGCTGTACGCAAGTTTCTTCATTAACAAAGAGGCAAACGTACTGTTGTCTTTGTCTCACTACCACACTCTAGCGCGGACAGCTGTCGCCAAGAATTACAATGGAGAAATGATACAAATCTCTATCCCGAGGAGATGATTCCTTGAAGAAATGCAGAGTAATTTGACTGATGGTCTTTGTGGTATCTGTTCAACTTAATTCTGATCACTCCTTCGGCTGGCGTAATTTACCCAAGGTTGCATCTGCCGAAGAATTAGCAGACCTTCAAAAGGTCCATTCACTCCGCGGAGTAGAGTAACGCAGGATCCGACGATGATATGCCCGAAATAATCTTTTCCTTCTCGGATGCACAAAGTTGGACACACATACAAGTTATTTTTATGAGAGTTAAGTAAACAAAATTCGTTGCTCGAATTCATCTTGGAAATCTGGCCTCAAATCAATGCTGAAGCACACAGAACCCAAACATTAAAATCACACAGTGAACGGAAAGTATTGAGTCACTGTTGCCTAAAAAAGTACCACAATCCAAGTAAATTGCCAGAGACAAAATGCCATGCTCCGTAGTAAAGGTCGCACCAAACGGAGCAAGTGGGCTGTACATTCCTTGGATGGATAGATATGACTTCCCTTCCCCATAGGGTTAGGAGTGCGCTGTCAAACAGCGAACTGTGATGGACCGTCATGGTAAAAAATCACTCATTTCACCGGGCAACATTTGGTTGTTGGGTGAACCGTCTTCTAGGTTTACAGCTTGTGACGTTACACCCTGTGGAGTCCTTTCTTTCTCCCAGTCGGGGTGGTGCAAAGATATGATTCTATATGTGTGTTGTCCCTCCGGACGAGACCAGCTAATGTCGCGAAGTTCTCAGTGGGGATGCGCCCGCACTGAATGTAAAATCGCAAGGCTTTGCGTTGTAGCAGAATAAGCAATAGTGTCGAGGCAAAAGGAGCTTTACACGAAGACCAGGGCTGCATATAACCACCACTTCTTTGGAAGGATAAAGACGAACCGAGTTGATTTCACCCTAACGTCAACATCGAAATTGACAACAGAAGCTCTTTATTTGTGCACTTTAAAACATCTGTCATTAGAGTTTACGAGAATCCTACTGTGTGGAACGAGCGAAAGCAAACGCCAGATTGCTTTTACGTCGTTTTCTAGACAATACTGTACAAATAAATATCCAGTATGTATACAGTCATCCCCTTATTAGATCTCATATGTAAAGACCTTCCCCCCATTAAGACAAACAATGTCATCACCACCAATAATGAAAGAAAAGTCAGAGGGGAACAGTGGTTGCAGCACAACCATATCAATTTACTCGAGTACATCGACAACATGGAAAGAAAATTTGGAACCGGGAAGGGGGACCACCTCCGAGGTGGCTACATCTCCAGGACTTAGTCAGACAACCTGGATAGGAGCTGACAGCACGGCTGCCACTGGCACCTATTAATCACCATATTTTTCAGTGTCTCCAACTAAGCACAGAAAGGGTTAGTTGGCTCTAATCCCGAGAAGCGAACAGCACAACAGCGTCAGTGAGTAAAATAGGCTAAATAGCGAGAGTGGAAATCCTTGGTGGACATCACTGCTTGCAGGAAAGCTTTTGGAGAGCTCCAAATACACTTTCGTGCACCCACAATTATGTGGACATAATGAACTCATGATATTCACAAAGTTCTGGGACACACCCAGTTGCAGAAGCATGTTGAAAAGAGCGAATTTGTCGAGAGAATCGAACGCACGCTTGAAACCAAGGTGCATTAAGGTTGTAGGGCGCCTATGTGCATGCCGTTGCTCTATCAACTGACGGAATGTGAAGTCTTGGTCCACATCCCCTCCCGACCGGAATCCTGCTTGGTATTCTCGGGTCCCGTCTTCACGTGCCCTCGTCTGACAAATTATGTATCAGGTTATTGTGGTTTGTTTATCTAAGTTAGGTTGAAGTTCTCAGGTGTATTACTCCTTATAAGCCTATTATGACTGACACTTCAGGTCAGTTAACCAAAAGGTTTAAGCCCCCGAACTGCGAGTTCCGGCGGACAAAATATATACTGTGGTGGAGTTGGAGTGTCGTATCTGAATGCTGAGAATATGAATAAGTAATTCCGTTTCAACCAGCTACGTACTGGAGATTTACAACAAAAGTGTTGATCTATCGAGGCATCATGCCTTGTGTGTAAACATAACATAATGAAAAAAGCGACAAGATGAGGTTTCGAGCTATGTGACGCCCAGATCTTGAGAGAATAAAATACGACCAGTTAAACTTTAGTGAAGGTGCACTTAACATGAGGAGGCTACCCATGATAATCCGAATTAGTTAGCTTGATTAACTTGCCACGGAGTACGTGGAAAGCCGACCTAACTGGCGGCGAGAAACGAACGGTTGCTGAGACAGTCGTGATATTGCTTTACATGAATAACGATAAATCCTACGTTCTGTAGCTTTACATATTTGAGTGGGAAGCAGTGTTCCTGAGATCACTAACATGTTCAAACATTAAACCTGGTTTGGAGGCTACCGTGAGGCCCAAAAGTGTCAAACCTATCACCGGACATTGCATCACGAGTAGATTGACATAGGATTAAAAATCGAAGCTGTCCAGGACAATAACATGAAGGGTAATGGGATTCTTGAGAAAACAGTAATCTCTTACGCACAAGCTTTACGACGGCTCACTGCTGTCCCTTCAACCGAGCAAGCTGTTATTATAATATAGACTGAAATCCCAGGGGAATGGGGGTTTAGGATAGTTTGAGGTTAACAACTGATTATTCGACCAGCATTTAGCAGACAGTCTTGCCAATCGGTTCTCGGTCTACCTTAAAACACGGTCAAGTCACTTGACCTGATGG
>SJOL01006356.1:28616-56887 GCA_004794785.1 Opisthorchis felineus | reverse complement strand
AGTGTTCCTGAGATCACTAACATGTTCAAACATTAAACCCGGTTTGGAGGTTACCGTGAGGCCCAAAAGTGTCAAACCTATCACCGGACATTGCATCACGAGTAGATTGACATAAGATTAAAAATCGAAGCTGTCCAGGACAATAACATGAAGGGTAATAGGATTCTTGAGAAAACAGTAATCTCTTACGCACAAGCTTTACGACGGCTCACTGCTGTCCCTTCAACCGAGCAAGCTGTTATTATAATATAGATTGAAATCCCAGGGGAATGGGGGTTTAGGATAGTTTGAGGTTAACAACTGATTATTCGACCAGCATTTAGCAGACAATCTTGCCAATCGGTTCTCGGTCTACCTTAAAACACGGTCAAGTCACTTGACCTGATGGACCTTTTAAGTCAAAAGCAAAGCGTTATCCAGAAATAAAGCTAACGACTATTTTCCAAGCTTTTCTAAAACGATGGTTTCTCGATGGACTGCAAGCTTTTCCCAGCTGATCCAACCACAGAATTTCTCCTTCTTGACTTGATAACTCACAAATTGCTACTCATCTTGTTGTACCACTACAAGACGCTGGTGATTCTTTCGTTATTCTCTGCCAAATCGTTTGCACTGTTCGGATAAAAAAAATCTTCAAGTTTTTTTTTTGAACGACAGCTAGCAAAGATGAACGACGGGCACTTACCGTTTACCGGTGAAGTACAAAACACATACATTTTGAAGTTGATCGAACAAGTCGAGCAGAGTATAGACGGTCTGTACTGAATGACCACTAGGTTCTACGAGTTGTAGCATAAAATTAGCTTCTACCTTTAGTTATTCATGTACCGATTGGAGTGACTTAATTTTTTACCCTAAAGGGGAATGGTAATCAACCATAAATTATGTCCGTTCTGCTATGAGTGTGAACACAAGAACGACTGAAGCGAAGCATTAGCCAGGGTGAAACGTGGATTTTCACGGCGAAACTAGGACTACTAGGGTTGATTTGGTCACGCTGCGGGATGGATACATCTTCAAATCGCGCTTGTCATTATTTCTTACTTGTAAACTATAAGTTTCCGCTGATTTGCATCAATAATTCTGGCCGATTAGGACAACGCGACTGCAACTAGTGATTTAGATGTCCGAGATGGCTGCACTCGCCAACAGATACCGTCATCCCAAGACTGAATTTGAAGTTCTTCCTGACGAATGTCTGGTGTTGCACCCCGAAAAAACGGGATGGCCGAAACAGCTGAGCACTTGCTAGGTGTAGTTATTTATCTATATATTTATTATTTATCTACTTATTGTACCTAATTATAGAAGCAATCAGAACCTCTACTTAGTTTTCACTGTTGCGAACGCTTTTAGGAATCAACTCCATAAAAATTGCAATGGGTTTGCTGAAGGAAACCTCATACCAACCAAAAAAAGTACTGGAGAAAACCACCATCAAAAAGCGACGAAAAGTACGAGAATAAGATGGGACCACATTGGTGATATAGCAGCACGAAAATTTCTTGCGGGTTAACACAAACCACGAAGATTCGGGTGATAATTTTGAAGAACCTATCTTTATAAGAATCTTATTGTACATGTCGGTGGAATACCGGTGTACAGAAGGACCAGGTATTTTTGACAGGCTGGTGCAGCTGGGGATAAAAATTCCAAGAAAAGACTATCCGATGGAATCGGAACTTTCAAAATCGAGCACAACTGAAAAACTGGTAGATTTGAGAAGTGGCATATTTGGCAGACATTTGTGGAAATGATCGGAAAGTAGAACTGGTTTAAGGTAGAATTAAGGATTTCGTGTAACATTTGTCGTGACATAAGCCAGGATGACGTGATGTGATAGCAGCAACCTCGGCCATTGCGAGTGCGATTTGATAGAGGAACTAGGAACGACTGGGTGACAGTCGACATGCCAAGTTGAACGACTCGGTCGGATGAGCAGAATTCATATCGATCCATATCGATTGAATGAGTCGCGCTTGTCACATGCTTGAGTTGGCCGGCTGCCTTATGGGATGACAGATGCTCAGCAATCAAAAGAAGAAGGCACGGAGTCATACGGCCACATTCGGAAACTAAATAACACTTGATAAGTGGAAAGATGTGGGCTTTTACCCTATCCTTTGTGCTGGTATTTGAAACCAATCAACCCTCTCCGATCAGTTCCGGCAAACTAATATAACACATTTAGATGGCATGTTCGTCCACCCATATACCATATTTAATGCATGCGCACAAATTTATCTTCTAATCGGCACCTCATCGAAAACAGTTGACCGCAAAACTACTTGTTCTGTAATGACAATTTTCAATAGAATGAAAGTTTCAAACGGGAAATAAGTATGACGGAGATTCTGGGACTAAGCCTACCTACGGAGCATCAAGGAAGGCTGTGCAGGTAGTGGGTTTTCTGAAGTCTTCATCGGTCTTGCGAGTAGTAATGAAAACGCATTTCTGCCTTAGATGTGATACACTACTCGTAAGGTTGCTGAAAACTCTTCGACAGCCCATGACCTGTTTCGCCCTTCTCGGGGCTCATTAGGTAGATGCAATACCCGGGCTTCCGTCAACCTTATGTTTTACATGAACCAAGATTGCACGAAATTTGACCTATACACTCATCTGCATAGCAATTTGGTTTTGATGGGAGACTCACCTGGAACCAAGCTGAAGAATAACATAAAAAACGAGTGATCCAGCTGCCGACGCTCCCGCAACCTTTTTCGTTTGTACTCATTACAACCTACCCCACTCCACATACCGATCACTCTTTTGGATGGCAGGAGTAGACGGTGTTATATTTCTTTGTGAATGAGAATGTCCCTTTCAAGAAAATTTGATGAGTCACTTTCAGCATACCACTCTATCCGTTTACCTTTTTCAGATATCTTTCAGACCTGCAGAATTTTCAAATACCGTTTGAATCCACCCATCCAAGGAGCCGTGGGAAAGAACAACGAATACTTCCACAACTGTTCCAAAGTGCGTTGCTGCCAACATGTATTTAACGAAATTTGAATCGGATGATTCCAACTCTTGACGACTGTTGCCCTCATCACCAGCCGGTTCACAGTGTGTCCCAAAAGGAAATCCGTAAATGCTGCTTTGTATGTTGATTTGATTTCTGTAGCGCCAATCAATCACCCTTTTTCAGTATACTTCACTACTGTTGACATTTTGTTACACCGACGAAAACTTGGCTAGAACAACTGGTTGACTGTGTGTGTTGACAAATGAAACAAAAGGGAAGATGACAAACCAGAGTCAATGTATACCAAACGGAATAAGTATCAGGAGTGCTGAAACGGGAATCTTGCGATGGATGCGTAGGATTCCGTATTTTTTAAAAATATTTTTGCATATTTTCTGATGCATTAAAATCACTAGCCTCTGATGCCAACTTATTCCCTTCTAAACTATTGAAAGCTGTAGTTGCGCGTAAAGTTTTCTATGAATCCTCATTATATAAGTCTGAGGGCTAAGAAGCTGGGTTGGACTTATTGAAATGAAAAATCATTAGCATTTGACCGTGCGATGAAGTTTTTCGGAGGCTAGTGTGAAGTCCATGCTTTCACACGCCTTCTTCGATGGTTGCGTGGGTGATGAAGTAAGCTACATGCGGTCCTTCCTGCTGGCTTGTGTGATTTCCTGAGGGTGAACTTCGAACGGTTGGTTTCCATGGGAGACCAAACTGAATCCCAACTGAATTGCTGGTTTATGATGTTCTTCAAAAGCGTGTGCTGCACCTCATGTTTCAGTTGGTGAGATATTCGAGATGCCGCAATACATGGTATAGACTTACCACACTACACATAAGATTGCTGAAAACTTCTCGACAGCCCACGACCGGTTTCGTCCTTCTTGGGGCCCATCATCTTCTGCTTGAATACGAAATTGTACACAGATGAATCAGACACGGTGGTGCAATGGCGGTCCCCAGTTTCCGTCAAACGTGTGTTCTACTTGAACCCAAATTGCACGAAATTCGAATTATACACTCATTTTAATATTAGTTTGGTCTTTTTGGTAGACTAGTCCGACGGAATTTTGGTGACTGCGCCTATCTAACGAGCCCCTAGGAGGACGGAACCGTTCGTGAGCTGTCGAAGATTTTTCAGCAACTTTATGGGTAATGGGTTAGGTTTGTACAAGTTTCTTTTAGTTGCAAACGAAGATTGTAGGGAATGCAATGCGGACCATTCGATATCCATTCGATAGGAGCTAATTTATAATTTGTATCAAGAGAACTACAGAACTACAAAACCACAGACTACAGGTCGGATTTCTATCACGATGGTCCTTCCTATGGCTTCCTCCACACAGAAAGCATGTATTCAGTTTACTCAGTTTAGACTTTCAGGCAACGAATACGCTCTGAAATTTTTGCTGCGGATGATATTAAGTATTAAGTTTTACTGCTTCTGTTACCTTTCGTTTAATCTTACTTACAAAATATCAGTTAAAATACGACCCAGAGGTAAGCTTATTCTTACCATCGGTCTCCCTGCTCATGGTGCACCTGAATAAGAACTCGACATGGTATGTACATCGCAAAAGTGATCCCTTCAAGTCACCTGGGGCAGGCATTGCAGAAGAACCACAAATATGACAAATGATTCCAGAAAAGTTACTTAAGTGAGACGGGGAATATTTGAACTCGAATGTTGTGCATGCACTGTACGGACGCGAGGGTACCGTGTAGACCTCATGCACACTCTACACTGGCTGGAATATTTCTTTGGGCCACCCTGCATAGTATGGAGACTTATTCATGCCGAGAATGGGAGTCATTCGATAATCCGAGCTTATGAATATACAGTGACACGTGCATGCGAAAGGTGACTGTGTCTGCCGACCGGAGATCACTGTATTACGTTTTAGTGGTCTGACTTCTCTTTTTTAACCATTTGGCGTAGTCAGCTACTTGAACCTCTGTCATCAGTAGGGAGTTACTCTCCCATGCTCAGATAAATGCGATACATCAACCCTACTAAAAAGGATGATTCCAGCATCCTAATCTGGCGCGTCTAAAAAGGATCGCCCCTAGCTCATAGACTCCTCACTGCGTCTTTGTGTTTAGATGTGACGGGGCCTGTGGTATACAACAGTTTTCGACGATAAGATATCAGATAGTGGTAGGCTCTACTGTAAATTCATCAAATACACAACTCGAGTTGGTTAGCAGCTGGGTCACCTGGATAAAAAGTCCTCAAACTCGAGTTCCCTTTCAATTTGTTTCGTTTTATCCGAGGGCTGCAAAATTTTACATCTAACAGTACATTTTGAAGAGTGTGTTACCAAGTACAGTTTTAATGAGCTTCGAGCATATTGTTAAGGCCGGTGAAGAGATACTTTGTTTTTAATGCGTTTATATTTTCCGCATCTCACAATCAACAGCCAATGTCACGAAGAAATTTAACTGTTAGCGTTCGTCCCCAGATCGATCGGATTGCAGCCGAACTTTTTTAGGTTCATGGGCAAAAACCACATTCGATATCGTCAACCTTCACAGTCATCAAAACGCATATAAAAGCATTGCTTTAACCTTTGGACAGGCAGTGGTTTCTCTTTAAGAGAGAATCAGTGATATCCTAATGCTGTGGTCTACCATTGTTGACCAATCAAAGGATGCTTCTAGACTGTTCCCCATTTTATAACATGCAAAGCTGCCTACCCGACAAGAATTTAATGGAGGTCAAGCCCACAGGTGCGATGTTTAGAGTTTATACGTCACAGTCTGGGAGTGTCCCGACTAGAAGTTCGCCAACCGAGTTCACTTAAAACATAAGGTTGATGGTAACTCGGGGTCTTCCTCCACCTGATGAACCCCATCAAAGGCGAAAGCGGTCGTGGGCTGCCGAAGAGTTTTCAGAAACCTTATGCGTAGTGTGTTCCATCTAGACAAAACTATATCAGAAAAGTTTTCGAAAATGGACGGATGATTTGAGCAGGATTTGCGTACGGTAGTTTGAGATAAGTATTTCTAACGGGGCCTTTGAAGGAATGTCCGATGATCAGGAGCAATCCGTGACTGAAGAGCAGCGCGCTGGTCAAATAGTGAGAATGGTTCCAACGGAGTGCAAATGTTCATCTTCGAGCACTTGCAGCTATATTACATATACCCAGCGGCACTCATTTTTTACCTTTTCCTGCTGGGACGTCGCAATATTTTTCACAAAGCTCTTTAGTAGATTGCGCGACATGAATCTTTGAGCATTCTGAAGGCAGCTTGAATACGGCTGGGTATATGTGACGTCGGGTGTTTTGTGCTGTGGACTGGGTACCTCCCTGGACATCCAATAATATTCATTCACTTAGAGATTTTTGTAAGGCCGTGATGAAAACTTCTATTGGGCTAACTTAGTAAAAATACCTAAATATCTTAACATGAAAAAGGTATAGTCTGTTACAGCCCATCGGCCGTTGGGACTAGGGTTTACTCTGTCACAGTACATTACACCTGAGTAGGGCACCTTGATATGCGATTTACCTACGTGTGAACAGTCAGCTGTCCTCAAAGAGGATCTGATAGTACAAAGCCATGGGTTTGAAAACCCACTACATATCGTTACGACAGCTGAACAGAGGTTGTACCTCATCGTTCGTAGTGGCACTGATCATATCTTTAATTCCTACTGAAGACCGTCGGCAGTGAATGTGATGAACTTTGAACCGACGGGACCTTATGATTACAATGGACACAGCCAAATTGAGGATGCAAAAGCCCTCTTCCCTTGTAGTGCCCGGAAAAACAGGACTTGCGCTTTTTGTTCCCCCTGTGGCAAGAGTTCCTCATAAGATTTTCACGCTTCACCTTTCATTCGTGAGGATCAACTCATTTAGCTACCAAGTTTTCGGGCTCATCAATCTTTGGTTTGAATCCCAGCATATGCATTGTTGGTGGTGAAATATCAGTTAACTTTTCCGTTGAACAAAGCTTGGTGAAAAAGCATCTCCTGTTTCCAGTACCACGCTCGGTAGATGGACAAAATCAGTTCAGTGATGCAGTCGAATTATCAGTAATAAGTAATCGAAGTTGCCAAATGACTAGTAGATATAAAGGTGGCTAGTCATAATCAACGAAAACAGGTATTTAGTTTGAACTCTCCAGCCTGCCATGTTTAAAGTCTTAAATACTTGTTGCCTCCCAGGTACCTCAAGACACCAAGGCTATCGCTGGCTTTGCAGTACCTCTTTCAGTAAAACATAAGTTAGTACAAAGTGAGGTAATGCAACCAAGGCATAAGGTTGACAGAAATTCGGGGACTTCTCCTACCTGAAGAGCCACAAGGAGGGCAAAACCCGTCCTATGCTGTCGAACATTTTCGGCAACCCTACGAGTGATGTTCCCTTCAAGGGGATAACTGCCTTTTGAAATCAGTGGACGGGATCTGATTTATTGGTCTCGTTACCATGTGTTAGCGAAATTATATGATTTTGTATAAACTCCTGTAGGAGGGCGAGTTCAAGTTTCTTCGATCGTATTTTGTGCAAAACAATTTGCTTTGTCCACTTGCCCAGATGAACGTCAATAATCCATGGTTTTAATGCCTCGTTAACGTGATATGGTCTGCTATTGAGCATAAAAACGATTGAGAAAATGATTACACATCAAGACTTTCTCGTCCTGCTTATGGATGAGCGCTTCAATTTGAGAAATACATCGCACTTGGTAATATCCCTTTGGGTTCTAAATTTTTCTACCGAAAACGTAATGTGGGGTTGATTTTCCGACCGAAACTGTAATGGTGCTTTTTTAGGAGCGCGTTTGAAATCTCCTAACGAACCGTCCTTATAAGCAAAAACTAGTACTGTTGGTTTTTATAAAGGAAACTACTCACAAGGTTGCTGAAAATTCTTCGACAACCCACGACCGGTTTCGCCCTTCTTGGGGCTCATCGGGTAGGCGCAATCTCAGAGTTTCCGTCAGCCTTATGTTCTAATTGAATCCAAATTGGACAGATTTCGACAAATACACTCATTTGCATATCAGTTTGGTTTTCACGAGAGACTCGACTGAATCTCTCGTTTGTGTTATTCTTCGACATAGTACTCTCAGTTGCACTTATCTTGGAAAGTTGAGGGGTTCAATGTGGGGGCAATAGAAGTTTCGATCACATCAGTTTGGTCTGCAAATTTCTCATCATTTATTACAGCTGGACCACATCAACCTGAAGAAGCATCGGATTTGGTTTTCGTTTCTGTCACAGCCCAGTACTGCCTGGGAACTATTAAGCTTTCTGTGGTGTTTGACGCAGAATACTAGAATACCAGATATCACGATACATTGTATATGCGTAATGCGAATGAGTGTATTTCGCTAGTTTCGTGCAATTTGGGTTTAAGTTAGACACAAGGTTGACGGAAACTCGGAGAATGCGCCTACCCGATGAGAACCAAGAAGGGCAAAACCCGTCCTGAACTGTCGAAGAGTTTCAGCAACCTAGTGAGTAGTTTCCTTTTATTAAAATAACTGGGATATCTCGAATGTCGTACCAACAGAAACACGAGGCAGCCTTTGTGCAGCACATTCAGCTGAATAATATCATAAACAAGAGATTCAGTTGAGTCACTCGTGAAAACCAAATTGATATGCAAACGGGGGTGTATTTGTCGTAGTCATCTTAAAGGGAATTCAAAGTTCCTTACAATCAATTATGAGTTTTTGGAGCATCGGCTCCCTTCATGTAAGCGGGGCTAAGCCGTAAAACCATATTCTGTAACTACAACGAATTCTCCATTTCTGATAAGTGGAACTCTGGCTTACTGAATTGGTTTACTGGTTTATTGAACTCTGGTTTCTCATACTGTCGTCATGAACACAAAATGATGAGCATCGACATTTTCGGGATCTCTTTTTCAGGTCAGCGCATATACGAAAGTTTAACTATTGGTGATGGTCAAAATGGGCATTTCATATCCGTCCAGTGATTAAAATAGACGCGGAACAACATAAAATAATTGGGAGAACGGAAAAGTATAATCTAATTGAATGGATCATTCAGTCTTTTTTAGCTGCTCTCGGTTTACTTTAATCAATAACCGAACTGTTCATTCTGACCATCGCCAATACCTGAACCTGTGGATACGTGCTGACCGAAATCATCAGTGTTCGTCATTTTGTGTTCTGGTTTATGTTTGCTTGCAGGTGTGCCTGTGGTGGATGATATCATTTACATACATTGGCTCAAGCTCTTTCGCTCCCCACCATATTATGGGTTACACTCATCAATTGTGAATGCATCGTCCGTTGATTCGAATGCAGAATTATGATTCGTGAGTCTGATTCAATCTTGACAGTTTGACGAGGTTCAAACGATTGCTCATTATCACAGACCTACATCTACGTTATAACTGAAATTTGTTTTTATGTCTTGGGCGATCAAACCGAACAGCGTCGCAAGACACATCTTGTCCGAATCGGCCGGATGGGGCACTGTTTCCACCAGTTCAGCCGCATCGACATCGCCTCCCTCTTGTCACACCAAATCATCATTCACATTCGGCCACTCTGTGGTCGAATGACGTGTACAAGCCAAAGTGCGAAAGTTTGTGTTTTGTCATCTGTCATGTGTGAGTTCGCAACTAAACAGACGGCGAACTGGGTGTGAGGATCCGCATTGAACAACCGAGAAGTACGAAAGAAGAATGTACCCGTGTTCATGAAATTAGCATATATACTTTTGTGAAATGATTGTGATACTGACCATCCTGTGCACACCCAAAACTGTACTCACATTCAAGTGTGCCAAGCATGTGATGTTCTTTGAAACATTGGAAAGAAACGGTACAATGTCCATCTGGTATATCTTCCCGGTAGATCTGATACACTACAAGTGGTTTGAAATCGTAAATGGAAAGAAAACAGTCACCAGGAGGAAGGGGACTTGGTGGGCATCCCATGTGTTACGCACCATTGGGTTTCTTCGTAACCACTCACTGGTGCTGAAGCATAATAGAAAATGTCCAGGAAAAAGTCCGTTTGTACTAATCAACTAAGGTATATCAATACACACAGTAACAATAACTCGTAGTACACACAAACAAAACAGATGCATGTGTTACTGTTACAAACTGAAATTCGTCATGGTTGTCTGACTGGAGTCCGTATTTCCTAGTATCGTAGATGTTTCAGGATCTAAGAGAAGAAAAATGAATGGAAAAAGGCTTTTTCCGATGTGAAAGAGGGGGGTAAAGTAACTCTGTCCAGTGGACATAACTTGACCACGCCCAGCTGAGAGTATCAACGCAAAGCTCCTTGTTCGCATGCACACAAAAGTGTTACGTTTCCAGTCAGCTCAATCGTGCGGCGCTTTTGACCAAACATTCACTACTGTTCGGAATCATCTCTAATATTCTGCATTGGAGAATAGCTATAATCCAGGGGGGCGAAGTTGTGTAAAACCATGTAAAATAAGGTATATCATGCGACGCGTCAGCTAAGTTTTGAAAAATTCCTTGAGGATGTGTTTCTGTCCAGCAGGGGTAACATTAGATGAAAGATCAAGACGTACTGTGCATTGGTTCGCACTGATGCGATCATTGAGAAATAGTATGTCAATTACAGGTTAGATTCGAATTCATAACTTCTCAGAGAAGTAGCTTAACATCATTGTTGAGCTGGTGATGGGGGACTTTTTCTTCCAAGCATATATATGTGATTCTGCACAAGGTAAGAAAAATAAACAGTTTAACACTTCTGTCTGGTCCACGTAATAAGATAAATTGTTCGCAGGGAGAGTTGGAGATGGTGTTTGCTATCTCGCAGTTAATGAACTTCACGGGATGACAGATATGTTTTTTAACTGATATCTTGAAAGACCAACTTACTGATTGCCTAAATTATTGAGTTTTTGCATTTCAAGCGGTTTAGTCAGCCATGATGTGTGAAATCTGGTCACAGGACAGCATAGTCGAAGACAGTCATGCACACAATTCCGTGCTGCTGAGTGAGTTTCATCCAGGTTATCTTTGATAAGCAGCATTTGGCTTTAGAGATGATACAAAGCAATTTACCGGCATGAATGGCATCTAGTGGATAATGCTGAGTTTTGCTGAGCTGTTCGTTTATTGGTCTTGAGGAACTATGAAGGGTGAATTCTCCTGGAGCGTGGCATCAGGACTTCTATCCAAATGTCTAAGAGAAAATCCATCGGAATCAAAAAGGAAAGTGAGGTTGACTGAAAAGGCAGTGTTTTGTTGCTTTGCGTGAAAAGGTGCACTGGAAATTCGCAATGACGCGTCGTTCTGGCTGAGAATTCTAACAGTTCAGCCAACAGTGGTAATTTTGAATTTTAGCAAAGCAATTCCAAGAAATCTGCCAAGGAATTTCAGTGCTTACTCTCTTATTCCGTGGTCTGCAAGCAGCCAAACTTCCAGTTCGATTTTCCAACAATGAAAACCTTTTGGCTCATAGATTTGCAGTATCAGGCTCCGAGCCTCCATTGATATTGTAAACATTAATTACGACTGAGAAAAACTAGAAGTTTTAGGTCAATATTTTAGCTTATTTTCGCTCCAGAACTTGAGATATACAGCAGACAGTAGAATGGGTTGGGGCTACAGGTTTTAAACGGACAACCAACTAACTGATTCCTTCGTATGCAATGCATACAGACTCGTTGTACTGAATTAAATCAAATCAGGTCAGGAATAAAACAGTATAGACTTGAGTGAATTAGGAGGATATTGAAAGTCACAAAAAGCACCGAAAAATGACGAGTTTAGCTACTGCCTCTCTAGTGTTCCACCGTCATCGCCAAAGCAGCTGCAGTGACAACACCAACAACAACAGCAAAGCAACTCTATCAAACAAAATCCACCTGAATCAATTAGCCTCAACTGGTACCAACTGGTTGAGCTTGGGTGGGTGTGCGCGCACGTACGGGCGCAGGATATTTCGAACTACCCGTGCTTGGTCGTTGCAACAAAACTGCTTCCGTTTGCCCACCACGCATCACTGCTCTCTCAGTTCACTGGAGCGTATGATGAGATTTACGTTAGAGCAGTGCTGCGACAGCCGACCAACCAACCCTGTCCACTTTCACACACAAACACAGCTCTCCTAACTGAGAGAAGGGGCATTCAGCGATCAGATTTCTCTCAAGCAATTCCTGTTTTGAGTTTTCCATTTAAAGGTGTGTATGTCAGTTGTGCATGAAAAAACGAGCTTTTCTCCAACCAGGCAGTTGCTAATTCGAAAACTGGGTGGGCTAGCGTTCACTAGACAGAGATTTGATGGGACTTGATGTAAATAAACCTGTATATTGTGGGGTGTAAGTTTCTGTCGACAACCTCTTGCTTTTAAAACAGTTGATATTTCTCATGTTACCAGGCAGGTTGGAATTTCTTTTGATCAAGACAGCCCCGATTCTGTAAGCAAATGAATCATTTTCGTATGCTATATTCAGTGACCATAAACAAGTTTCAGTATTACAACCCAATTTCTTTGACAATAGGTTGAAAAGGGAATGTTCACTACAAATGTCATTACGGTACTGCCCCTTCTCGAGAAAATACCCCCGGGGATGCAAAAATTATTCTCAGCGGGGGCGCCACTTACACAGTGAGACAAAACTGAGAATCTTATTGCTTGTCCGAAACAGCGAAACTTGTGTTGCAGCTGCGATTGTTCGATTGGAAATTTCGCGTTGTTTGTAGTGAAGTCGCTGCATTTGCAACACCCCCTTTAACATTTGCATGATTAACTTGAGTAGCTTAATAAATGTGGTTATCACTGCTCTCTCAAAAGGATTGCTGCTTCATTTGTTCATGATTCGTTTTCCTCTGCAATTGCGGAGGCACTCATTCAGACTCATCGACCAGAAAAATTAACTTGTTTTAATTCGTCAATTTTTTTGCTTTCTTCATTAGCCTGCTTTGCCACGTTCTGCTTTATCGACACTATCTACTTTCAGACGAAGTCACACTCGAGGCTTGTCATCATTTTCATTCGCTGTGATATCTCTGGCACCGCATTGAACTTCGTTCACCAGTCTTCTGCTGTGCATGTCGACTTGGCTATCGTGAGCTTTTCAACTGTGCAACAGCAGCGACCATTGCTGACGATAAATCCTACATGAATCAGTGTGTAGTGGGACTGGACAGCACTTTGAAGACTAGACTGTTCGCAAAAGAGTTGACTGATACGTAAAATAATGGCGGTTTCACTGCACAGAGTGGGTGTTGAACTTCAGATAAGTTCTGGCAACTGTGCGACGATTAGACTCAGAGATCTTAACTCGAACCTAGAGCTTTCACACCGAAAGATGGAGCTTCGCTGGGATGTAGAAGCTGAATGCTTCACAGTAAAGCTGACAATCCCTGATAGGTTAATCACCAGTCACTGTTGACTAGTTTGGCGCCAGTATACGATCCGTTTCGTTATATATATATCCTATCCGTTATATCCTTACCCTTCCAGGAAGCTGTAACACGAACCCTGTTATTGTAAAGGAAATGGTTATAATCGTCAGACTTGAGAGTTCCACGTCGCCTGTATACTTCTGATTCCGAACCAGAAGGGTACGATTTGCACGTGCATTCAAACGCTTCAGAGTCACGCTGCAAGAAGCTTACTTATCTTAGAATATGGTTACCCAGCGAATTAATCCGCTGCTCTTTTCTACTGGGTGAATTTTAGGTCTGATTCATAAGGCACGTGACAATCACAAGTTTAGAATTGACGGCTCTTTTTCGTCGATTAAGCCAATGAAAGATCTCTCGCAATTTTCTGTGGACAGGCTCCACCATATATTTGCACCACATTAGAAACACCTCATCCTGTTACCACATATTTTCTGCTCATCGCATGGGTTCCGTTAGTGAAAACAGCCGTCGTCAATTCCAAATGATCTCCTTGCCCTACTTCTATGGGGTTCATAGAGCCCAACCCTTGTAATGGAGTTAAGATAATTGACTGGTTGTGCCTTTAACTTTACTGAGAAAGTCAGCGAACGACTTGGAAGTGAGGAGATCTTCCGCAGTGGTCAACCCTGCGGTGGTTGAATGCAATGCAGATAAGCTACTTTGTTACTATCCTTCCTGAAGAATTTAGAAAGGGTGGTGGTCTGGTTGCTTAGATTTGAGGGTTACTTGGTCGCCGTCACACACAACGAAACGACACCTTTGAATGCAAGTGTGTAAATGGAAAATAAGTGGTCTTTTGGACCCAGGGGAGTGCTGGTAGCCCAGTTGTGGCACTGACAATCCATTACAATCCATTACAATCCATTACAGTGATGAGCAATATTGGGAAGGGTGGATCTCCCTGCCTCACTCCTCAGTAGTAATGAACCACCGATTGAAGAAAGAAAAGCTATAGCTTTCTTATAGGATTGGGCGATGTGTCGAACTATGGATGACGGTGCCTCTAGTTCCTCGGCGGATCTGACGGGTATATCATGCGAAACCGCCTGTCAACGAAAGCCAAACCGAGGTTGGAATCAGTTGTTGAAGAGCAACAAAACACTCTTCGGGGAAAAACAGCTTCCAAGCGGCCATCACGATGTAGAACTACAAGGTTGCGTGAGGGTTGTTGTAGTCTACGTCTCCATTGCTCAGCAGACACTTTGTGAAAGTACTGGATAAGAACGCCTGACTCAGAAATTGGCCTCAGTCTGTCCGGTGAAGTTGGACTCGAGAATTTCGGAACTGGGGTAATTTAACACTACAGAAATCTGGTGGGTACACCTCGGATTATAATAGCAAGTTGAAATACGCAGCAAGAGCACTGGCTCTGTTGCGGCAATGAATTTTTGGCGGCGCGGTGTTTGTCCAAACTTAGAGTCGTGTTAACCATTCAGCGGAACGTGAGGCCAATCAAACTTCAATCCGATGGCAGCATTGTATGACTTCACCAGATATCCATGTGTCTGGGAGTATAGCATATACATCCAATACATTTTGGTGTCAGAAGCTAAGCAGCAGTTTTCAGCACAGCAGGCACAGTAAAGGCTGCATATTTCCGTCTCTGATGGTGTGAGTTCTGGCTGACGATGTAGGTGGTCCGGCAAATCTGCTTTCGGTTTTCCGGCAAAAAATGGGTTTGCTGACACGGTATCGACAGACAAGTTTCCACGTGTGTGGTGATGTCTTGGATGCGAGGAGGTCCATAAGCGACAGTACCTGCTTCGGTGTCATGATACTAGATTGCAACCCTCGGGCATAGGCTAAAAGACCGACACTAGGGAAAGAACTGTTTGAGTTGGATTCTAAGAGTGATACGGCACTATCCACGGTTTGCTTGAACTGTCTAGCATAGGCTTCAGAGTTGAACGGCTGTTTGATTGATGGTTTGGTCCGGGCCACTGGGTGACGATTCGTGCGGATGTCTGCCTAATTGTGACCCGTTTAGTTGGTTATAAGCGTGCTTGCAACGTTTAAGATCCGATCATAACGTTTCTGGATTTAAGGAATATGTGCTTGTGGAATAATCGTTCAAACTGTCACTTTTTACGCCCACCAAGAATGGTGCATATTAACAGATAATCGGAAGTTGTCAAATGGTTGATACTTTGAGGTTGGCCTGTCACAGGAGATAGGAGAAATGGAAGTCCCATAAATAACTAATTCAGAACTGTTAGCGCAGTTTCTGTGTAGGTCTAACAAGGTCATGTGCATTCATAGTCACCGGTTTCTGGAATAATTATACGAGTGTTTGAGGGTTGCTAACCCCAAACAGGAAGAACAAAATAAAAGTCAAGAAAAAGGGTATTAAGCCTTGCACATGATTTTACTTCAAGCAGTGGTAGTCTTGCCCTTGTCGGTTAGTTAGTCGGTTTGCCCTCGTGAGGCCGCACCGGCTTCCCCTTACATTATGAGTGTTGCTAAAGAAGCATGTACGTTTTTTACTGATTTTCATTGTACAGTTTTCCCCCGTTGTAGTAACGTTGACCAGAGATGCGTTTAACTTAAGAAATGTGTCATTTGTTTGGTTTACTATGATAATAAGAGGCCATTCTTGATGGGACTCATCAATGTACTGCAAATTCAGGTAAAATCGGACTCAGGAGGCCACTTTGATGGAGAGATCACTTTGTTTAGGGCCGACTGCATAATCGGCTAAATTCAGCTAGGCTTTATCTTCCATGGATAAGTGAATCAATAATGAAAGTTCACATCATACACATGAGAAAATTTGTGCGTTTTTAAATGATTCCTCTGTGGAGGGGTTTTATTCGGGTAATGGTTGCCGCATCTGACCGCTCGGTTTTACTACTCTGCTAACGCTTGGATAGATATCAGGTTAGATGATATCCAAAAGAAATGGCTAAATAAAACTTGAGAAGTGATTTGTTATCGACCCTGAAAGGCTTATCTTTAAGACTGGAATTCAGTGGTGTAAGGTTCATTTCTTCTCGAATGCGGCTCTGCCCATCTTGAGAGGTCGCCTCAGAAGAGGGCACTCCCAAAAGGGGATGAAGGTTGTTCGGTGCCTCTGAGCGTTTTTCCCGAAGGGAAAAGTTTTCATCCTCTTCGGAGAGAGTACCTATAAGGAGACAGAAAGGGTAGTTTCCTTTAAGAAATGGTCTTTTTTGGAGTTAAGGGATTGTTAAAAGACGTTTCAAGGTACCGACAAGAAATGGTTTCTTCTGTAAGGTGATTCGCAAGGAGGCAGAAATACGTAGTATTCGGGTCCCTTACGTCTGAATCTTGTGTTTTAAAACTCCAAAACGCTTTGGAAAATGTCCGTCTTCGCACAATTAATCAGATAATTTCATTGATCACCAGAAGAGCAAAATAAACATAACGACTGTTTCAGTGACCTCACAATGGCGGAATGTGAACGTTGACTTTGATAACGCGTAATTAATGTGGATTGTTCAAGAGATAACCTTAACTCAGGCTCTGGGCTCAGCTCATGGAGCTACTACAATTCTGGTTAGTAGTTTTAAAAAGTCAAAATTCATTTTTCACCTTTAACCAAATGGTCACAGTTGTCATAACGGAGGTATTCTAATAGAATTCATTCACCAGGTCAACAGATCTTTGTTCCTCAATAAGCAACAAGAAGGGTTTGCGTAACCAAATTCGGCGGCCAACTCAAAAAGGACCCACCGTTGTGGCCTCGCCAAAATTGTCCCTTAAGCAAGGGATGGAGGGTCCCCATTCGGAGATGGATCCCATTTATTTTGCCAGCCGAGTCCGTCCTAATTAAACCGATTGACTTTAAATGGAACATACTGCCTTGTACTTTATAGTATTTCCCGTTTATCCGAACCGATTTAAAATATAATTTACACATAATTGGTAGCAAGCACGGGATTCCACTAGGGATGCAGATACCCAAAGTTTTTTCAGTAAGCTCCACTAACTGAGGCGAGCAACTGTGTGACTCTTTTCGTGAGAGTAAAATCAGCCTTCTGTTATATATCAGTCACTATTTCATCTTCCTTCCGGTTGTCTGAACAACCTTCTTCATATATGTTTCTAGACAAACTGCATTGTCTGCGATGAACTGGTTAACCCGATAAATCCCCGATAAATCAGTGTTAACGAATCGGCCGATATCACATTAGCCAGTTTACAACCAGTAGTCGAGCCCAGCTAGATTCCACATCCATGCTGATGAAGTGCACAACCGGGGTATCTAGATAGGCTGGAACTGGTTAAAGTTGTTGACATTTTTTTGTATTTTCCCACACGCGATTTTTCATACGATCGGCTTGTACTTATCTTAAGGGCAGTACCTGATGGCTAACTGGTCTAAAAGTGAAGTAGCTAGTCTATGAGCGGGCACGATCAAGCAGGAATTCAGTGTTATAAAATTTCATGGAGCAGATCGCAAGCCTTAGGGAGGAGCTTGGATACAGGCGGGATTGGGAGAAGCGTCAGCTGACGCGCGCATGTTCCATGAATGTAGCTTCAGGAACCAGCATGTGAAAAATTCTATGGTCTCAATTTTCCTGCAGCACCGTTACATTAACAGTTTTAAAGTAGTAGTGCATTTTCCTGTGAAAGGCATCCTGCTAGGCCAAATATTCCATCTTTGAAGAATAAAAACACGTGAGTGACCGAAGACCTTGGTGATTAACCAAACAACTGTGCTTGTATTAAACGGTTGAGCTCACATTCCCGCTACTTCATCTTATTTTGTATTACGCAGGAGCCATGAGACTACCACTTTCTACCCAGCGATCAGGCAAGTTAAACAGTATCAGGATTGCGCACCAGAGGAAACCGGTGGGGCCAATCTTGGGTTTAGAAAATTGTATCCCATCATAGCTCAAGGAAATAAAATTCCACGCCGAACAGTGTTCATATGTGCTATTTTAAAATCTGGGCCCAAAATGGCAACAATTTCTCATCAATCGGATGGGAACTTTCACAAAATCGGTCAGTAACACAAAGAACAAATGTTTCATTCTGTCCACAATATTTTATGGCAAACCAAATTGGGACAACGGTCCCGTACTAATATGTCAGTCGCAACTAAATGAAAAGAAGCAGAAATGCTGGTTTGTACCTTGCACTCAAAGCCGTTCCAACCGTAGTGTGCTCAATATCCATATAATACGTTGCCTACGTGAGGAACACGGAGAACCGGCAATTTCGTTTCTTTTGTGACTAGGAGAATATACAAACGTAGTCTGCTTCAGGATTGGATCAAAGGGCTATTGCACAACCGAAGAAATGTCTATGGAATTCTCAAATGATTTGCTGTCCGAATCAGTGACATTTGACTGTAAAGAAATCGGCCGATCACAATTCCGATACTCATGTTACTTTAATGGATATGATGTCTCCTAAAAGAGCACCCACTTGAATAGGGAATCTCCTACAAACAGACTACCTTATCCTGGTCCAGTGAATTTCACAGCAGGTGGCTTGACACTGCCCAATAAAAAAACGATGAAATTTTCTGCCATTTTCCCTGCCTCTCTTCACCTGAGACTACTTCCTCTCAGAATCCAAGGATGAAAAATTATTTGGTATGATTGTCAATGTCCATCTACCTATGGTGATCAGGAATTCTCGGATGTAAATGCTTCATTTACTGATGACTTTTATTGTTTGTTGATGCTTGACAACTGAACACATAACAGGAAGAAATATGTGGTTTAGCCGCAGGCCCCACCTTTTTCTCTCCCAGCTATACAAAACTCGTTATGTGAAACTAAATACTTCTCAATCACAATGATATTGGTTTAGAAAGCGAACAAAACCCACCGATTCGCCTCAGAAAACATAATACGTTCAAAACGCCATGGTTTTGTTAAATTTGAGGAGCAAACTTGTTCACCTACGTGTCGACCATCTCCGGAAGGAAAAACATCAACTTGGTCCTACTAGTAATTCTACCAAAAGCTTGTTGTGCACGAAAAAATCCAATCGGAAAACTAAGACGGATTTTACCTTTATGATTTTCCTTGATTAGTTCGTGAACTCTAATCAAATAGTTTTGTCATGGAACTATGGAAGATAAGCGGTGCTGCGAAGAATTTTTCTTGAAGAAAAAGTTACTAAATGTTTTGTCTCGAGGTTTGGAGCAAAAATGGTTGAAGCCCTTCTGCCAACTAACTAGATACTTTAGCAACAGCTGTGAGATTTCAACTGAGATTTCGTCCTGTAAGTGAAGACAATCTACGTTGAAAAGCCGAGAGGCACTGTACACCTGTTTCATCTTTATTGGAAATAATCAGCAGATCGCATCGCATGAAAATCCAAGAAGTGTTGAATGCATGACGTCCCGGCTAGCATCTTGAGCGGTTTAACCATTCTTCCACGAGCAGCAGTGTGAATAACTTGCACTTAGACAGCATAGCTTCACCTATCCCCGAATTATAGAAACCACATCACGAGGTTTCATATCTCCTGGCTCCTCTGGTGGCGACCCGTCAGATGGAAGTGGCACTCGTCTCACTGCCACCCGAGGTCGAACAGTTATGTGCTCAACTACTGGCCGGAAGGTCGTGGGTTCGAAAATCTATGGGTTTTGTGAGATGTATACTGCTGGTGATTCCCAATAAGGATGAAATAGCTGCACAGTGCTTCTCTATATTTCAGCATAGATTGGCTTTACTCACAGGACGAAATCGTGATTGGATATAACGAGTTCTTCTCTCACTACCATCACTCATGAAGTTGTTAAGGAATTACTTTGCAATTACTTATGTTGATGTACAACCCCAGATAAATAGCTGCATATGTCGAGCTACCATAATAACGATTATAATACATCGATAGTGGAATTTGATGAAATCGGCATGTTAACTTTGATAGCTTAATGCACTCCTGCAAAATGATGCTTCTTTTTTAGGATGTTGGAGCAGCTGTTGTCATCGTCATTAAACCGGGTTCAGTTTGTGATCGTCCGCAAAGACTGACTTGTTTGAGTGCATGCACTCTAGCCTTGTGACAATACATCGCGACAAACAAATGTTTAGTTGTAAAAGCTTTTTGGATCACTTCGGTCGGGTGTTTGTTTCTTTAGCCCGATTTGGCACCTCTCATCAATTTTTGGAGCAAAGCGGCAGGTAGATAACTTTAGTCCTGTTGTGTCTTATCTTAGTAAAGGCCATGAAACTTCTGGTTACTGTGACTGTGAACTGTTGTTTCACAAATCTGTCAGGCCCATTGTTCTCCGACTGGGCTCAAAGTATTCTGATGGTGGAACATCCCCTTATGAACAGATCTAATGTGTCGGTGAAATTAGTATTGTAACAACTAGCTAAACAGTGGCTGGCAGAAGTCCATAGAGGTCATACCTCTTCAACTAAAACGCTAAGGATACTCGTGAACCGAAAACACAAGAATTCATAGTAGCTGCCCCTCGTGAACGGTGCCTTGATTTGATTACTGAAACATTCGGTTGAGCTACATCTAGTTTAGCTACAAAAACCGTGCGGATGAAACTGCTGAATAGCCTTTCATCCTAAGCAAAACTTAGATGAACCGATGTGTGTCGGGCAGAAGAATGAAGCAGTGTGGAATGTCGGCCTGCTAAAATAAAAAAGTTGCGGTTTTGCATTCGTCAAGCGATGAATCATTTTGTGAATTCTGCTGAGTGTGGACCTGCTGGAAAGAAGTGCACATCCATTGAGACACCTACTGACGTTTCGTGGGTCAAACAATGTTCTATGGTAGTCCACTGAGGATAAACTTTTCTCGTAATCTCAAAGTGGCTTATGCAATACGCCGCCATGGGCGGTTAGATGCAACACGTTTTATACAAACTTACTGTAGTAAACATGTGTAAACCTCGTTAATTCTAGCTGGAAAATAAGAAGCTGGAACACTATATATACATGTGCCATCTTCATCATTTTGACGTATCGACGTCCTGATGCGAACAGTATTCTTAAAAGTGTCCAACAAACGAAGGCCTTGGTAGTGAGATTTTGAACCTGCCACTCGACTGGTTTCGAAATTTAGTTCCTTTCATTTCTGAGGCCTTTGTACATTTTTAGTAGTCTTATTGTTAAGACGAGTCATTTAGAAACCCCATTGGCCCACATTTCGCGTGAAAAGGGGCTCCATTACCGACTGACCGAGCCCAGATTACACCAGTATGGCATTCTGCAGTTCACCATCATCAGACTTGCTTTGGCAAATACTAAGACAGTCAAGGAACGTTACCTTTGATACTATCGCGGGATTAGTTGTTTGGTACCTTCAAGGAGCTAAAGTGTGGTAATCTTATATCAATTGCCGGTATTTCGAGGGGGATCGCCTTGATGTAACTGATGGTCAACAAGTCCGGCATGGCCCGAGCACATATGCTGATAATGATCACAGTTGCAATAGGTTCTCCCCTCGGATCCAAAATCTCTGGCTTGAAGTTTCAATAATAATTGTACGGAAACAGCCGTATCAGTCTCCACGATCAAATCCTGTCTGGCGTTTCAAATTCACATTTCACAAGGTCTTAAAAAGTAGCTTTCAGACTTTCGGCTACGTTGTCCAGGTGTAACCGCTTCCGTCAGCCAGAATCAGATCGCCCACTATTCAGCTATCTACACAGTGGCTTTCTTAAAATTATGTTTTCCTTCATTGGACAACCCTTCCCCGACCTCCACGGGTGGACACATAGGACTAACACTCCAAATCCGCCACAGATTCGTGCTGAGACCAAAGTGGAGAATGCCACGTTATTCTGAAAGATTGGCTTCATTAGTTTCTGCATGTCTCACTAATGCTGGTGCAAGCAGCTAACGACTGTATAGTTACGAATGAGGCCTTGCTTCCTTTCTCTCCGTACAGCGGTACAATTGTGGCATCGGTGAATTCCTGTGAATCTCCCTCCTACCGGCTGAATTGTGTCACCTAGCGAACTGTGTTCTCCAACGTAGGGCCATCTTAATTGGAGAGCACTTCTGCAAGCATTTACTCTCCAGCTTTGTCCCTAGTCTGCGATTTCGCATCTCATCTCCTCGCTAGCCTGTGAAGGACTTTGTCTTTCCTTCATTTTTAACAGTGCAGTCTACCCACTACGACGCAGTCGCTGCTCGGACCACCACTATTTCCTAAAATTACGTCTGCTTCAGTTACGTTTCAGCAGATTGGAGGGTGTGGTTGACGTGCGGTCCATAAGTGAATTCAAAAGGGTCATAATATAGCGAAATACACTCATTTGCAAACAAATTTGGTTTTGCGAGAGACTCACCTGGAACCCAGCTGAATCACTCGTTTGTGATGTTTCCAGACAACTGAAACACTAGGCGGCCTGGTGCAGCACATTCAGTTGCCTGGATACATCACAAACGAGAAATTCAGTTGGGTTCCAGGTGAGTCTCTCACAAAACCAAATTTGTTTGCAAATGAGTGTATTTCGCTAATTTCGTGCAATTTGGTTTCACGTAGAACATAAGGTTGACGGAAACTCGGGGATTGCGCCTACCTGATGAGCCCCAAGAAGGGCGAAACCGGCCGTGGGATGTCGAAGAATTTTCAGCAACCTTATGAGTGGTGCATTACGAGCCATAATATACTTTGTGCTATCACTGAACAACAAATTCTTCAACCTGTATAAATTGTTTCCTCCGCCTTTGTTCCCTAATGCAGGTTAACAGTAGATCCAGCACTATCTTCCGCAGCCTTTGGTTTTCCGCCTAGCTGCCCTAATATGTGAGAGAATGGGTAAAAATTGTCAATTACCAAGTGCTTCATAGACTGGTTGTAATAATCAAACTGTCAGGGTGTCTAAACATAGCTGACTGATGTGTTTAACTGCTGTTGTCAGTATTCGGCACTTCAATGGCTTCTGTGGCCTGGATCGGTTGAAGTCTGTCACCACGGAGACCAGGTTATGACCAGCTTGAAATCTTGCGGGCATGTGACGACAATTTTTGTGTATTCGGTGTTGGAGGCGGTACAACGTAGTATATGCAGCTGGGTTTCAAGTTTTTTCCGACGAAATGCGGATTTATTGCGCTGTAGACTACTTGCGCACCTCACGAACGACTCAGTGACAGGCGATACTGCATTCGAGTGCGTACGAGTAGCCGCTGGGTATGCAATGAAGTTATGCTGTTTGTGAATGGATCTGGCTTTGAAGGTGGTAAGTTAGTTTGTGAGGCTTAGTGTGTGTGGATAGTCACTGTTAGCGCTTAAAACCCAACTAGTATGGTGGCTGAGGCTGTTTAACAGCAGGGAATAGTCGTGTTTGACCAATGCCTTAGAGTATCCCAATGGTAGGAGTTTTGCGCCTTTAGGAAATGATGAATGGATGGCACCAGTTTCACTGAAAGATAAGGTTGGCTTCGTTTGAGCGTAATGTACCGGCTTACGGGCTGATTACGTTTGCGCAGTGTCGACACTGCGATCTTAGGTGCCGTAGGACAACAGATGGGATCAATTCTACGGCGTTTTGAATCAAGCACTGTCTTGTCTGAGAGGACAAAACCGACATTCTTGTAAATGCCAATGATGAGCCCAAAGGAGTGATGAACAAGAAGATGATTTAACCAGTGAACAAAACCTTTCGCAGTAATCGCATGCAAGAAGATGCAACCCGACAGTGATGCGCATGTGCTGAGTGGACGTCAGCCGGTGGGGAGGGAATAGAGGCAATCGTCCAATGACTAGTGTGCATGAACAGACTACATCACTGGAGAGCTATCGAACAAAAAAGGCTTGTGTGATAGCGCAGCGTCGCAACCCTCAGCATCTATATGCGTGTGTGACTGTCATAATAATCATACTCTCTTCTTTCTTCTTCTAGGTACCCGGTTAAATCGAATTGGCCACAGAACTCAACTGTTCAGATTGTCCATTGATAGGGTAACCGCTTTCGCCCGGGACCACATAACTGATTTACTAAATTGTAAGTTTCGTTGCAATCAAAGCAGTACGCCCGACGGAAGATCTATCCAGCTGTCATCTACATTTGAGCACTTCACAAGTCTGCGGTTTCCGCGCACCTGGAAAAGGATGCTAGCCATTGGCGTACCTGTTAGAAAGAGGAACTAGTTTTGGAAAGTCCGCCTTTTCTGATGTGCTGATCCTACAGGAGAAAGGAGTGACCAATATGCACCGGAATAGCATGCCCGATACTTGCCAAAACCAATGTATTATTTATTATTATTTTTCATACTGCTCTTGCATAACCTGGTGCGTGCCTAACTGTGGGAACCACAATAACCCCAGCTGCGCTGGGATCCCCACGCGTCTTCTCGTCCACCTAAACAACCCGGCATAGAAGACACCCGAGCCGCCTAGGATGGGCTGACATCATGAGTACTGATATCACTGGCTCTTTGACGAAACAAAAAGTTATGACGTAAAATACAGGTTTTGAGTGAAACTTATTCTGTTCCTGTAAGGGGATGATATTCAGTGCTAACATCCTACACGGGAAAGAGATAGGTAACAAGGTCAAGTTGTTTTCTGTCCAGAAAGCACGTGTGCTTATTTATATCGCCAGTCTGACTCAACCACTTGAGCTCACCCAAGACGTGGAAGATCTGACATGAGGGGGCTCGTCAGGCCTAGATACGAGCCAGCTAATTCCCGAAGTTCGTGCCAGAGGCGAGGGTGTCTGATAACGATAAGTGCCAACACCTAAAGAAACAAACAAAGAAGCAAGTGCATACGCACCCAATGAACAGACATTGGCCAGTCTTGTCAGGGTGAAATGCCACTTAGTACTTTAATCGAAATTCAGTGGTTAAAGGTCTTTCAAGTTTTGGTCCAGTACTTCTCATTGCGTAACGTCCCAAAATGTTTTTCCACTCTATTTAGCGTATCTGGCTGGCTTGTGGTACAAGTTGTTGGAATATATCCAGAGTTTCAGAAGGCATCCCTCGGAATACAAGGTCCATTTTTGGGTTTCTGTCACTGATTAAAGGATAAGATGTTCTGAACTTCACATGGCGCGTTTCACAGATCATTGTCTTCAACGGGGTTTACAAAAATCGCACAAGCAGCAATTACCCTCCAAAGAACGTTATGACACTTCCTAATTAACGATTCCACAACCCAAAACACCAAACAAACATGACTGAATGACGGTGATATTGATTGTTCGGAATTTTCGACAAATTTTCTGTCAAATAATCAACTCGAAACAAAAGCGTTTTCCTCTGGCCCACCCAATGAAGCATGTTTTGCGCCCTTGGGTTGTCATATAAGCGTGCTTAGAAACTATGGCCGTCAAACGCTACTAAAAATGCAGATAGCATTCCGTGTCCAATGCGGATTTCTTGTAACATACTTTCGAAAGCGAAGCAATTTATATACGCGATTTAATTATAGAAATTCACTTACTCATTTTCAGCGGAAGTAGTTTAATTTGGAACACAGCTCGGACGCTGAATTACCATCCGTTTGGCTATATCGACCGTAAAATTTAGGGAATCTACTATACTTGAGAGACATCTGATATTATTTCCAAACGGGCTGTTTTTAATCAACATCCCCTCCAGCGGCTGAAGTGCTGAAATCAGTCTATACCATAAAGCCGAGAAGTACTGCACAACTGCCCCATCCCTACTGTGCGTCTTATGAATTCTTAGGAGAATTGGAACCTGTGACCTCTCGGCTAGCGGCTGAAGGCTAAATCGACCAAGCTGTACTTGGGTAAGTTTGCTGATTCAGGACATAACTATGAATGAGTTATTGTGTTCACAATTTTGGGAATAGTTGACGAACATGTTCACAAGGAAAGCAAGCGTGCGATGAAAATCTCGAAAAGAAATCAGAATTACCACCTGGTATTTGAACAAAATCGTCCACCGAGATTATTTTTACTGTGATTTTGAAGTTGCTTACGGAAGGCTGTTTGAACACCAAAAGTGCCCCCAAAAATTTGTTAGCTTAAGGGAAAATTCAGTATTCAAAATTGCGACGACGTCACGTTATTCCACTAAAACCATAAGAATGGAAAGGCTTGAGAAGGAACCACTCGGACAGGAAGTTCAAGCTCGAAACACCTTATCAAAACAGCTTGTCAACAGGATTTTGGGCCAGATAAGCGAGACTGCGAGGAGACGACATTCGGTACTTGGGACGTGTTGTGGAAGTGAAAATGGCCTCACACGTAACTGGCCGAAAAGGACTGAGTAGCAAAATATGCCTGAAAGCAAATTTTTAGCCAGTATCTTTACGCAAGTTGACCAGAAAACAAACAGTAGAACAGTAGTCATTCCCAAACACTCAGGAGAATACAACAACGCAAACAATAATCCCAGTATGAGGGGATAAATGCAATTGAGATTTTTTTATGGCGTGGATAATAGCCTTAGTATGAGTGCGGAAAAGCGTAGTTGTCGTACTTCTATGAACACTACTCCAGCATGCGAGGAGCAGTCGAGGTTTCTAGACAGGATTGCCTCTACGTATTGTGGATGACAAACGTCACTGATAGTGGGGGATGAGAGGTTATAGGTCATATTATGGTATCGTCTGATTCTAATAATCAAGAGCAACATATCATTGTAGTACTATGCGAGATAGACAAACCTGCTGAAACGATATCACTAGTTCTTCCAAATTTGCTTATACGTTCAACCTTGCTTCAAAGTTGGGAACAGTTGAAACAATCATAACATTGTCAGTGTATTTGGATGAGTGGATCGGGAAGTGGAATACAAATGACAGAGAGAGGGCAGAGACTACTGCACGTCAAACAAATCGGTTCGTTCTTAATCCTGAAAAAAGAGCCATATACTTTTTTCAGTCTTGTCCAATAAAAAACAACCAACTTGGCCACAGAGCGCGACTGTCGACAGACAGACAAGCGAGTTTCAGAGATTGGAATGATTTGCCTTTCAAGTAATAGTGCTATTTGAAAAACTAACGAAGAGCTGTGAGCTTAAACTTAAGTTCCTTTATTTTATCAGACAATAGGTAAAAATCTACTAAAAAATCATCATAACTGAATGCACGGTACTATCTACAAACACGACCCATCTGGGCTTTGAGTCTCGAAAGGGAAGTTTACAATACTGGTAAGACCAAGGGATGTAGCCAGTCAAGACCACTGAAGAGCGCATAAAAGTCTGAGTTTGAAAAGAAGGGTAATTCACTGATAGTAGTTCCGGGATGAATGGACAAGTTTACTAGGAGAAGAGAATAATAAAAACCCAGGTAACGAGGTTTACATCCTGACGCTAGCCGGTTGATACTGCTTGAGAAGAGACGTACAGAAAATGCGCAAATTTTACTTTATGCGACGGCCAACTTCACCACTTTTGTTACGGACAGTTCTTTGCGAAGTACTGTTGACCATTCACCTCGATGATTCTGTTGTACAAATCATTGTGCAAATAGCATTGCAAGTCACGTTTTGGTGCTGTTTATGCCTTGGAAGTTCGACCAATTTGTTCGTTGCTCTATATGATAAACAGGCCTTGCTGGAATTTATTGATAGATTTCATGGCTTATCAGCGTATTCTGGCCTGAGTGCTTTCGTCCATATAACATACTACTTTCTTCTGTGCCTCTTATGTCTGAGGATGACGCAGTTGTGACGGTCTCTGACGTGCGACCAAAATTAAGCAAAACGGAGATGAAAACAGACAGGTTTAAAAAAAGATCCACCGCAAGTTAACGCCATGACCTTGAAAACACTCATTGCCAGAGACTTCAAGTGCAATCCGGAGGGCGATGATTATTCTGTAAGTTTGTGAAATGCAGTTTTCAACCAAAAAATCCGCGAGTTTTACGAGGTCGTTGACAGTTGACACGATTTAAGTACCATTCCTTCTTTTTATTGACGTCCAAACAGATAATTTCAGATAATTTGAGTCCACCAGAAGTTACAGAGGACTTTCTATTCTAAGTGGCTGGAGGTTGCATTCGTGCATTCAAAATTCACATGGGTAAACAGT
>SJOL01006356.1:0-17567 GCA_004794785.1 Opisthorchis felineus | reverse complement strand
TTTGGAGTCTACTGATGGTAGGAGTCGTGACCGGACGATACATAGCACGGTGATTTCGTGCTTGGACGTATTTGAGTGTACCTAAATTCGCCTAGACAGCAAGTTCTTAGGCTAGGCTGTAAAACGAAACTCACACATTATTGATTGTTTTCAACAATCAGTTGTTCCACGTTGAGTTACGCACAAAACCCCAAAAGTCGAATTGTTCAAATGGAGGTTTATCAAGAAATGCGATACTATGAATAGAGTAGTAAAATAATAGAACTGTACAAACCTCAAATCGTGGGATTACGCCGGCTTCTATACACCGGTCTAGGAACTGCTAGCCCCAAACTAGATCCCAAAGTTCATACCAACTAAAGGCAAGGTGGTCACAAGATATCGAAACCCACGTGTTAGTTTAAACAAGACGTACGACGACAAGGTCAAAGAGAGGTTTATGTTCATGTCAAAACTGAAATAAAAACAACAACGGGGAATGACGCCGTGTACAACAAGAGTAGAGGAAAAGAATCAAGACACATACATCAAGACACATATCTTATCTCGCCATTTGTCCAATATCATCATCGGTGTCTGTGTGTGCGCCCCTTTTCGACCGATCACCATTTGCGCTTAAGTGTACGAACACGAGAATGTTCAGTTTAGGCCATATGACAAAATTTTTGGGTGCAAGTCCCTAAACCCTACAGTTGAATTCAAACAACATTCAAATAACACACGATTCCGTTAGTTTCCTGGACGGAATACGGAGTCTGCAGTTAAGGGCAAGAGCTTAGTTGCCAAAGAGTTAACCAGAAACTAAAAAATGTTATTCGAAGTTCAGTGGAGGTTTCATCCTGTTAGTGAAGCCAATCAATGCTGAGAAGCCGAGAAGCTTTGTGCAGCTGTTATATCCTTGTTGGGAATCATCAGCAGTACGCATCTCACAAACACCCTTTCGGCTACGAGTGCCTGATCAGCAGTATGATTAGCTCTAAGACAGGACAGCGCCACCCATCCTTCAATAACGGAGAACCACATCACGTGGTCACGTATTGACTGGCTCCTCGAATGACGACTTCTCAGAAGGAAGTTTCACAATCCAGTGAAGTTATCCTTCTTCTAAGCTGCTTTTTTTTCATAGTTATTCAAATTTATCCTCTGACTGGAAAGTTTAATGCAAAGATCAAGATTGGGATGCAAATCACCACATTCGATTTAATTAGCCAAGTTTATTTATGTTGACCATAGGTGTACTCGATTTAATACTGTGGTTATTGGCAGCCTTTTGTGCCACACAGTGGCAAATAACTTCAGTGAAACGAATGAAGAAGGGGGTGCAGATCAACATTCCGACTGTTTATGGCTCAGTGATAGTTTCGACATTATCAAAAAGAACGTTTTTCATCCAACTCATTCCGCAACCTAAAAGCCCTGCAAATCATTTTGTTGGCGAATTACGCTTTTTCGCAGCTGACTAGTCTTCCACTAGAAGCGTTTTCCCAACTCGGCTCTGTACTGGACCGGGAATGAAGTCCCTACTTTACTATGCGCTTCCATTCCTGTCTCTTGAATTGTATTCGTGCTCTGACATCCACAGCTGTGATCCGTGCCTACACTGGCCTCGCTGGTTTCGAACATCTACGGCACAGACGCGAAAATGGCAGCTGTGAACAGTGCAACCCTAGCGAGTGAGTGAGTGAGTGAGTGGGGTTTGGACTGGGGGTAGCAAGTCCGAGATCTAGAACACATTGAAACCCGCTGACTCCTGGCCCATGACGAATCTAAGTGGGACGATGGTGAATCTAGTCTGGTCATTAGTGAGTAATGCGGTGAACTGGTAAAATTACCTTTCCAAGCATGATAACTCCCGCAGTTATTCAAAGACAGTTTTGCTCACAGGAAAAAATACACTTTAAGAGGCCTTGTCCCGAAGAAGAGCTTCTTCCAACACAACACAACAATCTCATCTTTTACGGTGTTTTATCCCATAACTAATTTCAAAATGCTTTTGTTTAACTGCAGTGTCACTTTCATCGAAACGTCTTCGTTCGCAAGGAACGAAGAATCCTGCCGCAAATGGAGCGGTGACATATGAAATTAATAAGCACATTACATGGGTGATGCTAGTGGCCGAAGCCGGCTGAGTCTCTTACCTACTGGACGCTGACCACGAATTTAAACAAGAACTGCATTCGGTCGCTTCTTGTTAGTCTGTGTGGACTAAAACGTGAAGGGCACTTGAGTTGATTACCTGTTTCTAGCCTCGAAACCACTAATCTGAATATAATGGTTCGGCAAACTGGAACAGATGCACGCATATCAGAAAGTGTAGGCATCTCGGAATGCTTATACTAGCTAGCTAGCACCAAGCGTCCTCCCTACCCTCTTTCAAAATAAGACACGATAGAATAGCATCGTGCTGAAAACTGATTTTGAGCTGTCGATAATGAATGACGAAATGATGAGATCAGTTGGTATGTTCATTTTGAATCAGAAGTTTGGACTCTGTGGAAACTTACCAAAATAACGTCCAACGCTTTGAAATACCTAAAGATCACATATGTTCGTCCCGTGTAAAATGGTACATTCTACCAACAGGATATAGAAAAGGCAGATTTTCGGAAGCGCATCATTTATATAACCGGGATAATAAACATCTAGACGCACAGCACAGCGACCATTTTACAGCGTTATCTTGCACTAAAAATTCGGGAGAATGCGCAACCAACTGAATCTTTTTTTCTGATAACATACGCCTCGACGTTTGTCTGAATTCAGGTTGACACTGAAGTCTGCAAAAAACTAAATAACTCCCTACTTGTTCAAAACCGCATTCTGTGAGACTGGCCATAGATCGCGAGAAAAGAGACCGGTCTCAAAACCAATAAATCCATGGGACACAAAAAGCTTCCCGAAATGCCTTAGTCCATTGAGTGAATATAGTCCAACAGTGACTTCAGGTACGCTACAAATAAAGTTAAAAAGGAGATAAATCAGTCAGTGAGCTATCATTTTACATGGGCTTGGCCAGTCAACAGATTGCCTTGAAGAAGTGTATCATCTAAAAACACCGTAAAACCAGAGCAATGAGAAATCTGAGATATCTGAAGGAATCTTTTAAGCAGTGAAATATGAGTCTACAATCAACAGTCATAGAGGACAGCCGAAGTTATTTCATATTCCGAAGTCCATTCTCTCTGAAATGTTCCTGATGCCGAATGCACTTACGAACAATAAATGGCACTGGATGCGTGTCATATCCCGCGTACGATACCCTTGGAGAGCAATAAAACATACTAAGTTTGATGCTCTTTCTTTAGCCTCGGCTGGTCGCTGGATTCTTGAGTCATGGACCTATTTCTGGTAGTTGGTTGGATGAACACACCACCTTTACCAATTACTGGACGACTTACTATAGAAAATCAGCATAAATTATCGATCTCTATATGAGTTGTATCTGTTGCACCTCAGAGTATAAAGCTTAGACTTGCCGACGGCTCACGTATGTCGACGGATGTATGAGCAAAGATTGTGCTGTGACAACTGGAGTTCGTGCACACATATTAAGGCGCTCGTGTTATGCACCAAAATATTCAATCTTCGCTATAGAGGAGAATGTTGGTAGCTCAGGTAGCGATGGGTCAGTGGTTGCACCACCAACCCATCGCTACGCTACACTACGCTCCCTAAAAACTCACTGATTATGTCATCTCGATTGGTGACGAAACGTTTGCAATCAAATTGCCCAGCTCAGCTCAGCTCAGCGAACAAACCAACGACCATATCCAATCTTTGGCGTCACAGTAAAGCTAAAGAACTGTATCTAGACTGCATCTGCCAAACTAGCGTCCCCTGCTGTATGTGAGACTTTGCAATTCCGTCCTTCAAATATTTGATCACCGATAACTCTGTGATGTAGCTCAGTTGGCCTCAGTGTACCCATAAGGAAGTGTTCAAGATTTAAACACCTAATAAGTTGTGATCGCTGACGCAGCACCTAGAGCTTATAGGCTAAGTTGGTTGAATTAAACGCTAAGCAGACCCAGACACAGTTTACAAACAAACCTCTGCTTCAGTTCCAAGCCATCATTAATAAAAGGATGAAACAGCAACAAGTGATGAATTTTGCCGCTGACAGGATAAGTTCTGCGGGATCATCATGTTTTACCGAGTAATGACCATGTAACTCTCGTTACAGCTAGCGCAAACCCAAGACCACATTGTACCGATGCCAGTGGTGATGTGTTATCACTTCTGCGAGATCCGTAAGGCTGTTTAGTCAGTTTTACTGATGGCCTCTTCTGGGAAGATTATCAGATGTAATATATTCATGGGTGGCTGAAGTTGTATCTTAAAAGCTGTTGACCATTTCTTTCACAACAAGTCTATATGTGACTAGAACAGTATTCATAATGTGACCCATGGAAGCCAGCTTTTGACGCCGACATTTACGGACAAACAGTGTCAAAATTGAATACTGTCCACTAAACACGTACCTTTGACTGAAAATAATTGATTTTCGGATGCAATACTGTGAAGTTAAAAGCACAAGTTAATCTGCCAAAGACAGGGATGCTGGGGGTATCGGTTGTGCACAATTTGTCAGGTTGCCGTTTGAACGGATCTATCCCTGCCGATCAAAAACAGGACCAACTGCAGTCTACTTTATTTTCAAAACATTTAATCGTACTGGATTGCGGCTGATCAGGATAAAGAGCAGAAGTAATAAACAACCAACCTTCGGGCCTGTGGAAGTAGGGGCAGTTGTCGGCACAGTTTAGCCAAGGTGGCATTGTTGCAGTCGAGCGGATGTATCGAGAACAGAGACAAAGTGTTGGAAGGGGGACTTTCATCTGTCGCATCAGATCCCGCCACTTCTTTAGGATTTCCTCATTCAGAATGCTAGAGGATAAAATGTGAGCGGTAGAGAGCGGAAATGTTAACGGAGCCTCCAATTTATCCCTGACACCAAATTGACCAGGATCGGAAGTTCTGCGCGCAGCTATATTACCTGATAGATCTGAACGAGAAGGGAAGTTTCATACAGTGTTAACTCCTAACAAGAAAACCCATCGGGACTACCCGTTTTGTCTTCTAATTCAACGTATTGCTCACTTGAACACGCCGATTGGTGTTCCCCGAACGGAACTGATTTGAATAAGCCACGCTAAAACATGACCGCAAAATCTTGACGTAGAACTTGACCCGTATTGGAAATTAGGATAACGTTAAGAGGAAACCGAAGTGAACAGTAGCTGAAGCTCTCACTAATAGTATTCTTCAGTTGAGTGCGCTGCACAAAAGCTGCTCCATGTTTTAATTGGTATGATACCCGAGATACTTTTCCTTGTTGATAAGTTCTTCGGCAACCCGATAATTAGAATGTTCCGTCAAGAAAATACAGTGCAATAGCTCATATGTCGTGCTAATTGAAAAACGAGACTGCCTTTGTGCAGTACATTCAATTGAAGGGAAAAACGAGAGATTCAGCTGAGGCTCATTCCAGTCTCCCGTTAACACTCAGTTAGCTTGCAAATGAGTGCTGTTCACCAGCCGCGTACCATTTATTGTTCGAGCAGAACATAAGGTTTATGGGAACTCGGAGACTGCACCTACTAGATCAACCTCAAGAAGGGCAAAGCAGGTTGTGGGCTGCAGAAGAGTTTTCAGCACAAAATTATGATTAGTGTGCTCCGTCACGTTAAAGGCCCTGAAAGCTCATTTTCGAAAAACTACTTTAAAAACTGTCAGGACTATGGAATGAATACATTGTTAGTAACGTGAGGGAAATATTAGGCTCTGCAGGATTGCTAAGGATAGAAGTTGATTACATCCGGCTCTGGAGCAGTACGCTGTGTTGCTAGAATCACCCGTCATCTGGAAGTCGGACTTTGTTTCACCTTTTCATGAAGTCTCTCCTTCGTTACCTGACAGCCTCCCACAGCATAGGAGCACACATTCTTGCAAGGACCCGCAAACTCGATCCTCTGAGTAAGAAGTGAACATTTCCGTCGAACAGCCTCAGGAAAATCACTCCGGTGTTTAACAATAATGTGAGCTACCTTTAGCAGCTAACTGACAATAACTAACCATATCCCGGTTCGTTCTGCATTATTAGAACTCGGATCATTTCGCTTTATGCAACGAGCTTAATGAGGCCAAGGTTGTGGTTGGAATTGTCACTTACTCGTAGAATGTTAATTTTAATCCACTCTACGTGCTGTTCGATGGAGTTAGAGCGTTTTTAGCCTGAATGGGGGAGTACTTTGTTACCAGAACAAAGTAAAATTGGAAAATTTAACTCACCAAGTTTGTTGGACGCCAGGTCACTATGAAGTGAATTACTATCGGACGGGTCTCTATTACTCTTGTTTTTTACGTCCAACTCAAGGCAGTGACCTTTTTGGTTTAGAATGCTTCCACTACTGAATTCCTACATAAGTATAAAGTTAAAAGCTAGACATTTTCCGCACATTTGCGATGTTCTAAATGAGGTTAACCTCGTTCATATCAAGCATGTTTCCACCATAATCTGCCTCCATGGATTTTGCCATTCCTGTGGCTCAGATCTGAGAGGTTTATTCTCCGTTGCTTGCCCGTTTCAAATCGTCAGTGGAATTCCTTTGGAAGAGATAAAGCCGGCTTGTAAACGTTGGCCGTATTGTGAGTTGAAATAACAAGCAACCCGAAGGGAACAAAGTTCCATTTTGAAATATCAGCTTGGGAATGTTCGAATCTGGAACTAATCCGCGCGTAGGAGATGTCATTGAAAGAAAAGCGGGAAACATCCAAAATTTACCTTGATTCATCCGTTTCAGGGGTGGGTGGATCCTCCTCTTCATGGTGAAGGCCAGCCACTGTTGACAGTTGGACAACAGTGTTGCATTCGGGTTCACTCTGGAGGGAAGACTTAGATATAAATTCATGATTCAGTTCACTCGAGTTCACCGTTTGTCCTGTTTTTGAAAGGAAGTCCGTCTCGGCGCTTTCTGAAATAGAAATCCCGAAATGTTAAAGCTGCCCTAATGCACGGTTCCAAAAGCATTTCTAATCGGTTCTTAATCAGACATAGACTGGGCTGCGTTAAAAAACTTATCATGACTTATTTTCAGTATTGGATTTGAGACTCATCAAATTTTGATTAAATAAAACTGATAGGCCATCTCTGGCGTACTAAATATGCATTTGAGGCAAACGCAGTAGGAGGATTTTTGCAAGCTTCCTTGGACTGGTCCTGCCATCAGAAATACGCTTGTGAGAATCTTGAATAATGATTGGTCACCCTTATTCTGTGCTAAATACTGTCGAATGCAGTTGGTAAACAAAGCCCTCATCAAGTTAAATACAATGGACATTTGATGGACGTTCTATGTATTGTCTATCTGGGGAGTTCTGAATCCAATTAACTACCTGTCATAACATATAAATTTTGGTTGATAATTACATGAATTTCCCCTGTACAGTCATGCGATGCATACGGTGCACGTAAAACGTTAGGTCGCAGAGGGGCCATGATTCGAATATCTTCCCAGATGTCTAGTTTTCAAATGCAAACGCTCAATTTCCACTGGTCATTGTGGTTGATATTGAACGGTTGTTAAGTCCAGTGTTGTGCCTAACCTGCGACTTACTCCTACGTGGAGGTCACCTATTCCAGTTGCCCACGCTCAGTGACCGGTGACAATAAATACCTAGAGTTCAATCCGTTTTTTCCAGCAGCGGACGGCCTACTAGAAATAGCTCCAGATTTCTCTGTCCCTGACTGTGAGGTAAGCCGGATTATGGACAAGCAAGGCTTCAACATTCTCGATAACTTTCACGCTCTCACCTTTGTTAAGAGAACTTCAAACAACAATACAAACCGTTTAAACCAACCGAATCATCCTCCTATTCTGACCATAAAATCTTTACTCTTAGAAACTACGGGAAAATACGACCGTACTTGCAAAACAACTTACAACACCATACCTTTTATTCTTTCAGATATTACAGTGTCCTCCAAAATCTGGCACTTTGCACGCACACGTTGGCGTTCGAGTCGCGCAAATACACGACGTCCGATTTGGGGTCTCACTCGAATGGTCTCACGTTCCGTCTTTGCTGTAGCAACTTTTCTGGCGTTTGCCACAAAGTAGGGATAACTATACAGTTCTAAGCTTCGGGCTGAATTGGCTACCTTCTCTTCATCGAAACGTCTCGTGAAACCGGTGGAACTGGTCGACCGACAGGTGGCATCGGAAGAAAGTGGTAGAGGAGAGCAAGGCGGGCATGTGTATTCTGGATGCAGTACCAGTTCCTCCTAGAGCCATAATAAAAATGATAGGTAGAACAGTATCGAAAATGTCACAAAAGTGCTGTTTCTGTCCAGGGCTAGGTCAAAGGATTGCTATTTCAAAGTGACAGGCCATTTTTTACCGACTCTTGTCCGTGAGTTTTTACATCCATATAAAACTTCTTTCTGTTTGCAACGAATCTAGCAAGAGAAACACTCGTAGGCCCTCACGAAAGAGCTTCGGTAATAACTTTAGGTTCACACGGATATTAGTTCTTCGCTATTTATCAGGCGATGCCCGACCAGGGAGCGAAATCAGATATTCCACATGAGTCACATTACGAGTTCAGGCACTTCTTTCACACATGGAGGATTTTACTGTGAAAATAAGCGAATTCAGTCAGAAAGTTGCCTGTCAGTTCTGTGAGTACATACAGAATGGGGCTCAAATCTCTTGATGTTTGTGAGATGCGCACTTCTGATGAGTCACAACAACGATCGGACACCTGTGAAGTGCCTCCAGGCTTTTTGACAGAAACGGAATCCTACTGCACGAGTTCAAATCTCCCTACCATCTACAAACCATAAGGAAACTGTCCAGAAGACAGGAATGATCTCTCACAGAACGCACGGTTCTTCCACCAGAGGAGCCAGTGATATGATATGGGCAGTGTGGTTAAAGAATTGTGGCACTAAATCTTCTCCACAAACGAGTAAATCACAGTGCTGATCGGACACTTGTGTCCGAATAGTGTAGTGCTCAGCTGTTAACTGAAAAATGGAGAGGTCGGATCCTCCTGGAAATCCATCAGGTATGCACTATCAATAATTATGAACTTGGATGGGGCAGCTGTATGGTCGCTCTCAGGTTTTCCGCACATACTGACTCTACTCTCAAGATGAAAATCTTACATGAACTCTTTGTCCCTCGAAAACCCCATTCTTCGTGGATTCACTTTTGTTGTTCGACAGGACAAATTTCGTTACCGTTGTGTTATCCAGATTTTCTGGTGAAGCTTCCAAACGCTCCAGTAGGCTGAAACATTAAGCGAGAAAGACCCAAAATGTGACCTTAAGCTGACGTCGCAGTCTGTTCCTGGCCACAACTTCATCTGAACCTGCAGAAAAAGCCTAAACGTCCGAGTCAAGATACTCTATAACCGGAGAATAGGTCGGAGCCGATTGTCTCAACCCGAGTAAATCAGCTGCACAGAACCGGTGATCGGTCTACGAATTTATTTGAACCTAATATAAGTGCGTGTATACACCCTTAGATTGCTGCGAGTGTGATCAGATATATAAGAAGCCCTACCACATTATGACTAACAACAAGTGCTGGGTAGGGGAAGTTTCATTGGGCTAGTAAGAAAATAATAAGAGCAGTTCAAAAAAATGATGGATTACCGCTGTAGCTTCAACCAGTGATATTGAATCAGGTATCAAAGTTCTACCCTGAATTCCGTTATCTGAAAGATAGGCGAACAAACAGCAATAATTACTGTCATATGACGGGTTTATCATCCCTCTTTGCCCTCCAGATCGTGTTTCATCTTGTACTGTATCGCTTCGATTTCGCTCCATAGTTGGACTAGGTGAGAACTTTTGCATTCCTATGGTCAACTAAACTGAAACAAACCTGCTCTAGGCATTCCGCACTGATTTCTGCCACGATATGATTAAACAACCTTGCTCGCTTTTGCTCCTTCCGAAGAAACTGCCGTTGTTTGATTTGTTTCTCCAACTGCACCCGATCGTTCACCTCCTTCAGATGAATCAGCCGTATGTCCTGTAGTAAAACAATTCGACTTGAATAGGAAACTTACTCCATCCTCGGGAGAAAAGTGGTCTTTTAACATTTTAGTAATTGATTAAATCAAATACGGAAGTTGTACCACAACTTTACTCGCAAAATGGTTTCTGCAACAGAAGCACATCATTTAGGCAAATATTACTTGCAGTGCGGTTTCACCAAGAAAAGGGAAAACCAAAGACAACCAATTTAACAAGTGCCCTGATCAACGAGAGCTGTATTGTTTGCTCTTGGTTTGTAGGATGACAGGTGTAATTGAGTTTGGCCTGAGTTCGGTACTATGGGTGATCACTGTAGACAAGCAAGCAGAGATCTTCTGTTTAGCTGTCAACTGTTTACACAGGTTTAGTTGTGGGAAGAAGTATTCTCCCAAATTTTGAAAGGGGGGATGAGTAACGGTTATCAGCGAATGCTCCAAAAAGGTACCTAAGAAGTGAGGCCATGGCTTTTTGGAATGGGCTAATGCATCTGTTACCCTTGTGAGATAACTTAAATATGTACTGACGGTAATCATACTTTGGAAGCCCCATGATATGGATCTGTTTTCACAGTTAGGCATGGAAATTTTTCAATGGGAACTGGTTTGTTGGTAGTTGATCAGGTGGCTGTTGATCTGTTCACCGAGCTTGGCAATCGGCCTGCAAACGTTTCGTCACCATACGAGGAGACATCATCAGTACGCAGTTGGGTGAGTCTGCGTTTGACCCCAACAATTCAGTTTTGTGCAGTAAATCAGCGTTAGCAGCTGTGATGTTCTTATATGCTTTGCCGACAAACCTATGGCACACTGTACAAAAGAATGACTCATATGAGCCTGGGGGGCTCGGCGAGAGTTGCCCCCAATTTGTTAAATGGTCACTTAATGTCCAATTAAATAGACAGATTCAGGAAGCTAAGGACCGAAATAATTTCCCCATGGACCCTAAAATGAGCAGTGCTGAATACGTTCGAGATGTTTCATCGGTAAACACAATGCAACGTGATTTTGGTGCAGTAAGAGTGGCCAATCTCTAAATTTTTCGTTTTTCCAACTGAGATTTCATTGTGTTGGTGTAAGCAATCTATGTTGAACATCATCCTTTTTGGGAACCACTAAGAGCGCACACTGTAATTAACTGATATTTCGACGGGATATGGTGTCACCATCCTTCGGTCATACAGTTCATCTAATGCGGTCCGGTGTTGACAGCCATTTGGAAGGCTCGTGCTCTCTGTAGAATTCTCTTCTCTGAGCAGGTTACTTGCAGTTTATAAGTAGCTAGAAATCGAAGTCTTAACCGAAGGTCCACCCAACGGACGGAGTCGATCTGTGCTTCGTCCTTGCAAGGAAGCATGAGCAATGCTGATCTTGTCATTTTTGGGCAGCATCTTCACTTCCTTTTATGCTTTTATATCTATTTTTGAACCGAGTATATCCGACCGTCAACTCTGACGTTTTACATACCTATACTGCACAAACCAATTGACATGATACCGATTCACGTACATCAGATATACTGCCCATAAAACGACGACTCCGGAAATCAGACGAAGTGACTTCTTCGAAGGCTAATTCCCGCCATGTGGCGGATGAAAATATGCAGGAAGTACCACTAATAGCTCACACGTACCACTCTACAATCAGCTTAACCAGTCGCAACAGTGGAACACGACCTACACAAATCCAGCAGAACTTGGAAAAGCGACAGGTCCCAAAACCTTGCCGTTAATGCCACACCATTGAGAAAACATGTCTGCCCCAGTTCTCGCTGCTATTTTCGACTGACTGATGAAAGTAGGTTTTGTCCCCCTAAGATAAAAAAAATGTCACCAGAAGAACTGTTTTGTAGAATGACAACAAACTCTATCCAAAAACATATCGATTAACAAGTCTGACGTCAAGGTTCGAAAATCTTACCAGAAACGGGTGAGTAGATCGTAGAAAGCTATTGAAATAAGCGCCCTGGAACATCAGAAAAGCTCATATTTCTATTTTTTGTTGGGATTCTGAGTCGAGATATTCATGATGGTAAACAATAACTGCTTTCTGTCAGTCAGTTAAGACAGTCAAGTGGACGCCATTTTTATACGATTTGGAAACGTGCTTGAAAGAGTAATGTCCTCGACCCGCCTCGGAAAAATAATTTTTTATCGCTGTCAGTAAGCTGAAAATTTGATTTTCTGCGAGATCAACAGTATAAGTCCAAAATGAACAGGTAACTTTTTAAACGAATACCATCTTGTAGTCCACACTGTTCAACATTCACATTAATGAACTCTCGCAAAGTTGGGGCAAGACTTTAAAACGTGAGCCAGTGTTGTGAAGACCTAGTGCCAAATCGAAACGTACAAGAATCAAAGATCTCGTCATATCACCCTGAACAGCCTGAAAGACTGAGTGGCGGACACCAATTGCTGATCAACTCGGGTGAATACCAGTAAGTATTCATATGATCAGCAGAACGGCGTACTCCTCATTCTCATTCTTGTGCTGCGAACGTTATAGTTTCATGAATTTGGCATCATTTCTGCAATGATCTAACTCAAGAGGGAAATGCACACAAGGCTAGGGAAGATGATGAAACGAAAAAAATGATCTGGTTTCCCAGAACTTCGCTTTCCTTATGGACGGAGGAAGTGCGACGATACCAGTTGGACGTATGCGTCGTAGGTGGCTAGCATTTTCAATGGACTGTAGTGCCGGACCCTGTCAAAAGCCCCTGAGGACTCAAGGTGTTCTTTTTCTGCCTGTGTGATAGTTTCATAAATATGATTGGTTGCTTAGAACCTAAGGTATTATTAGGCCTCCCTATTACCTCGCCATCATAGAGGGTAACCTGATGGATGGGTGCATCGCCAGAGTATTTGGCCGTGATTTTGCCATGTATGGTGATTAAGGCAGGACATGAAGTTTATGAGTACAGTCGTTCCAGCAGCTTCTGCTTGTTCGGAGCTTTGGCTGCGCACTACATACCGAGAAAAATAATAGTTGGGCGGGAGTTCAAAAGAGAGATTGACAGCGAGTTTCAGCTCAAGTCCACGAGGATTTAAGGCTCCGTGGTGGAGCAGGCATTATTGAAAGACAAAAACCAAGTTGGTAATGTGTTGAAATATTGGTAGCTCGGGTGAGTTTATTGGTTGTTGATCAGGTGGCTGTTGATCTGTTTGCCGAGCTTGGCAATTGGCTTGCAAACGTTTCGTCTCCTCCTACGTTTTCTCCTCGTATGGTGGCGAAACGTTTGCAAGCCAATTGCCAAGCTCGGCGAACAGATCAACAGCCACTAGATCAACAACTAATAAAAACCAAGTTCTTCTACCTTGAATATAAGTATTGAGTCTCCGATAGCGAGTGGCACGCCAGTACGGGTAGATTTAAAGCAACACGTCTTCTCTCAGGTAGTCAAAAACCCAGGCAGCTTTGCATGCGGCTAGTTGATGAATCCCCCTGAGTGAATGTTCTTCAGTCTAAGAGACAACAAAACGCCGCATACCTCGAATATTCAGGAGTGCGGCAAATAAAATAAGCTGGTAGAAACTGGTTGTCGAAACTAGCCAATATGGAAAGCCTGAACTTCTGGTCCACAATAACCTGATTGTCGCTCCCCCGGGATTTGATCGTGTAGTCCTTTGTTTTGATATCTGAATGCTCGAGTTCGCAAAGGTCCCACCAGCTTAGGCTACTCTGCACAGTGGGCCATCAACCTCTCCGGATCAGCAGGTATGTAGAAGTTGCAGAATCTCTCTGAGGACACCCGTCCGGCTCATTCATAAAATTTCTGAAGTCTCAAGAAGCAAGATCGAATTGGAAAAATCATTCCACGAAATAACGACTCCAGGTAACAGAAAACAGAAGTATTCAAGCAAAGGCTTGGACGCTTGTTCAGACTACATTACCACAGTTAAGCAATTTTGCAGCTTCTCGCCCACCTCAGCTCGTTGAGTCTTCGAGATGTAAAAAAGTCTCTATCGGAGCCAGTAATTGTGCGCGGAGAAGTTAAATCTGCGGAGCCGCTCTGGGTATCCCAGCTTTTTGAATCAAATCCACAATTTAGACCCACATCCCTGAACTTCCAAAAGTTTAATTCCTTGTTTGCAAATTGAACAAAATGGAGATTGTTATTAAGTCAGAAGTGGTCTTCCTGACAAACAGGGAACCAAAGCGTGATTTGGTGAGTGAACTTAGGATTTACAAGATTCAGAGAATGGCAATAAGATCACTAAACTGGCTGCAGCAGAACTAGAGTCGGTTGAGATCTCCAAATAGCTTGGGAAGGCATTTACTCTTCCAGCGTTTTTCTAGGCTGAAGTCTTGGACAATCAACGTGCCGAAGTCACTCTCGATTTCTGCTTCCTTTGGAGGTGGTTGAAGGACATTAGTAACTGGAATTACCCCGAAAGTACGCGGGATTATCGTATGTCATCGAGAGTAATAAAATACGGGATCATGCAGTTATTGAAAAAGCACACTCAGAAGCCGATCCATCTGCGCTTTAAACTACGGACAGCAGCATGTATTCTGCAGTCAACTAACGTGGATCCTTGGGGGAGGGCATAGTATTGCATTAAATACTTCCGGATAAATCAATTTTCATTAACCTTAGCATTTTGTCGGTGAAAGCGTCACCAATATGCGCGTAGATATTGCCAAAATCTTTGCAGACGAAAAAATTTGAGTGTTTCAAATGCACCAGTAGAGTGCGAGGTAGGGCTGGCAACGGCTGTCAAAGAGTGGTATTTGCCCATTTCGGCACCGTGGGACAAAGGCCACCACGTATTAGTACTCTGACGTTGTGGAGTGTTCTAAACAACTTTATCGCGAGGAATTCCGGATAGTCTGTGTTGCTAAGAAGATAGTGCACCGTTGAACCTATGCGGTTCTGTTTGACCTGTCTAGGTGAAAAAAATTGAGGAAAACATTTTGATAAATTTCATGAGATCTTGGTTGGCCTCCTTTCTTAGCATCAGTAAGAGGCTAGCAACATCTGCCGTCACGAGGAGAATTGAACTTGCAGGGATGTGCTCCTTAAAAATTTAAATTGCCCTGACGGTCTTATGCCAACCACCGCCGCCTTGGGGTCAGGCTTTTGAGCCAAAAACTTTGGTTGAGAATCCTAATCGTCCCCCTGTCCAGGCAGTATCCTAACCACCGTACAAATATGATTCCCACACTCACAAATAGTCTAATGCCACATTGGTCGTTACATGATGCCATCAGCCGGGTCGCCTTACTTGCTGCCTGCAACACGATTGATGGACGAAAGTAGTTGCTGATGAAGTCTCCCTTCTTACTCTTTCGCAAGTTTGCTCTTCTCCTCCTCCTCTCCCTGCTTCTACCGACAGCTCCGCAGACCTATTGTTAAGGATTGACAAATCAGTTAGCCGCCAATTTCGGTTAGCTACAATATACACAGCTAACTCTACCGCAATCCCCGTAGATACCTTGAAATCGTTCTTCGAACATTGACGCTCAGTTCATTTAACAGTCTTTACCTTTCGCACTTTGAAACGGTCTAGACAATAAACTGCTCTTGCCTGTACGCTGGACCTGCCTTCTGTTGATGTGCGCTGTCTCCCTTAAACGAAGATTCAAGATCAAAGCATACAACAAATCCTCCGTCCAGATCTGCCACCAGAGAATCGTGAGAAGTAGCAACATCCACTGGCATCACTGAAAGAACATCACGAGAAAAAATAATCTCCGCCTACGAGGTTTTGAGCAATGAGGAGGAACTTGACGCACTTTCCGGTCATCACAGTAACTAGGGCAGCAAGTCAGTTGCAGCAAAATCTGCTTATGTCAACATCAGACTTTCGGTGGGAAAGAGAAAAAAATATAACCCCATTTTACTGCATAAAACCGGATACCGCAAAAACGGCTCCAAATAAAGCCTTGAGAGGGAAATACAGTTATAAATGATATACACGGTTAAGATGTTTTGATAAAAACACTGAAGTAGTGAACCATATTGTAAAAGGGGACACTTAGGTCACTAAGCCGTCGTAATGGCCTTGGCTAGTCAGCCAAGACAGTATGGCGCTTTTGGTGACGCGGAGTTGACTAGTGTAGTCGAGTAATAGTCACCTCTGCTGTTGCGAGTAGATTTCATCTAAGGGAATTGGAATGACGTGGCGACTTTAGAAACTTTACGCAAAACGATTCAAATAAATCAATCAGATACTTTTTCATCAATTCCTTAGCTGAGATCGCGCCTGGTGGGTGTTTCTCTTGTCAAGCTCAGTTGTAGGCTTTTGCCTTCGGTTTTAAAGGGCTGTCTCGGGAATTTTGGCACAAGCTACTCTAGGTGCTCGCTTTTCATCAGGGCTCTTGATATGTACGTCAAATTCTCATCTGAAATGTTACCCGTGAAAACCTTACGAAACTCAATTGCCAGAAACTCGGCAAGATTTTTTTCGTATCTCATGCTCGCAAAACTGTGAAGAGTTGTGTACTGCCCGGAGACGTCCACCCATCACTGAGCCTTTTTCCCTTGTCTCCCAATTAACGGAATACGCAGAATTTGTAGGGTGTCTTTGGTTTAATGCACCTCAGTGAAGTTAAGTGTCTGGTTTGCCTAACCAGAGGTGTCAGGAGTCTCCCGGATTTTTGTGCGGTAATAGCTGATAATGAAACTATCATCAACTTCATGTTGACATGATGTTAACTATTCGGTTAAAAACCACTCGGTTAATTTATAATTATAACCGTTCAGGTGTAGCATCCTTTCTTGACATAGCCGTTGTGCCACCCGAAAGGAACACGAGAGAAGGGATTCTTATAGGCTGCTTAAGCCTACACGGGAACAGCTGAGATACCATAGGTACCGGATCCAGAGCGTTATGTTGGACTTTATCCATGAAAATTGGTCAAGAGTGGGCCAAGAAAAAATCTACACCACCCCTCTCTCTATAACATGGCGGTTGAATTAAAGCAGCTTATTAAAGGGACATCAAAAGAGTGGCTTTTTTAGGTCCGGTTCGCTTGTTTGAACCGATCAAATAGAGTAGGCATAGTTTCATTAAGATGAAAAGAAGCTGTCAGAAAATTGTCCTAAACGGGTGGAGGCAAACATAACTCCACTAGTTACCAATCGGCCGCCAGAAGCCTAAGCATGAGAAAAGTCGTGAAAAGCTACTAAGAAGCTACTGCATCAGCAGAGTGAGATAAATATTCTTTGAGTACTAGGACAGAATGGATTCGTGTCTATCAGAATTGTTACTAGCGTGCTAGAGCTAGGCCAGGTCAGCAGATCCCATGTATTGTACAGTATCCAGCACTGGAACAGTCTCACTTCCGATAAAGTGGTCCTGGCCCCCGCACCTGCAACTCATTATCGTAGCCCGAATATTTTTTCGTTCTTTGGCAGTTTAAACTCTCTGCGCCAGTTAGCAAGCCTTCTGAGATCATCCTAAATTTTCAACTCGTTTTCATTGGAGTCCATCACGCTCCATAGCGTTGAATTGTTTGTGACCAGAAGAAAAATCCAGCGGAAAAGACCTGACGACGGGTATACATGCACTGTA
>SJOL01006355.1:450453-465634 GCA_004794785.1 Opisthorchis felineus | reverse complement strand
CATCCCACGTGCAGCTGTAAACTTCATGCCACGTCGGCTGTAGCCCGGTAGCATCAGCCGGGTTGCGTTAATTGTTTCATACACTACGTCGAATAAGTGATGACATGCAACTGCTGGCGCTTTTTTCTCATACTCTTACGTATTCCTTTCTTGCACCACTCCAGTGTGCAGGTCTCAGTACAAGGGAAACCGCCTCGTTCACCATGCATCCTGGTCAGCTGCAGCTGCTGGGCGTCCGTCTTCAGTGACAACCCTAAGCATATCGAAGTCAGTTTTCAAAGTCCACCTTTAATGTTCTCACACTTAAGCAAATAGGAAGACAAGTGGCACTTGCTCGTATGTGTACGTCCATCGGCATTGTCCGTCTGGGACACACGTCCTGTACTCGAAGTGATTGTCGCCTCATCTTCCTGCTCCAGACTTCGCATCTCTGGTGACCTGCAGGCCGCTGCAGTTGGGTATGATGGGGTGGGTATTGTGTCCAGCTATCGACTTGAAGCATCTCAACTTGATTGGATACCCGTTGATAGTCGCCTCTATGCGTTTCGTTTGGCAATGTCTATGGAAGAATCTCGAGGAAGAAAGGTTTATCACCCCCTGTTTATTGTATCTGTATCAACTGTAGTCCTGAATCTACTAGAGACTGCTTTGATGACGATCTAGGTGCTTTTTTACAACGAGCTGAGAGCTCAGGCAACGTTGTGGTTGTGGGTGATATGAGCACTCTGGTAAGTTGGTTTAGCGTTACGAAGGCTCACGAGACGCACAGAGAACGAAGAGCTCCTACTGCGGATATGTGCTGACCACAGACTGTCCCTATGCATTGCCAATTTCAGGAACCGTGGAAATCGTTTATCTACTTTGTGCCAACCAGCGAACCAGCCCCGAAACCAAACAGACCACATTACGATGAGTTACCCGTGATGAGCGTTGACCATGGCCTGCCATGCTTTCTGGGACACCTGAATGGACTCCGATCATGCGTTTGTTCACTTCTGTTTTTCATTGCACTTTTTAGGTCTACTCAAAACGCGCACACCGCTTAGCTATTGAGAAACTTAGGGGCTCCAAAACCAAGCAAATGTATCAGAACCTACTTCTCCAGCGTCAGCCTGCTAATCGAATATAGGATATTTATCGTCATTGGAGTGAGATATCCAAAGCTGTAATTAGTGCGGTACAACGCAACCGACCTCTTCCAAGCATTGGATCTCTGACATGACCGTGGCCATGCTAGCCGAACGACAGATTCCTACTGGTCGCAACAACAACCCATGTCGACACATCACCAGGCGCTAGGCGAAACTGAGTATCCGCGAAGACAGGTGAGTTTGGTGGGTTAATAGAGCCGAATAAATGGAAGAAGTGAAAAATGCTTGGAATGTCCAGATGTTGTTCCACTAGATTTGTTCAACAGGTCATTTGGATTGTCCTGTCAGTGAAACCTTTGAACTGTTTGACAGAATACTCCAAACGACAACTCGTTTAGCCGCATCTACCTCAAACCTGAGCTGCCGGTCTTCGACAAAAACGTGGCCCATGAATACGGAACCTCCGTCATCTTCAGAAGTGTCCGAGTTCAGCTCTACACAGGCGTCATCATGCTCTTGATCCCTGTAACCTACCTGCTCTGTTTTCAAGGACACCGGTGAATTCCTCACTTGGTGCCCGTATAACCTGGAACGTGAAACCTTGGCCGTGAGCATCACGTGGGATTTCGACTCGATGTAGTCTGCGTCCATCAAATCTTCGCACTCCGTCATGTGTTAGAATAACATTACGTGCACGGTCGACCCACGATCTTGGTGTTCCTTAAATTCAGAAGTGCCTTCAATTCTGTCTATCGGTCGGTGACTTTAACTACACTGGTATAACTGGTGGCGCCGCAGAAGCTTTGGATCCGTGTGTTCACATACTTCCGGGTGCTTGATAATGTTTGGGAAATTCGCTGAGAGCTTCCGCACAAGAAGTTTCAGCACGTATATTCGCCCCCTCTTTTTCTTCACTGGCATTGATGAAATAATAGGGCGAACTCTGGAGGTTGTTCAGATCGTTGCTGGGAGGCCGGTGCCGATATACAGTACGAAGTCATCGCTCAAATAATTATGAAGGCAAAGTCCATGCACTGCTGAATGATCGCCATCATACCATGCTTCAGCATGCTCCTTGTACCTACAAAGTGCAGTCATGCTTCAGAACGTGCAGTCTCTCTCTTATCATTATCAAACTCAAGGGGAAACACTGCAGGTTGTAGAAGATCTTACGTACCTCCGTAGTTGTGTCAGTTCCAAAGGCAATGTCTTATGAAATTAGTGCCCGAATCACTGATGGGTCTCAGGGTCGCAGTCAAGCGCCAGTATGTATGTTGTCAATGATGATGATGTTTCAAAGGTCACGGTGTTGTTTGTTTTCAAGGCGTGGCCTTTTGAGGACACGTGCTCTGAGGCGTCTTCAGGTTTTTGACCACTCATATCTCTGAATTGTTGCTGGTATCGGATAATGTTGATGAATTCGTAACGAAACATTTGGATAACGGGTATTTGGTTGTACGGTAGGTACTTTTGTCGCGGAAGATATTGGGCACCATTAGCTGCGATTGCTCCGCAGTGTGCTATTCATGCCGGTACATCGTATACCGAATCGAGTTTTGTTTTCCGTGCGTTCCTCAGAAAGGCTGGAACTGCGAGGTGGACAACGTGTGACCTGGCCGAAGGGTATGAAAGAGATAAGGAGGAGTTTGGGTGTTGTCGGTGCAGTGCACCCTCCGCTATAGGATACTCTGACGCTTCGTGCTTGGCTGTAGACGTTAACAGAATTTGCGGTTTCCTATCTTTAACCGAATTCATCTTCAAAGAGTTCTGATTATTAATTTGCTGTTGTTGATGGTGAGGGTCACGACGAAGCTCTCGGACGGATGGACACTAGTGAGATGTTTTCTCGGAAAATACAGAATTGATTAACTAGATTAAGAACTGTCTGCGAGATACGGCTCGACATATTGCCATGGCTGGAACGGTTATTTTTTTCTCCTTGAGCCACCTGGTAGTGTGTTCGTCCTGCTTCCTACTAGTTCGATGACAGAAGTGTCGAAAGTTGAGGAAGTCCAGTGTACTTTCAGGCATGTTCACAATGTCGTAGTGAAGCTGGCCACATAACCAGTGAGCTTTCTCGGGCTCGCAGTGATACAGTAAACAGTGACCAGGTTTGCAGTTCACTAGAGGCAATGCCGTCCATAAATCCACCCGGCAAATACCCTGAAGTAATTGCTTCCATTATAGCGACTTACCTGTTTTTTGCCTTGCAAAAGTTTGTCCGTTGTTCGTACTTTGGATCTTGTTACTTAAGATGTGTTTGTGCTGGCCCGTTGAAAGCCGCGATGACGCTGTTCGTCTGATATGGTCCTGTTCTGTCACGATGTACGAGCGTATATGCTGCTGCTTTTCTTTATCTTCCTCTCAATAGACATTTTTAAGACGTGCACAACATTCTTTATTCCGGCTAGCGCATTCTTTCTTTTCTATCAGAAACATAAGCATCAGTGTTTACTGCTATTCTAAGAATATGCTTGTGAGTTTGACATTGACGAGGATGGTGACTGTTTGACTGAGACTGCGTTCAACTGCACTGTTCTCTTCGGCAGTTTCGTTGCATTTTATCACTCGTAATTGCGTAGTTTTTCTATAACGCGATCATCGTCCCGTCATCTGGTTCTCAACTCCATTCACTCGCCTTAGAGTAGTCTTTAAAAAAACGCCTTTCCCGAGTTTCTGTGTATTCTGTTGTATGTCGTTGATTTTCCATTTGAATTTGACGTATCTTCTTAGAACTACCGGGAACTACCATTGTTTTCCATAAATACATGCTGTTTGAGGTTTCCTGGTACTAGTGTTTATTATTTCAGGAATACCGGGTCAGAAAGCATAACACTCACTGAATTCCAGGTGTCCGTAACTATCCGAATGCCGTTTTGACACAACTGGATGGCGCATTGCTGATAGGAACACCAGTATCATCCTTTTTTCCGGCGTTGACAGTTCACTGGTCCATTTACTCCACTCATTTATTGACCACCACTTATTGAATGGATCCAGTTGCAACTCTCAATGCCGGATAGGGTCTGGATCCCTGTGTTTTGTTGGGTCGGTTTTGTGAAAAAGTGCGCTATGAACATTTATTCACAGATGTACCTTGCGTTTGTACTGCCATTTCGGAACTTTCTATTCTAGTCCTCCGGTTTCCTGAGTACAGGGCTTCATTTAAAATCAGTCAACATGGATTTACGGCGGTTGAGCACCGGTGATCTACCCTGGTGTTGTCAGTGACAGCTTTACGGTCACGTGTCGACCACTAGCCGGGAGGCCTTCGGAGAATACCAGGTCTCTCTGTCGCTTCTGGAAACACCACATTTTGTGGTCGGACCCCCATTTTTATCCCACCGATTCTGTCCGAACGAAGACTGAGTCCTTTGGCCAAACCGCCTTGTTTGATATGTTTTATTGACATTGGTTTGTATCCATGGTTGGATCAAGATCGATTACTTCTGGGATGCCTTTGAAAATATCACTCACCTGCTAACCAGGTGCTCAGCTGTTTTTACACCTTATAATCTCCACGCACAACCTATTTGCCAAATAAACCATGCATCTAGGTAAAAAAACATTTCCGTAAAAAATGCCAAATTGATGAGGCTTTTAGCTCAGGACTGCACGAACGTCAAGGTTTAGGCTCTTCGTCAACATTCCAGTTGCTCCCATCCAAGGTCGAGCAACCTGGTAGCATTTCGTACCCTCTGCCCGTTGCATAACACATAAGCACCAGATGGCTAACTGAACCCCAGGTTAGAAGTTGAATTCTGCGTGTTTGGCCATTTTCCAAAAAAACTGTTCAACACCTGAGCGAAAAGGTATATTTGGTCCCTACTGGCTGTGACATCTGTTCCAAGGACCATACTTAAGGTTGGGCCTAAGGGAAACGCTATTTTGTCCTCTATAGAACGGTGGTCTCTGCGGAAGTTTTGTCTTGAGGAGGATGAGTGTATTTGGAAAATGTGCCTCTGCTGCATTGTGTGCATCATTGGGCTGAACACACTTTCCTGTAATTAATTTGTGTTGCTACAAAGTGAACTTCATGTGGGTCCCATAAAAGACACAGGACAGGACTGCCAGGGGGGTCACTCCAGGACAATGACTCTTCTTTGTGAAAGGGGATCTTGTTTCAAGAGATTATTGAGTACCTGGCCAGGAGCTGTCGGATTTCGGTGTGATCCTGAATCTTACCTTATGACTTTCTTGCTTCTTACAGTTTTCGAAGTCAATGCTTGTTCTAGTCAACCTGGGACAAACAGTCCAATGGTGATTTGGATTTGGGAGAACCATGTGTTTCTCTCAGGTTATCCTTTCTAATGCTTTAAACTCCAACTTCACCCTTTATGAATGGGTTTATAGGACTTTTTGCGGCTTCTTGTTGTTTCCAACGTTCGGTATGTCCCGATACCTCTTATTGCGTCACTTATTTAAAATCACTTTGTGAAGTGTTCTTTTCTAGATATGAAAAGCTACTAATATTCAATGTCTATATCACATTCTGCTTATCGTCTTTGCAACCACCAGAATCTTATAATTTTCGGTGTGTTCATATTTCAACTGGCTTTTCGTACACCACCTGTCCGCTGTTTTATTTATGTTTCCATCTTCGAAATTCGGTCCACCTGTTGTGCATTTTTCTCTTTGCAGCTGGAGCGTGGGGACTTCCTTTCATCGGATTTCCAAGAGAGGATAACATCAGCAACTGTTTTGTTTGCAAACAATTTTGCTTTTGGTCCCGAAGTCGACCATCAATTGAAACAGCGCTTTGCCAACTTAAAAGAAGGTGCTCGCATCATCTCATCCAAAGCCTTCTGTCCATTGAATTTCCGCATTACTGACCGAAATCTCGGAGGTTGGTATTTTATACAGTTTCTTCGACTGTTAATGTCCTGGTCGATATTTGCCGATACTACATTGAACCTACATATTTAGCGACATCTTTGGTCTGATGGCTTTACAAATTGCTGAAGATTCCCATTTTATTGTTGCTTACCTGCATACTCGCCAGTCTTAGTCTGACCGATTCTCCGCCGGTCCAACACCAATGATGGGACACAGCGTAATTGGTTTCTGTATGATGTACAGCAATTACCTCCAAGAAAGACCACAAAGCCCCTCCTGCAGCGTGTCCTCTCTCAGCGGAAAGATCACATTCAGTCATAGTCAAATGGGGTCGCTGTTGCAGATTTTCCAGGACAGCAGCCTTTCTGGAAGGATCCTTTTGATGGGTAACGCTACACTTAGTCATTTGTGGGTGGCATTGGGCTTTAGTGGTTAACAGTAATCAAGGTTCCGTTCATACACCTACACAAGTTTTCGAGTGTGTTCAGTTCTCTCCATTGGTCAGTTCTGTGCACGCTTGTACAGCTAGCTCCGTGTGCCTCATAGGTTTGACTGCGGTAACTCTGTTCGCAAACGTTTGGGTGCCTAGGAGTGTATATAAAAACTGGCAGCGTGGACGCTACTGATATCGGTTGGCCGTTATATTGTTCAGTCTCCAGGCAAGCAGGGGAAGAGTCACGTTGACTCCATTCTGGAAAACCAATAACTCGCGAACGTTTCGCAACATTCTTCATTTCCTTCTGCCATGTCAAACTCAGTCCGACTCTGAATTTCTGCCACTCAAAATGAGGCACGGAAAGTAGAGCTCTTCTGGGCAGGCGGTAACTCGACATGCGTAACACATGCCCCAACCACCTTAGCTTGCAGTGCTGGATGCATTCTTCGAGTAAAGTGCAGTCTGCTTCACCAGCTACCAGTTTCCTGATCACCTCATTTTGGAACTGGCTATTTTTGGTCGATTCCAGGTACAGTTATGAAAAGACATGAAGATTTCTCAGAAGTCTCGAAGTATTACAGCAATACAGCCCGCTTTGTAGTCTGATGTTGAGAAAAAAGCATTACTTTGTTTTCAGATAGCTCAGGCCGGTACGCCACGAAGTAGATTTTGGCCAATGAAGTCACCCGAATGTCTGCTTAAATTTACCTCAAAGATTACCTGTTGCATAGATATCTAACTTAGACTAGAGTACTGATCCTTTGTTGACCAAACTTGTAATTACAGGACTCGTAGACAATGTTGAAAGGTCTAGCAAACAGGGTACAAGTAAACCCTATATTTGACGGTGAAGCGAGGGGATTCCGCCGCCGAATGAAAAGTTCTGGTTAGCCCGTCTTGCCACCAAAAGAGGGCAAGCAGCACAGCGAATTCTGGAAGTTTATCTTGGATATACTGTCATTCATGAAGTTGCTGAAAATTCGAACAACCGACTACCGGTTTTACCTTAGTTTCCTTCAACCTAATGTCCTGCTTGAGCTCCAACCCATGCACAAGCGGCGAAATACACTCATCCGTGAATTAAGTTGTTATTGACGAGAGGTTGGACTGAATATCTTCTTCCCTCGACTTCTTCAACAGACTATCTTATAAAAGGCCGCCCCCTGTCTGCTGGCACGTTATTTGAGGTGTTGCAACCGAATCGAACTTAACTGATGTTTGCCACGTATTGGAAACAGTATTTCATGATTCAAGCATAGTCGTTGAGTTAGCTGACTCTTTACTCCGTTTTCGTTTCCAGTTGCCTACAGGCTGCTATGACAAGCGTCCATTTGGTTCTAGGCCACCAGTCAGAAGGGTCGTCGCTTGACTGGATACCCGTTGATGGTCTTGTTTATGCACTTGATGTGGCAACGCCTGTGAAAGAGTATCACAAACGGGAATTCGATCGTTTGTTTGTCTTATCTGCTTACGTCCCAATAGATTTTAGCCCTGGCACCATCGAAGTCAGTTCCTTATGGCGCTATGTATACCCTGTTACGGCGAACTAAAGCATCGTTGTTTCCAGGGATTTGAATACACAAGTGTTTTGACTTTGTGCAGATGAGACCCCGTTTGATAGGGAATTTAGACTGGATACAGTACGTACGGACAGTAGCGAATGACTGCCTAAACTTTGTCACCCTTAAACCGTTTTTATACAGCGCCAACTTCTTGGTTAATTGGTCCCCTCTGACAACGTACCAGCCACGGTCCCTATTCGATCACATTATCAGTTATCGATTTCGTCGATTATCAGCTGTCTGTCTGGATACTGATCCTACGGTTGTCCAATGTCGCTTCTTTCTTTGCTTTCTGGAACCGCACAAACCGCAGGCAACTCCTAGGGATGGCTTGCACATCCCAAAATCAGACAAATTTTCTAGGACAATCTTCTGGACTCTCCTCCAGCTGTTCCAATGTTTGGACTTCAATTCACACTATATTGTGATCACCACATCTTTGTACAATGTTAAGAGTTTCGCTTGCGGCATTGTTTAGCTACCTTCTTTCAAACGTCGCTTGAGTCTCAAACAAGTGTTCTTGTCAGTGACTTATCAAGCGCTTCACGTCGGCCGTGAAGGCTGGCGGGCACGGACGACTAAAAGAGTGAGAGGGGCGAAGAATTCCCTCCTTACCCGAAGAATATTTCACTTAGTCCTCGAAAACGGTCTGTGGACGAAACCATCTAAGGTGAAACTGGCGCGATTATCCGGTCGCTGGACCGATAACTTTGGACAATTCATGTGGTTAGCTGCCGCTATTTGGTCAGTTTGTTGAACTGGACGATGAAGCTGAAACCCGTATGTCGACGTGTATTTATGGCCACATGTCTTCTGTCAAGTGCCACCGACATACTCTGTGGGATGACTTACTAACAGTATTATTCCAGGATGGGATTGAGATTTACTTGCCCCCATTTCGGCTGTCTACGATGACTGGTGAATTGATAGTAATGCTTATTTTTACAATTGGAGCCTGCAGTGATTGTGGCAACTACAAGGAGATCAGTTTGATTCCACTTGTAACGGATTCTTGGCGCTATTTGTCGTCCATCGTCTTCTAATGGCAGAGAACAACTTGTGAGATTTCGGCCTAATGTAGTGTGTTTACCGCCTCTTCACACTCCATAAGATTCTAGAACAAACACCTACTTTGTCTGTGGGCCAACATATCACTCTTCATTTCTGCCACAATAGTCAGTCTCACGTAGTTTTATTACCTTAGACTACACTGCTCTGGACGATCTAGCTTGTGGGCTTTCGCTTCTGCTTGCTTGTGCTTATCGACCGGACGTAAGTTGACCCATCGGACCGTGCGGCCGTTTCTACTGCTGCTGGCTCATATCACATTCTTCGAACCGGGTCTACTACCATATACATTCCAGTTTGTTTAGACCAGTTTTTTCGGGTACTTTACGTGGGTGCGTTCAAATTCAGTCTGTTAACCCGTAGTTCATGTAATAACGATATTTTCTCAGCTTAGTTCTCAGTCTGAACTTTCCAAGCTAGTGTTCTCGTCAAAACCACCACCAAAAATGCACAACGTGTATTAACACCCAAAAACCAGGTGAAAACCACACGTACAGCGTGTGGTTTATACACTGGGCAACCGGGTTTCGGCGGATACCGGATCATGATTGGTTGTAGGGTCCGGGCTTTCGGCCAATCAGAATTCACCTTGATGCTGGACCGGCAAGCGGCCCGATCTTTTGGCCAATCGCGTGCGGGCTAGGTCTCTCGGCCGTAGTAGCGCCAAGCTGTGAGCGGTAAAGCGGTATCGGTGCGGAATTCCGGCTCACAGTCCACCTAACAAGGTAACTGAACGTAACGTCTGTGGCAGTCAGTAAGGTGAATTTAAGACCAACTGTGTCCATCTCATTCACCAACCCAAAGGCCTGAGCTTGCATCGACGATATCACTACTGTACTGATGAGCTGTCTTCATTGGTTCCAGAATAAACTTGCGTAACTGAAGTCACCCAAGTGTTTAGCATGCAAAATGCATGCATTTGCATGCCAATTTGATTTTGCCGGAACCCAGCTGAATCTCGTTTATGATGTTTTCAGCAACCTTATGAGTAGTTTATTACGTCTATATGTGCATCAAGATATCTCGAATATTGTGCCAGCTAAAACATGAAGCCGCCTGGTGCAGCACGTTCAGTTGCTTGGAACATCGTAAACGAGATATTCAGCTGGGTTCCAGGTGAATCTCCCGTCAAAACCAAATTGGTATTCAAATGAGTGAATTTCGCTAATTTCGCACAATTCGGGTTCAAGTAGATCATAAGGTTGGTGGAAACTCAGGGACTGCGCCTACCTGATGAGCCCGAAGAAGGGCGAAACCGGTCGTGGGCTGTCGGAGAGTTTTTAGCAACCTTATGAGTAGTACATTGCGTCCATTCACTATACACTTCCATATAGCGTGAAGCATTCTTTCGACTATCGCCGCATTCGACCGCAGTTGCCACACATTCATCCGATCCCTCTGGTATCAGAAGGCCACGGCTTTGTATTAGAAACTCCTGGCTGCTGATTTAAGTACTTTCCTTACTTATTGGCTGCTGCTGTCGATCATCGGTTCTGTCCTCCTGTTTCCCCCAGGTAGGTATGTAATGGGTGGATAACATAGCTGAATGACCGCCGGGGACAAAAACCCGTATTTCAGCATTTAAATCCACCGGTGATTGCACGCTGGTTACGCTGTAAGGGTTTCCCAGCGTCATGAATTCGATTGGAGGGTGACCGCAGATACCCTTGATTTTTTCAGTCGGTCGTGACCTCCCGGTTCCTTGCCCGTATTCAGAGGCGCAACACATTTTGGTTTTCTGGCTCCAGTTTTCACACTTGCGTGCCATATTCTGACCTTTCATCTTCAAGGTTGCCGCAGTTAGATTAAGGGGACTCTGGGCCCAACCAGTGCCATCGGTTTCGTGTCTAAGGTATTTTCTCCAGAAAAACCTTTGGTATACCTTGACAGTACCTACATAATTCCTATCAAAAACATGGTTTCAGTGCGTTATCACCAAAAGTCGCATGCCAAAACGTTTATTTGAGATGAGAGTTACGTACCCAAACAGTGAAATGAAGCAATGTGTTAAAGCCACTCTTGACTGAGTTTTCATCCAAGCTGTAAGGGACCCCTGGCATTGTCTTTCTACCCTATATTGTTCGAAACAAAGTACGGTCTCTGATCATTCCGGGACTCATTCAGGTGAATTTTCAACCATATTAATTCGTTCGTCTGCAAGCCAGAGTGTTGGTTTTGAGCCGGCCTGTTATTTCACTGGCTTTTCGCACTCGAGTTGTGAGGCGTTGATGCACTCTCCGGTGCAGCACTCTGTTAGACCCAACAACCAATCACGCTGTCTCTATGATGCTTTTTTAAATCCGTCTCTGTCTCAGATATCGGTTCGATCATGCATGTGAGCTGCCTCAACCCGATCCAGGATGCGGTTTCGTGGACTGACAAGCCGTTCAGTTACTATGTGCACACAATTGACCGTTCCTTGGTACGTTGTTTTCGTCATTGTCGCTTTTTTCGGATGATTTCATTACTACAAAGTGTTCTAGCTGTGGCACTGTGTCATGTTCACACGATACTGGATAGCACTACTACAATGTGAGGAAGTGAGTCGGAACCAAAATGCGCACGTGCTCATCCCAGTATGTTACTTATCCTTTTGGGAATCATCACTAAAAGAGAAAAAAAAGTGTAATCGTTCAGCTGTAACACTCTTTCGGTGCCTAGCTGCCATGCTACCCGAAGGAAGCACGAGGGCTGGGATACTGGCAAGTTGCCCAAGCCTAGACAGGGAGAGTCGAGAGGCAGAGGTCGGGTTCGAACCACGGATCTTCCGGTCAGTAAATTCGCGCTCTAACCACTGAACCATCACCACTGCCGAAGGCTGTTGCTTGTAACAGGTTCTCATTATTGCTTATGCGTTGTCGTTAATATATAGCAGATTTGTCCCTCTAATTTATTTCTTGATGAGAGGGACATTCGATCTCGGATTGCAATGTTGTTGATCAAGGTTCCATGGGTGTATTTAAGCGTGTTGATGGTGTCTTGCCAGAATGTAACTCGAGGCAAGCCACCCAAATGTTCCCGATGTGCGAACTTTTTTTTCATTTGGCTTCGAAATACTTGACCCATCGTCTATTCAAACATTTATATTTTAGCTTGAACGTTACTTCTCCCGCCTGAAGAATCCGAATCTGAAGGTATGTCTGCGAGGGTTTTTTTATGGATCACTTGATGAATATGTGCGTTTGTCCACATCCGTTGATCAACTCTTTTCCGTGTTGGATTTCACAGTTCTAAACAGCCGTTCCTTTTTTGCCTTGTATTGCTTAAACGCTGTATTCAACGCTCATCCGAGCACTCGTAAGTGATTACAACAGCTCATTGAAAATTCTCTCTAGCGACTTTCTACATCAGTTAACAAGGTTGATCGGTTATATTGCGCGCTAGTCTATCTCGCGAACTATTTTGCGACGACTCTTCTACCGCGGGCATGTGTCTGTGTACGCCAATCGCAGGAAGTTGGTTGTCCGTTTCTCCGGACTACTAACACTTCAGCATGCACAAATTTGCTTGGAAAGACAGCATCGTTCTAGAGGGTTGGTCAATATCTAGGTATACTGTATGATGTATTTCAGCAGTTCGCGACTAATCAGACATGCATTTACGGCACTCCTATGGATGGAGCTAAAGTACTACATATGTAGTCCCCGAATTGTACTGTGGTGTTCACTCTAGAACTCATACGATTTTTTTTATTCATGCTGATTCAGTTTAATGAAATCAGTCTAGACAATGGCCTGAAATGAGCTATACTGTGGCCAGCTATTCGTCTCATTAGTCAATAGCCAGTTGCTTCCTCGTTTGATCTTCCCAGATCAACAGGTCATATAAGGACACAGTAAGGTTCCATTGTACTAGCGTCGTACGATATTTCAAGATATAACTAGGAATGGTTTTTTTTCTTGACATCACTAGATTTTACTCCAACGTAAGACACTGGAATTACATAGGTGGTTGAAAGATATATGTGCACGTCTGGGACCAAACAGTTGGTCGTGGTTGTTGATGACGGGCTATACTCGTACACCTAACCTTCTCTACAATAAGTACACAAACTCAGCTTCAGATTGTGAGCCTACCGGGCACACAGTGTTTGTTGATTAAGACTTCACTTCACGCATGTATCGGACACATCCGTTTTCCTAAACGTCCCAGCATATCTCGGGTCCTCAAGGGTATGTCGATCTAATCAGCATTACCGGCTCAGCACCATATTTGGCTTCACCAACCACAATAACAACATTGTTGTTTGAAATACGTCCCCCTTGCGGACAAGGACGTACTCCAAACACATTGATCAACAGTTACATGAAGCTCTGAAACGTTTGATAAATACATAAACGGATCTAAATTTAATGTGGATTGACGAAGGATGCACAGTCACATGCTTCGGGTTTACACTCGAAATGTCGATTTTAAACGAAATCTGTCTGATCTCGTACCTACTGGTGAAGCGAATGCAATTAAACCAGAAGCTGAATTAGCTCGTAAGAAACACGTGACTCAGCTTTATTTACTGAACGTGCCGTGATATCGTGGCCTCCAGTATATATGCGAACATTTACACGTTATACACTATCTCAGTGGTAGAGTTGATGTAGTGCTCAGCCAACGGGTTTTCTCTGTCACCAAATCCCCGTTACTGGTGGCATGTTCGTCAACGAGTATTGTGTTCATACTTGTTCAAAGTTCATGTCTTTCGTGTTCCGAGGTATTCGACATCTTGTGTGTCAATAGTTGTCGCGTTTTCAAGTCCTATGCGTGATATATCCGAGTGTGACTTCTGAACAAGTCTGTGTTAGAAAGATTGAGAAGTGGGAACAATAACAGTGACTTAGTCATTTGTACTTTTCACCAGTGATCTGATTTTAATTTTTCTCTGATGAGCCGTAGTTTCAGGTTTTTCAAGTTGTGTAGTTACACCAGGTAACCTGGTACCGGTTTATCTTTGGTTATCTCTTTGCTTTTTCCCCGCATGATTCATTTGTCTGCTTTTATTCTTCCTCAAGGATGAAGCTGAGGTTGTTCGTCGTGACCGTAAAGGGCGAATTATTTCTGACCAGACTTCAAAGGAAGTGAGTGAACAAGTTAGCATTCAACGTTCGCATTGTTTCACTGGTCCACCTGGTTTGCTTTGACAGCTATCTAGTTTCTTTTCGTAGGTAAAAATCAACTGAACTTTCTACTTGGGACACCATTCCACAAACTCATGCGCCACTGATGCCATAGGATGCTTGTTTTCATGCTTTTTTATCAAACAATAGATTTTATCGACCAGATCGTTAACCAGTTGATTTCATGTGCCCGAGAATTTGTGCCACCTGGGCCATCGATATAATGTTTCTTCAATTGACCGTTCGTCTCTTCCCTAGCTTCCTGTTTATTTCTTGTTCTTTTTTGCGCCTACCGTTTTTCTAGCATAGTTCTGAGTGCATCCTTACGTTTTTTCCCACCCTCATCCTTCGAGCACACAGGCTCAGAAGAATAAATACCGATGATAAGTGCAACGTAGGTTCTCTGAAAGTGGCGTATTCTGCTCATACTTAGTTCTTGGTCACGGGAATTGTTATCGAAAGCAAGCCAAACAGTTACGGTGAACGGGTTGACACTATATTGATAACCCCCGAGCATTTGTCTGTAAGAAAAGAGGTGCAAAGGTTACAACGCTAAATACCTTTCTTTGAAGTGGTTTGGATTAGATCTTGAGCTGGGTACCCATAAGGTCACCAAATGTGAAACGTTTTAGGGCTTTTGATACCTCGTAGTGCAATTTGATATTGAATGCTGCTTGGTGTCTTCGTGCAACGCTCGATAGTTACACTGGCTAGTTGGAAGTTACTGGTGTTTGATAATTGGTGTCCGCTTCGTGATTGTCGTATTTGGTGAATACTTCGCATGATTAGCAACTAAGTACTTCATGGATTGCTTGGTCCGGATGGGAACTTTGTTTTTTTTTCCATCGTTTACAGTGGTCATGTCATATACTGTGAATGTCTGCGCGGCGAATTCCACTCGCCGCCTTGTTCTCCTACACCGATTATATGTAGTTGGAAACGTTGGCGGATGTGGATAAATGTAGAAGCAAGTGAATTAGGTGCCTACATCATTCTATCATCATTCTGTCGTGATCCGTTATGTCACGTTTGGCACATCATTTGCCTCCTTTATTTCCTCTCTCTCTCTCTCTCTCT